>JAWVWS010000019.1:0-17172 GCA_033807775.1 Saussurea involucrata
TCAGGTCTGGCTACCATCAGTTGAAGGTTAAAGAAGAAGATGTTTTAAAGACTGCTTTTCGTACGAGGTACGGTCATTACGAGTTCTTAGTAATGCCATTTGGATTGACAAACGCTCCGGCCGCTTTTATGGATCTGATGAATCGGGTATGTAAGCCTTATCTCGATAAATTCGTAATTGTATTTATCGATGATATACTTATCTATTCCCGATCCAAAGAGGATCACGCACAGCATCTTCGTTTGATTTTGGAGTTACTGAAGGGGGAAAAGTTATACGCTAAATTCTCAAAGTGTGAGTTCTGGTTGCGGGAAGTTCAGTTCTTGGGGCATGTTGTTTCAGATAAAGGCATTCAAGTAGATCCGACGAAAGTGGAAGCGATTGAAAGATGGGAACCGCCGAAGACGCCAACTGAAGTACGTAGTTTTCTGGGTTTAGCTGGGTACTACCGAAAGTTTATAAAGGACTTCTCTCGTATTGCTACACCTCTTACTAAGTTGACTCGAAAGAATCTGAAGTTTGAATGGAAAGCAGAACAGGATGGAGCATTCAGGATACTGAAGGAGAGACTCTGCAGCGCGCCGAGTTTAGCATTGCCGGAAGGTTCAGAAGATTTTATTGTCTATAGTGATGCTTCTAAACTAGGATTAGGATGTGTACTTATGCAGCGTGGGAAGGTGATTGCGTATGCTTCTCGTCAGTTGAAAGATCATGAACGGCAGTACCCTACACACGATATGGAATTGGCAGCAGTGGTGTTCGCGTTGAAGATTTGGAGACATTATCTTTATGGTACCAAATGTCAAATTTTTACTGATCACAAGAGCCTCCAACATCTTTTCGACCAGAAAAAATTGAATATGAGACAAAGGAGGTGGCTGGAATTAGTGAATGATTACGATTGTGAAATTCTCTATCACCCGGGAAAGGCGAATGTGGTGGCCGATGCTTTGAGTCGTCAGGAAAGGAGCGGAACAATAAGAGTTATTTCGTTGAGGGCTGAACTTCTACCGAGTATCTTTGAAGAATTGCAAAAGTGTCAAATAGAAGCGTTTCAAGAGGAACATCTGAAGTCAGAACGATTAGTGGGATTGTCAAAATTACTAGAAAAAGATGATCGCGGGTTGCTGTGTTTGGGGAGCAGAATTTGGGTGCCTCGTTTGGGTGGGATACGCGATCGTGTACTACAAGAATCTCATAAATCTCGTTTCTCTATTCATCCGGGTACGAATAAGATGTATAGAGATTTGAAACAATTTTATTGGTGGCCAGGGATTAAGAGAAGTGTTGCTAAGTATGTGGAAGATTGTAATACGTGCAAAAAGGTAAATATTGAACATCAAAGGCCATTTGGTCAGTTGCAGCGATTGGAAATACCGATGTGGAAATGGGAGCAGATTACTACGGACTTCATCACTAAGCTACCAAGGACTTCGAAGGGATTTGATTCTATTTGGGTAATTGTTGACAGATTGACGAAGTCTGCTCATTTCTTGCCGATAAAGGAAACTGATTCGATGGAACGCCTAGCCAAATTATATATTGATGAAATAGTAACTCGACATGGGGTTCCAATCTCGATCATTTCTGATCGGGATAGTCGTTTTACTTCGAGATTTTGGAGAAGCTTTCAAAGGGAGATGGGGACACAGGTAAAGTTAAGTACAGCATATCATCCTCAAACCGACGGTCAGAGTGAAAGAACAATCCAGACCTTAGAAGATATGCTCCGGGCTTGTATAGTTGATTTTGGGGGATCGTGGGATAAACATCTACCGTTGATCGAATTTGCCTACAACAACAGTTATCATTCCAGCATTCAAGCGGCACCGTTTGAAGTATTGTATGGTAGAAAATGTCGAACGCCTCTGTGTTGGAATGAAGTGGGAGAGAAACAATTAGCGGGACCAGAAATAGTTCAGCTAACCGCGGATAAGGTTACTCAGATCCGAGAACGTTTGAAAGTGGCTCAAGACAGACAGAAAAGCTACGCAGATCGACGCCGAAAACCGTTAGAGTTTCAAGTTGGGGATTTTGTGATGTTGAAAGTCTCGCCTTGGAAAGGGGTCATTAGATTTGGAAGGCAAGGAAAGCTTAGCCCGAGGTATATTGGACCGTTTGCAATTACAGAAAGAATTGGCGAAGTAGCTTACCGATTGGATCTACCGATAGAGTTAAGCCGTATCCACAACGCGTTTCATGTATCGAACTTTCGGAAATGTTTGGTTACACCAGGTCAGGCTGTCTCTCTACCAGATATTCATGTTGATGAAAGGTTGAACTACGTGGAGGAACCGGAAGCCATAGTTGATCACAAAGTTAAGGTATTGCGGAACAAAGAGATCAGGCAAGTAAAAGTTCAGTGGAAACATCGTGGAGGTCAGGATGCGACATGGGAATCGGAGTCGGAGATGAGAGCCAAATACCCTCATCTGTTCTTTTAACTGAATTCCGGGACGGAATTCTTTTAAGGGGGAGATGTTGTAATAACCAGGTAATTTATTTATTTAGGAAATTTAATAAGTCTTTATTTCAAGTATTTTATAGAATTAGGAGATAAGGGGTAAGTTTTAATTTTATTATAGAAACTTAGGGGTGTGTTTTGCCATTTGGAAAAGCTAGAGGTTGGTTTGGTAAAGTCTCAACCACTCCCAACCACTTTCAAACCCTTACAAGTTATCTAGGAGGTGTCCATATTTGAAAACAAGCAAGTGTTAGTATGTGTGTGTGTGTCTTTGGTGGAAAGAGAGAAAGAGAGAGATCGTGAGAGAGGTTGAAGGAAAGAAGAAAAAAAAGCTTTAGGAATTTGTTGCTGAAATTCAAGGAATCAAACTGAGGAAAAACAAGGTAATAATCCATCTTTTATGTGTATTAGTTCCTAAAGTTTTATTAGTTGAGTTCTTGGTGGGTTTTTGGTTAAAATGAATGTTTTGGGAATTCTAAGCTTAAGGATAGGTTATGTATATAGTCTTGAACATATCTGCACTTTTATAGTATCATACATAGAGTAAAACTGCAAAATCTGGGTTTTAGAATGAGCAGTGGGCTGAGATTCATCGAAGTCGCAGTAGTCAGAGATTCATCGAAGTCGCAATGAACGACTGCGACATTCATCGGAGTCGCAATAGTTGGTTGCGACTTGGGTATGAAGTCGCAGTGGTCGTTTGCGACTTGGGTTGGAATCGCAGTAGTTGATTGCGACTCGGGTTTGGGATCGCAATAGTGAATTGCGACTTGGAGTGGAATCGCAATAGTGGGTTGCGATTCCAGGGTAGAATCGCAATAGAGGGTTGCGACTCCAGGGTGGAATCGCAATAAAGGGTTGCGATTTGGGTACTGTTCATAGCGATTTTTAGTGGGTTGCGACTCCAGATGTGAATTTTGTAAGTTTAGTTTTTAAAAGAGATATGTGGTATTTTATATGATTTCAGATTCTGTGAAGGGTGGAAATACGTGATACTAACTTGGAAAAAAGCTTTGGGATATACGTTTCAGGTGAGTTTTATTTTAAACGATTTTCAACTGGAATACATATATATGTGATATATATATATATATATATATGTATGTTTGGATTAAGAGTGTGATACCAAATGTGATTATGTGTGTGTATTGAAATGTTTATATACATGATGGTATACCGTAATTATATGCATATTCTGCGAGAATATGGGGCCGGGATCCGAGGGCGGACCGGTGTGTTGCCGGGTTCCGGTAAGCGGACAGGCGTGTTTACTGTAGATGTTGTACAGCAGAGTAAATTGACTAGTTGGCTTGCAACCACTAGTTTGGCCAATTGTGGAGGAATAAGGGGGAATGAGTGGATTTCGGAACGCAAGTCTTGGTTGGTATTGAATTACGTGTAATATATGTGTACTTGTATATATAAGGGTTTTATATAAATGGATTCTTGGCAAGTTTCAACTAACAGGGATTTTCTCACTAGACCATTAGGTCTAACCCTCATTTTCTGTTTTAAAAATATGTATTCCAGGTGGTGGATCGGGTAAGGGCAAATGAAAAGTTTATGCCGTGGATATCTCTTGTGAAGACTTTTGTGTTGATGACATAACTACGTTTTGATCCCATGACTTTGTTATTAATCAACATGTATTGTATTCCGCGAAAAATTTATACTCGTTTATTTTTATGTTACCTAGACCTTGGGACCGAATGTGTTATATATATATATATAATGTATCTTTTGATGATATTATGGCATGAATATATGTTATTTGCATATTGGGAATTCGGGGTTGTTACAATTTCGGCCCGACCCGACCCGACCGATGCTCACCCCTAGTTTTTAGTAGAAAACAACTTTGAAAAGTTACAGCTTCCGTCCTACAAGCGTTTTGACGATTTACCCATACTTAGAGAACAAATTAAGATTTGACATCTAAATTAAAAACGTACTACTATTTCTTAGGAATCTAATCGTCTAAAATGCATATTTTTTGGATCAATGGCCAATTTTATATGAATTTTACAAAAACAGTGCGCAAAACCCATTTTACATGACCAGTTTTGGAAATACATTATTTCGAGCCCCTTAATGTCGCAATTAGATCTCGTTGTAAACTAGAAAGTTGTTCTAGACACAGAGAGCTTTCCATCGATATATTATACACCTCAATCAGACCAATGAGTGAGTGATTTTATACGGATTTTTCAACAAACAGAACTTTATGCTTATATCTAAGTCCGAAACCCGATGAACCCGACCCGATGAACCCGAAAACCGATTAGACCCAAAGTCCGAAACTCGAACTTTACTTAGGAAGGGTTTCGGGGCCTGTTTTGTCCACCCAAAACCCGATCGGGATGGGGGGTTTTTCGGCCCGACCTGACCCGACCGAAGCTCACCCCTAGTTTTTAGTAGAAAACAACTTTGAAAAGTTACAGCTTCCGTCCTACAAGCGTTTTGACGATTTACCCATACTTAGAGAACAAATTAAGATTTGACATCTAAATTAAAAACGTACTACTATTTCTTAGGAATCTAATCGTCTAAAATGAATATTTTTTGGATCAATGACCAATTTTATATGAATTTTACAAAAACAGTGCGCAAAACCCATTTTACATGACCAGTTTTGGAAATACATTATTTCGAGCCCCTTAAAGTCGCAATTAGATCTCGTTGTAAACTAGAAAGTTGTTCTAGACACAGAGAGCTTTCCATCGATATATTATACACCTCAATCAGACCAATGAGTGAGTGATTTTATACGGATTTTTCAACAAACAGAACTTTATGCTTATATCTAAGTCCGAAACTCGATGAACCCGACCCGATGAACCCGAAAACCGATTAGACCCAAAGTCCGAAACTCGAACTTTACTTCGGAAGGGTTTCGGGGCCTGTTTTGTCCACCCAAAACCCGATCGGGATGGGGGGTTTTCGGCCCGACCCGACCCGACCGATGCTCACCCCTAGTTTTTAGTAGAAAACAACTTTGAAAAGTTACAGCTTCCGTCCTACAAGCGTTTTGACGATTTACCCATACTTAGAGAACAAATTAAG
Organism: Saussurea involucrata; assembly: GCA_033807775.1. Taxonomy (NCBI): domain Eukaryota; kingdom Viridiplantae; phylum Streptophyta; class Magnoliopsida; order Asterales; family Asteraceae; genus Saussurea; species Saussurea involucrata. The sequence goes on from JAWVWS010000019.1 coordinate 5,528, forward strand.
ATTTGACATCTAAATTAAAAACGTACTACAATTTCTTAGGAATCTAATCGTCTAAAATGCATATTTTTTTGATCAATTACCAATTTTATATGAATTTTACAAAAACAGTGCGCAAAACCCGTTTTAACATGACCAGTTTTGGAAATACATTATTTCGAGCCCCTTAAAGTCGCAATTAGATCTCGTTGTAATCTAGAAAGTTGTTCTAGACACAGAGCTTTCCATCGATATATTATACACCTCAATCAGACCAATGAGTGAGTGATTTTATACGGATTTTTCAACAAACAGAACTTTATGCTTAGATCTAAGCCCGAACCCGATGAACCCGACCCGATGAACCCGAAAACCGATTAGACCCAAAGTCCGAAACTCGAACTTTACTTAGGAAGGGTTTCGGGGCCTGTTTTGTCCACCCAAACCCCGATCGGGATGGCGGTTTTTCGGCCCGACCCGACCCGACCGATGCTCACCCCTAGTTTTTAGTAGAAAACAACTTTGAAAAGTTACAGCTTCCGTCCTACAAGCGTTTTTACGATTTACCCATACTTAGAGAACAAATTAAGATTTGACATCTAAATTAAAAACGTACTACTATTTCTTAGGAATCTAATCGTCTAAAATGCATATTTTTTGGATCAATGACCAATTTTATATGAATTTTACAAAAACAGTGCGCAAAACCCGTTTTAACATGACCAGTTTTGGAAATACATTATTTCGAGCCCCTTAAAGTCGCAATTAGATATCGTTGTAAACTAGAAAGTTGTTCTAGACACAGAGAGCTTTCCATCGATATATTATACACCTCAATCAGACCAATGAGTGAGTGATTTTATACGGATTTTTCAACAAACAGAACTTTATGCTTAAATCTAAGTCCGAAACCCGATGAACCCGACCCGATGAACCCGAAAACCGATTAGACCCAAAGTCCGAAACTCGAACTTTACTTAGGAAGGGTTTCGGGGCCTGTTTTGTCCACCCAAAACCCGATCGGGATGGGGGTTTTTCGGCCCGACCCGACCCGATCGATGCTCACCCCTAGTTTTTAGTAGAAAACAACTTTGAAAAGTTACAGCTTCCGTCCTACAAGCGTTTTGACGATTTACCCATACTTAGAGAACAAATTAAGATTTGACATCTAAATTAAAAACGTACTACTATTTCTTAGGAATCTAATCGTCTAAAATGCATATTTTTTGGATCAATGACCAATTTTATATGAATTTTACAAAAACAGTGCGCAAAACCCGTTTTAACATGACCAGTTTTGGAAATACATTATTTCGAGCCCCTTAAAGTCGCAATTAGATCTCGTTGCAAACTAGAAAGTTGTTCTAGACACAGAGAGCTTTCCATCGATATATTATACACCTCAATCAGACCAATGAGTGAGTGATTTTATACGGATGTTTCAACAAACAGAACTTTATGCTTAGATCTAAGTCCGAAACCCGATGAACCCGACCCGATGAACCCGAAAACCGATTAGACCCAAAGTCCGAAACTCGAACTTTACTTAGGAAGGGTTTCGGGGCCTGTTTTGTCCACCCAAAACCCGATCGGGATGGGGTTTTTTCGGCCCGACCCGACCCGACCGATGCTCACCCCTAGTTTTTAGTAGAAAACAACTTTGAAAAGTTACAGCTTCCGTCCTACAAGCGTTTTGACGAATTACCCATACTTAGAGAACAAATTAAGATTTGACATCTAAATTAAAAACGTACTACTATTTCTTATGAATCTAATCGTCTAAAATGCATATTTTTGGATCAATGACCAATTTTATATGAATTTTACAAAAACAACCCGTTTTAACATGACCAGTTTTGGAAATACATTATTTCGAGCCCCTTAAAGTCGCAATTAGATCTCGTTGTAAACTAGAAAGTTGTTCTAGACACAGAGAGCTTTCCATCGATATATTATACACCTCAATCAGACCAATGAGTGAGTGATTTTATACGGATTTTTCAACAAACAGAACTTTATGCTTAGATCTAAGTCCGAAACCCGATGAACCCGACCCGATGAACCCGAAAACCGATTAGACCCAAAGTCCGAAACTCGAACTTTACTTAGGAAGGGTTTCGGGGCCTGTTTTGTCCACCCAAAACCCGATCGGGATGGGGGTTTTTCGGCCCGACCCGACCCGACCGATGCTCACCCCTAGTTTTTAGTAGAAAACAACTTTGAAAAGTTACAGCTTCCGTCCTACAAGCGTTTTGACGATTTACCCATACTTAGAGAACAAATTAAGATTTGACATCTAAATTAAAAACGTACTACTATTTCTTAGGAATCTAATCGTCTAAAATGCATATTTTTTGGATCAATGACCAATTTTATATGGATTTTACAAAAACAGTGCGCAAAACCCGTTTTAACGTGACCAGTTTTGGAAATACATTATTTCGAGCCCCTTAAAGTCGCAATTAGATCTCGTTGTAAACTAGAAAGTTGTTCTAGACACAGAGAGCTTTCCATCGATATATTATACACCTCAATCAGACCAATGAGTGAGTGATTTTATACGGATTTTTCAACAAACAGAACTTTATGCTTAGATCTAAGTCCGAAACCCGATGAACCCGACCCGATGAACCCGAAAACCGATTAGACCCAAAGTCCGAAACTCGAACTTTACTTAGGAAGGGTTTCGGGGCCTGTTTTGTCCACCCAAAACCCGATCGGGATGGGGGTTTTTCGGCCCGACCCGACCCGACCGATGCTCACCCCTAGTTTTTAGTAGAAAACAACTTTGAAAAGTTACAGCTTCCGTCCTACAAGCGTTTTGACGATTTACCCATACTTAGAGAACAAATTAAGATTTGACATCTAAATTAAAACCGTACTACTATTTCTTAGGAATCTAATCGTCTAAAATGCATATTTTTTGGATCAATGACCAATTTTATATGAATTTTACAAAAACAGTGCGCAAAACCCGTTTTAACATGACCAGTTTTGGAAATACATTATTTCGAGCCCCTTAAAGTCGCAATTAGATCTCGTTGTAAACTAGAAAGTTGTTCTAGACACAGAGAGCTTTCCATCGATATATTATACACCTCAATCAGACCAATGAGTGAGTGATTTTATACTGATTTTTCAACAAACAGAACTTTATGCTTAGATCTAAGTCCGAAACCCGATGAACCCGAAAACCGATTAGACCCAAAGTCCGAAACTCGAACTTTACTTAAGAAGGGTTTCGGGGCCTGTTTTGTCCACCCAAAACCCGATCGGGATGGGGGTTTTTCGGCCCGACCCGACCCGACCGATGCTCACCCCTAGTTTTTAGTAGAAAACAACTTTGAAAAGTTACAGCTTCCGTCCTACAAGCGTTTTGACGATTTACCCATACTTAGAGAACAAATTAATATTTGACATCTAAATTAAAAACGTACTACTATTTCTTAGGAATCTAATCGTCTAAAATGCATATTTTTTGGATCAATGACAAATTTTATATGAATTTTACAAAAACAGTGCGCAAAACCCGTTTTAACATGACCAGTTTTGGAAATACATTATTTCGAGCCCCTTAAAGTCGCAATTAGATCTCGTTGTAAACTAGAAAGTTGTTCTAGACACAGAGAGCTTTCCATAGATATATTATACACCTCAATCAGACCAATGAGTGAGTGATTTTATACGGATTTTTCAACAAACAGAACTTTATGCTTAGATCTAAGTCCGAAACCAGATGAACCTGACCCGATGAACCCGAAAACCGATTAGACCCAAAGTCCGAAACTCGAACTTTACTTAGGAAGGGTTTCGGGGCCTGTTTTGTCCACCCAAACCCCGATCGGGATGGGGGTTTTTCGGCCCGACCCGACCCGACCGATGCTCACCCCTAGTTTTTAGTAGAAAACAACTTTGAAAAGTTACAGCTTCCGTCCTACAAGCGTTTTGACGATTACCCATACTTAGAGAACAAATTAAGATTTGACATCTAAATTAAAAACGTACTACTATTTCTTAGGAATCTAATCGTCTAAAATGCATATTTTTTGGATCAATGACCACTTTTATATGAATTTTACAAAAACAGTGCGCAAAACCCGTTTTAACATGACAAGTTTTGGAAATACATTATTTCGAGCCCCTTAAAGTCGCAATTAGATCTCGTTGTAAACTAGAAAGTTGTTCTAGACACAGAGAGCTTTCCATCGATATATTATACACCTCAATCAGACCAATGAGTGAGTGATTTTATACGGATTTTTCAACAAACAGAACTTTATGCTTAGATCTAAGTCCGAAACCCGATGAACCCGACCCGATGAACCCGAAAACCGATTAGACCCAAAGTCCGAAACTCGAACTTTACTTAGGAAGGGTTTCGGGGCCTGTTTTGTCCACCCAAAACCCGATCGGGATGGGGGTTTTTCGGCCCGACCCGACCCGACCGATGCTCACCCCTAGTTTTTAGTAGAAAACAACTTTGAAAAGTTACAGCTTCCGTCCTACAAGCGTTTTGACGATTTACCCATACTTAGAGAACAAATTAAGATTTGACATCTAAATTAAAAATGTACTACTATTTCTTAGGAATCTAATCGTCTAAAATGCATATTTTTTGGATCAATGACCAATTTTATATGAATTTTACAAAAACAGTGCGCAAAACCCGTTTTAACGTGACCAGCTTTGGAAATACATTATTTCGAGCCCCTTAAAGTCGCAATTAGATCTCGTTGTAAACTAGAAAGGTGTTCTAGACACAGAGAGCTTTCCATCGATATATTATACACCTCAATCAGACCAATGAGTGAGTGATTTTATACGGATTTTTCAACAAACAGAACTTTATGCTTAGATCTAAGTCCGAAACCCGATGAACTCGACCCGATGATCCCGAAAACCGATTAGACCCAAAGTCCGAAACTCGAAATTTACTTAGGAAGGGTTTCGGGGCCTGTTTTGTCCACCCAAAACCCGATCGGGATGGGGGTTTTTCGGCCCGACCCGACCCGACCGATGCTCACCCCTAGTTTTTAGTAGAAAACAACTTTGAAAAGTTACAGCTTCCGTCCTACAAGCGTTTTGACGATTTACCCATACTTAGAGAACAAATTAAGATTTGACATCTAAATTAAAAACGTACTACTATTTCTTAGGAATCTAATCGTCTAAAATGCATATTTTTTGGATCAATGACCAATTTTATATGAATTTTACAAAAACAGTGCGCAAAACCCGTTTTAACATGACCAGTTTTGGAAATACATTATTTCGAGCCCTTAAAGTCGCAATTAGATCTCGTTGTAAACTAGAAAGTTGTTCTAGACACAAAGAGCTTTCCATCGATATATTATACACCTCAATCAGACCAATGAGTGAGTGATTTTATACGGATTTTTCAACAAACAGAACTTTATGCTTAGATCTAAGTCCGAAACCCGATGAACCCGAAAATCGATTAGACCCAAAGTCCGAAACTCGAACTTTACTTAGGAAGGGTTTCGGGGCCTGTTTTGTCCACCCAAAACCCGATCGGGATGGGGGTTTTTCGGCCCGACCCGACCGGACCGATGCTCACCCCTAGTTTTTAGTAGAAAACAACTTTGAAAAGTTACAGCTTCCGTCCTACAAGCGTTTTGACGATTTACCCATACTTAGAGAACAAATTAAGATTTGACATCTAAATTAAAAACGTACTACTATTTCTTAGGAATCTAATCGTCTAAAATGCATATTTTTTGGATCAATGACCACTTTTATATGAATTTTACAAAAACAGTGCGCAAAACCCGTTTTAACATGACAAGTTTTGGAAATACATTATTTCGAGCCCCTTAAAGTCGCAATTAGATCTCGTTGTAAACTAGAAAGTTGTTCTAGACACAGAGAGCTTTCCATCGATATATTATACACCTCAATCAGACCAATGAGTGAGTGATTTTATACGGATTTTTCAACAAACAGAACTTTATGCTTAGATCTAAGTCCGAAACCCGATGAACCCGACCCGATGAACCCGAAAACCGATTAGACCCAAAGTCCGAAACTCGAACTTTACTTAGGAAGGGTTTCGGGGCCTGTTTTGTCCACCCAAAACCCGATCGGGATGGGGGTTTTTCGGCCCGACCCGACCCGACCGATGCTCACCCCTAGTTTTTAGTAGAAAACAACTTTGAAAAGTTACAGCTTCCGTCCTACAAGCGTTTTGACGATTTACCCATACTTAGAGAACAAATTAAGATTTGACATCTAAATTAAAAATGTACTACTATTTCTTAGGAATCTAATCGTCTAAAATGCATATTTTTTGGATCAATGACCAATTTTATATGAATTTTACAAAAACAGTGCGCAAAACCCGTTTTAACGTGACCAGCTTTGGAAATACATTATTTCGAGCCCCTTAAAGTCGCAATTAGATCTCGTTGTAAACTAGAAAGGTGTTCTAGACACAGAGAGCTTTCCATCGATATATTATACACCTCAATCAGACCAATGAGTGAGTGATTTTATACGGATTTTTCAACAAACAGAACTTTATGCTTAGATCTAAGTCCGAAACCCGATGAACTCGACCCGATGATCCCGAAAACCGATTAGACCCAAAGTCCGAAACTCGAAATTTACTTAGGAAGGGTTTCGGGGCCTGTTTTGTCCACCCAAAACCCGATCGGGATGGGGGTTTTTCGGCCCGACCCGACCCGACCGATGCTCACCCCTAGTTTTTAGTAGAAAACAACTTTGAAAAGCTACAGCTTCCGTCCTACAAGCGTTTTGACGATTTACCCATACTTAGAGAACAAATTAAGATTTGACATCCAAATTAAAAACATACTACTATTTCTTAGGAATCTAATCGTCTAAAATGCATATTTTTTTTGGATCAATGACCAATTTTATATGAATTTTACAAAAACAGTGCGCAAAACCCGTTTTAACATGACCAGTTTTGGAATTACATTATTTCTAGCCCCTTAAAGTCGCAATTAGATCTCGTTGTAAACTAGAAAGTTGTTCTAGACACAGAGAGCTTTCCATCGATATATTATACACCTCAATCAGACCAATGAGTGAGTGATTTTATACGGATTTTTCAACAAACAGAACTTTATGCTTAGATCTAAGTCCGAAACCCGATGCACTCGACCCGATGAACCCGAAAACCGATTAGACCCAAAGTCCGAAACTCGAACTTTACTTAGGAAGGGTTTCGGGGCCTGTTTTGTCCACCCAAAACCCGATCGGGATGGGGGTTTTTCGGCCCGACCCGACCCGACCGATGCTCACCCCTAGTTTTTAGTAGAAAACAACTTTGAAAAGTTACAGCTTCCGTCCTACAAGCGTTTTGACGATTTACCCATACTTAGAGAACAAATTAAGATTTGACATCTAAATTAAAAACGTACTACTATTTCTTAGGAATCTAATCGTCTAAAATGCATATTTTTTGGATCAATGACCAATTTTATATGAATTTTACAAAAACAGTGCGCAAAACCCGTTTTAACATGACCAGTTTTGGAAATACATTATTTCGAGCCCTTAAAGTCGCAATTAGATCTCGTTGTAAACTAGAAAGTTGTTCCAGACCCAGAGAGCTTTCCATCGATATATTATACACCTCAATCAGACCAATGAGTGAGTGATTTTATACGGATTTTTCAACAAACAGAACTTTATGCTTAGATCTAAGTCCGAAACCCGATGAACCCGAAAATCGATTAGACCCAAAGTCCGAAACTCGAACTTTACTTAGGAAGGGTTTCGGGGCCTGTTTTGTCCACCCAAAACCCGATCGGGATGGGGGTTTTTCGGCCCGACCCGACCCGACCGATTCTCACCCCTAGTTTTTAGTAGAAAACAACTTTGAGAAGTTACAGCTTCCGTCCTACAAGCGTTTTGACGATTTACCCATACTTAGAGAACAAATTAAGATTTGACATCTAAATTAAAAACGTACTACTATTTCTTAGGAATCTAATCGTCTAAAATGCATATTTTTTGGATCAATGACAAATTTTATATGAATTTTACAAAAACAGTGCGCAAAACCCGTTTTAACATGACCAGTTTTGGAAATACATTATTTCGAGCCCCTTAAAGTCGCAATTAGATCTCGTTGTAAACTAGAAAGTTGTTCTAGACACAGAGAGCTTTCCATCGATATATTATACACCTCAATCAGACCAATGAGTGAGTGATTTTATACGGATTTTTCAACAAACAGAACTTTATGCTTAGATCTAAGTCCGAAACCCGATGAACCTGACCCGATGAACCCGAAAACCGATTAGACCCAAAGTCCGAAACTCGAACTTTACTTAGGAAGAGTTTCGGGGCCTGTTTTGTCCACCCAAAACCCGATCGGGATGGGGGTTTTTCGGCCCGACCCGACCCGACCGATGCTCACCCCTAGTTTTTAGTAGAAAACAACTTTGAAAAGTTACAGCTTCCGTCCTACAAGCGTTTTGACGATTTACCCATACTTAGAGAACAAATTAAGATTTGACATCTAAATTAAAAACGTACTACTATTTCTTAGGAATCTAATCGTCTAAAATGCATATTTTTTGGATCAATGACCAATTTTATATGAATTTTACAAAAACAGTGCGCAAAACCCGTTTTAACATGACCAGTTTTGGAAATACATTATTTCGAGCCCCTTAAAGTCGCAATTAGATCTCGTTGTAAACTAGTAAGTTGTTCTAGAGACAGAGAGCTTTCCATCGATATATTATACACCTCAATCAGACCAATGAGTGAGTGATTTTATACGGATTTTTCAACAAACAGAACTTTATGCTTAGATCTAAGTCCGAAACCTGATGAACCCGACCCGATGAACCCAAAAACTGATTAGACCCAAAGTCCGAAACTCGAACATTAGTTAGGAAGGGTTTCGGGGCCTGTTTTGTCCACCCAAAACCCGATCGGGATGGGGGTTTTTCGGACCGACCCGACCCGACCGATGCTCACCCCTAGTTTTTAGTAGAAAACAACTTTGAAAAGCTACAGCTTCCGTCCTACAAGCGTTTTGACGATTTACCCATACTTAGAGAACAAATTAAGATTTGACATCCAAATTAAAAACATACTACTATTTCTTAGGAATCTAATCGTCTAAAATGCATATTTTTTTGGATCAATGACCAATTTTATATGAATTTTACAAAAACAGTGCGCAAAACCCGTTTTAACATGACCAGTTTTGGAATTACATTATTTCTAGCCCCTTAAAGTCGCAATTAGATCTCGTTGTAAACTAGAAAGTTGTTCTAGACACAGAGAGCTTTCCATCGATATATTATACACCTCAATCAGACCAATGAGTGAGTGATTTTATACGGATTTTTCAACAAACAGAACTTTATGCTTAGATCTAAGTCCGAAACCCGATGAACTCGACCCGATGAACCCGAAAACCGATTAGACCCAAAGTCCGAAACTCGAACTTTACTTAGGAAGGGTTTCGGGGCCTGTTTTGTCCACCCAAAACCCGATCGGGATGGGGGGTTTTCGGCCCGACCCGACCCGACCGATGCTCACCCCTAGTTTTTAGTAGAAAACAACTTTGAAAAGTTACAGCTTCCGTCCTACAAGCGTTTTGACGATTTACCCATACTTAGAGAACAAATTAAGATTTGACATCTAAATTAAAAACGTACTACTATTTCTTAGGAATCTAATCGTCTAAAATGCATATTTTTTGGATCAATGACCAATTTTATATGAATTTTACAAAAACAGTGCGCAAAACCCGTTTTAACATGACCAGTTTTGGAAATACATTATTTCGAGCCCTTAAAGTCGCAATTAGATCTCGTTGTAAACTAGAAAGTTGTTCTAGACCCAGAGAGCTTTCCATCGATATATTATACACCTCAATCAGACCAATGAGTGAGTGATTTTATACGGATTTTTCAACAAACAGAACTTTATGCTTAGATCTAAGTCCGAAACCCGATGAACCCGAAAATCGATTAGACCCAAAGTCCGAAACTCGAACTTTACTTAGGAAGGGTTTCGGGGCCTGTTTTGTCCACCCAAAACCCGATCGGGATGGGGGTTTTTCGGCCCGACCCGACCCGACCGATTCTCACCCCTAGTTTTTAGTAGAAAACAACTTTGAAAAGTTACAGCTTCCGTCCTACAAGCGTTTTGACGATTTACCCATACTTAGAGAACAAATTAAGATTTGACATCTAAATTAAAAACGTACTACTATTTCTTAGGAATCTAATCGTCTAAAATGCATATTTTTTGGATCAATGACAAATTTTATATGAATTTTACAAAAACAGTGCGCAAAACCCGTTTTAACATGACCAGTTTTGGAAATACATTATTTCGAGCCCCTTAAAGTCGCAATTAGATCTCGTTGTAAACTAGAAAGTTGTTCTAGACACAGAGAGCTTTCCATCGATATATTATACACCTCAATCAGACCAATGAGTGAGTGATTTTATACGGATTTTTCAACAAACAGAACTTTATGCTTAGATCTAAGTCCGAAACCCGATGAACCTGACCCGATGAACCCGAAAACCGATTAGACCCAAAGTCCGAAACTCGAACTTTACTTAGGAAGAGTTTCGGGGCCTGTTTTGTCCACCCCAAACCCGATCGGGATGGGGGTTTTTCGGCCCGACCCGACCCGACCGATGCTCACCCCTAGTTTTTAGTAGAAAACAACTTTGAAAAGTTACAGCTTCCGTCCTACAAGCGTTTTGACGATTTACCCATACTTAGAGAACAAATTAAGATTTGACATCTAAATTAAAAACGTACTACTATTTCTTAGGAATCTAATCGTCTAAAATGCATATTTTTTGGATCAATGACCAATTTTATATGAATTTTACAAAAACAGTGCGCAAAACCCGTTTTAACATGACCAGTTTTGGAAATACATTATTTCGAGCCCCTTAAAGTCGCAATTAGATCTCGTTGTAAACTAGTAAGTTGTTCTAGAGACAGAGAGCTTTCCATCGATATATTATACACCTCAATCAGACCAATGAGTGAGTGATTTTATACGGATTTTTCAACAAACAGAACTTTAAGCTTAGATCTAAGTCCGAAACCTGATGAACCCGACCCGATGAACCCAAAAACTGATTAGACCCAAAGTCCGAAACTCGAACATTAGTTAGGAAGGGTTTCGGGGCCTGTTTTGTCCACCCAAACCCCGATCGGGATGGGGGTTTTTCGGCCCGACCCGACCCGACCGATGCTCACCCCTAGTTTTTAGTAGAAAACAACTTTGAAAAGCTACAGCTTCCGTCCTACAAGCGTTTTGACGATTTACCCATACTTAGAGAACAAATTAAGATTTGACATCCAAATTTAAAACATACTACTATTTCTTAGGAATCTAATCGTCTAAAATGCATATTTTTTTGGATCAATGACCAATTTTATATGAATTTTACAAAAACAGTGCGCAAAACCCGTTTTAACATGACCAGTTTTGGAATTACATTATTTCTAGCCCCTTAAAGTCGCAATTAGATCTCGTTGTAAACTAGAAAGTTGTTCTAGACACAGAGAGCTTTCCATCGATATATTATATACCTCAATCAGACCAATGAGTGAGTGATTTTATACGGATTTTTCAACAAACAGAACTTTATGCTTAGATCTAAGTCCGAAACCCGATGAACCCG
>JAWVWS010000020.1:0-29000 GCA_033807775.1 Saussurea involucrata
CTTAGAGAACAAATTAAGATTTGACATCTAAATTAAAAACGTACTACTATTTCTTAGGAATCTAATCGTCTAAAATGAACATTTTTTGGATCAATGACCAATTTTATATGAATTTTACAAAAACAGTGCGCAAAACCCGTTTTAACATGACCAATTTTGGAAATACATTATTTCGAGCCCCTTAAAGTCGCAATTAGATCTCGTTGTAAACTAGAAAGTTGTTCTAGACATAGAGAGATTTCCATCGATATATTATACACCTCAATCAGACCAATGAGTGAGTGATTTTATACGGATTTTTCAACAAACAGAACTTTATGCTTAGATCTAAGTCCGAAACCCGATGAACCCGACCCGATGAACCCGAAAACCGATTAGACCCGAAGTCCGAAACTCGAACTTTACTTAGGAAGGGTTTCGGGGCCTGTTTTGTCCACCCAAAACCCAATCGGGTTGGGTGTTTTTCGGCCCGACCCGACCCGACCGATGCTCACCCCTAGTTTTTAGTAGAAAACAACTTTGAAAAGTTACAGCTTCCGCCCTACAAACGTTTTGACGATTTACTCATACTTAGAGAACAAATTAAGATTTGACATCTAAATTAAAAACGTACTACTATTTCTTAGGAATCTAATCGCCTAAAATGCACATTTTTGGATCAATGGCCAATTTTATATGAATTTTACAAAAACAGTGCGCAAAAACCGTTTTCACAAGACCAGTTTTGGAAATACACTATTTCGAGCCCCTTAAAGTCACAATTAGATCTCGTTGTAAACTAGAAGGTTGTTCTAGACACATAGAGCTTTCCATCGATATATTATACACCTCAATCAGACCAATGAGTGAGTGATTTTATACGGATTTTTCAACAAACAGAACTTTATGCTTAGATCTAAGTCCGAAACCCGATGAACCCGACCCGATGAACCCGAAAACCGATTAGACCCAAAGTCCGAAACTCGAACTTTACTTAGGAAGGGTTTCGGGGCCTGTTTTGTCCACCCAAAACCCGATCGGGATGGGGGTTTTTCGGCCCGACCCGACCCGACCGATGCTCACCCCTAGTTTTTAGTAGAAAACAACTTTGAAAAGTTACAGATTCCATCCTACAAGCGTTTTGATGATTTACTCATACTTAGAGAACAAATTAAGATTTGACATCTAAATTAAAAACGTACTACTATTTCTTAGGAATCTAATCGTCTAAAATGCACCTTTTTTGGATCAATGACCAATTTTATATGAATTTTACAAAAACAGTGCGCAAAACCCGTTTTAACATGACCAATTTTGGAAATACATTATTTCGAGCCCCTTAAAGTCGCAATTAGATCTCGTTGTAAACTAGAAAGTTGTTCTAGACACAGAGAGCTTTCCATCGATATATTATACACCTCAATCAGACCAATGAGTGAGTGATTTTATACTGATTTTTCAACAAACAGAACTTTATACTTAGATCTAAGTCCGAAACCCGATGAACCCGAAAACCGATTAGACCCAAAGTCCGAAACTCGAACTTTACTTAGGAAGGGTTTCGGGGCCTGTTTTGTCCACCCAAAACCCGATCGGGATGGGGGTTTTTTGGCCCGACCCGACCCGACCGATGCTCACCCCTAGTTTTTAGTAGAAAACAACTTCGAAAAGTTACAGCTTCCGTCCTACAAGCGTTTTGACGATTTACTCATACTTAGAGAACAAATTAAGATTTGACATCTAAATTAAAAACGTACTACTGTTTCTTAGGAATCTAATCGCCTAAAATGCACATTTTTTGGATCAATGACCAATTTTATATGAATTTTACAAAAACAGTGCGCAAAACCCGTTTTAACATGACCTGTTTTGGAAATACACTATTTCGAGCCCCTTAAAGTCACAATTAGATCTTGTTGTAAACTAGAAGGTTGTTCTAGACACATAGAGCTTTCCATCGATATATTATACTGTTAGCTTCAATCTTCCTAATCATAGTACTTAGAAGTAGTGAAAAATAGGCTAAGTGAAGAAAGCCTCTTACAGAGGCTCTGCCACTTCTTCCAGAAGATCAAGTCCTGAAAGCTACAGAACTCACAAAGGTGATCACAGAAGCCTCTGTGATACACACAAAGAAGATCAACTCGGAAACAAGTGAAGGCTGCTCTACAGAAGACCAGACCTCAGACCCTCTGTAACCCTTTACAGAACCTCTGTGGTCTGCGATGAAGACTTGGAAGATATTTCATATCTTGATACTATTACTGGATCCATTCATCAACTTGCATGGAAGCGTGCCCTGTCAAACATAAACACGTGTCAAGCTCTGAGTGGACTCAATATAGCATGGTACAACATAGACGTCTGCGCCATTTAATGCAAATACAACTAGTACATCTGCTCCATTAAATGCGTATGGCACAAACAACTGCTCACTCCATCCGGTCTACTGTTCACACCATCCGTTCCACTATTCATGCCGCAAAAGGAACAGTGACCTACTTCATAGTCTTCTAAAGAGTAGTATAAAAGGAAGTCTCATGTTGAGATCTTCCTTCAACAATCTTAAACACTTTAACGATTAACTAATACTCTCAAGCTTTATATCGTCAAATATATCTGAGTATTACATTCACACACACACCAAACAGTGGTTAATCTGTTCTTGGTGTTCTTATCATATATTGAACAACAGTAACGTTTCAAGAGATCCTTTCATTCTTTACTGTTTTCTTTATAAGTGTGCGTTCAAATATCTATCAAACATATCTGTTAGTTTAATACGCTTCTGCATCAAACTCTAAACTCAACTAATAGACTGTTAATCTTGTTTAAGTGTATCTGGGTTCCAACAATTGGTATCAGAGCCTTCCTATTTCTTAGGAATCTAATCGTCTAAAATGCACATTTTTTGGATCAATGACCAATTTTATATGAATTTTACAAAAATAGTGCGCAAAACCCGTTTTAACATGACCAGTTTTGGAAATACATTATTTCGAGCCCCTTAAAGTCACAATTAAATCTCGTTGTAAACTAGAAAGTTATTCTAGACACAGAGAGCTTTCCATCGATATATTATACACCTCAATCAGACCAATGAGTGAGTGATTTTATACGGATTTTTCAACAAACACAACTTTATGCTTAGATCTAAGTCCGAAACCCGATGAACCCGACCCGATGAACCCGAAAACCGATTAGACCCAAAGTCCGAAACTCGAACTTTACTTAGGAAGGGTTTCTGGGCCTGTTTTATCCACCCAAAACCCGATCGGGATGGGGGTTTTTCGGCCCGACCGATGCTCACCCCTAGTTTTTAGTAGAAAACAACTTTGAAAAGTTACAGCTTCCGTCCTACAAGTGTTTTGACGATTTACTCATGCTTAGAGAACAAATTAAGATTTGACATCTAAATTAAAAACGTACTACTGTTTCTTAGGAATCTAATCACCTAAAATGCACATTTTTTGGATCAATGACCAATTTTATATGAATTTTACAAAAACAGTGCGCAAAACCCGTTTTAACATGACCAGTTTTGGAAATACACTATTTCGAGCCCCTTAAAGTCACAATTAGATCTCGTTGTAAACTAGAAGGTTGTTCTAGACACATAGAGATTTCCATCGATATATTATACACCTCAATCAGACCAATGAGTGAATGATTTTATACGGATTTTTCAACAAACAGAACTTTATGCTTAGATCTAAGTCCGAAACCCGATGAACCCGACCCGATGAACCCGAAAACCGATTAGACCCGAAGTACGAAACTCGAACTTTACTTAGGAAGGGTTTCGGGGCCTGTTTTGTCCACCCGAAACCCGATCGGGTTGGGGGTTTTTCGGCCCGACCCGACCCGACCGATGCTCACCCCTAGTTTTTAGTAGAAAACAACTTTGAAAAGTTACAGCTTCCGTCCTCCAAACGTTTTGACGATTTACTCATACTTAGAGAACAAATTAAGATTTGACACCTAAATTAAAAACGTACTACTATTTCTTAGGAATCTAACCGCCTAAAATGCACATTTTTTGGATCAATGACCAATTTTATATGAATTTTACAAAAACAGTGCGCAAAACCCGTTTTAACATGACCAGTTTTGGAAATACACTATTTCGAGCCCCTTAAATTCACAATTAGATCTCGTTGTAAACTAGAAGGTTGTTCTAGACACATAGAGCTTTCCATCGATATATTATATACCTCAATCAGACCAATGAGTGAGTGATTTTATACGGATTTTTCAACAAACAGAACTTTATGCTTAGATCTAAGTCCAAAACCCGATGAACCCGAAAACCGATTAGACCCAAAGTCCGAAACTCGAACTTTACTTAGGAAGGGTTTTGGGGCCTGTTTTGTCCACACAAAACCCGATCGGGATGGGGGTTTTTCGGCCCGACCCGACCCGACCGATGCTCACCCCTAGTTTTTAGTAGAAAACAACTTTGAAAAGTTACAGCTTCCGTCCTACATGCGTTTTGACGATTTACTCATACTTAGAGAACAAATTAAGATTTGACATCTAAATTAAAAACGTACTACTATTTCTTAGGAATCTAATCGTCTAAAATGCACATTTTTTGGATCAATGACCAATTTTATATGAATTTTACAAAAACAGTGCGAAAAACCCGTTTTAACATGACCAGTTTTGGAAATACATTATTTCGAGCCCCTTCAAGTCGCAATTAGATCTCGTTGTAAACTAGAAAGTTGTTCTAGACACAGAGAGCTTTCCATCGATATATTATACACCTCAATCAGACCAATGAGTGAGTGATTTTATACGGATTTTTCAACAAACAAAACTTTATGCTTAGATATAAGTCCGAAACCCGATGAACCCGACCCGATGAACCCAAAAACCGATTAGACCCAAAGTCCGAAACTCGAACTTTACTTAGGAAGGGTTTCGGGGCCTGTTTTTTCCACCCAAAACCCGATCGGGATGGGGGGTTTTCGGCCCGACCCGACCCGACCGATGCTCACCCCTAGTTTTTAGTAGAAAACAACTTTGAAAAGTTACAGCTTCCGTCCTACAAGCGTTTTGACGATTTACTCATACTTAGAGAACAAATTAAGATTTGACATCTAAATTAAAAACGTACTACTGTTTCTTAGGAATCTAATCGCCTAAAATGCACATTTTTTGGATCAATGACCAATTTTATATGAATTTTACAAAAACAGTGCGCAAAACCCGTTTTAACATGACCAGTTTTGGAAATACACTATTTCGAGCCCCTTAAAGTCACAATTAGATCTCGTTGTAAACTAGAAGGTCGTTCTAGACACATAGAGCTTCCCATCGATATATTATACACCTCAATCAGACCAATGAGTGAGTGATTTTATACGGATTTTTCAACAAACAGAACTTTATGCTTAGATCTAAGTCCGAAACCCGATGAACCCGACCCGATGAACCCGAAAACCGATTAGACCCAAAGTCCGAAACTCAAACTTTACTTAGGAAGGGTTTTGGGGCCTGTTTTGTCCACCCAAAACCCGATCGGGATGGGGGTTTTTCGGCGCGACCCGACCCGACCAATGCTCACCCCTAGTTTTTAGTAGAAAACAACTTTGAAAAGTTACAGCTTCCGTCCTACAAGCGTTTTAACGATTTACTCATACTTAGAGAACAAATTAAGATTTGACATCTAAATTAAAAACGTACTACCATTTCTTAGGAATCTAATCGTCTAAAATGCACATTTTTTGGATCAATGACCAATTTTATATGAATTTTACAAAAACAGTGCGCAAAACCCGTTTTAACATGACCAATTTTGGAAATACATTATTTCGAGCCCCTTAAAGTCGCAATTAGATCTCGTTGTAAACTAGAAAGTTGTTCTAGACACAGAGAGCTTTCCATCGATATATTATACACCTCAATCAGACCAATGAGTGAGTGATTTTATACGGATTTTTCAACAAACAGAACTTTATGCTTAGATCTAAGTCCGAAACCCGATGAACCCGACCCGATGAACCCGAAAACCGATTAGACCCGAAGTCCGAAACTCGAACTTTACTTAGGAAGGGTTTCGGGGCCTGTTTTGTCCACCCAAAACCCAATCGGGTTGGGTGTTTTTCGGCCCGACCCGACCCGACCGATGCTCACCCCTAGTTTTTAGTAGAAAACAACTTTGAAAAGTTACAGCTTCCGCCCTACAAACGTTTTGACGATTTACTCATACTTAGAGAACAAATTAAGATTTGACATCTAAATTAAAAACGTACTACTATTTCTTAGGAATCTAATCGCCTAAAATGCACATTTTTGGATCAATGGCCAATTTTATATGAATTTTACAAAAACAGTGCGCAAAAACCGTTTTCACAAGACCAGTTTTGGAAATACACTATTTCGAGCCCCTTAAAGTCACAATTAGATCTCGTTGTAAACTAGAAGGTTGTTCTAGACACATAGAGCTTTCCATCGATATATTATACACCTCAATCAGACCAATGAGTGAGTGATTTTATACGGATTTTTCAACAAACAGAACTTTATGCTTAGATCTAAGTCCGAAACCCGATGAACACGACCCGATGAACCCGAAAACCGATTAGACCCAAAGTCCGAAACTCGAACTTTACTTAGGAAGGGTTTCGGGGCCTGTTTTGTCCACCCAAAACCCGATCGGGATGGGGGTTTTTCGGCCCGACCCGACCCGACCGATGCTCACCCCTAGTTTTTAGTAGAAAACAACTTTGAAAAGTTACAGATTCCATCCTACAAGCGTTTTGATGATTTACTCATACTTAGAGAACAAATTAATATTTGACATCTAAATTAAAAACGTACTACTATTTCTTAGGAATCTAATCGTCTAAAATGCACATTTTTTGGATCAATGACCAATTTTATATGAATTTTACAAAAACAGTGTGCAAAACCCGTTTTAACATGACCAGTTTTGGAAATACATTATTTCGAGCCCCTTAAAGTCGCAATTAGATCTCGTTGTAAACTAGACAGTTGTTCTAGACATAGAGAGCTTTCCATCGATATATTATACACCTCAATTAGACCATTGAGTGAGTGATTTTATACGGATTTTTCAACAAACAGAACTTTATGCTTAGATCTAAGTCCGAAACCCGATGAACCCGACCCGATGAACCCGAAAACCGATTAGACCCAAAGTCCGAAACTCGAACTTTACTTAGGAAGGGTTTCGGGGCCTGTTTTGTCCACCCAAAACCCGATCGGGATGGGGGTTTTTCGGCCCGACCCGACCCGACCGATGCTCACCCCTAGTTTTTAGTAGAAAACAACTTTGAAAAGTTACAGCTTCCGTCCTACAAGCGTTTTGACGATTTACTCATACTTAGAGAACAAATTAAGATTTGACATCTAAATTAAAAACGTACTACTATTTCTTAGGAATCTAATCGTCTACAATGCACATTTTTTGGATCAATGACCAATTTTATATGAATTTTACAAAAACAGTGCGCAAAACCCGTTTTAACATGACCAGTTTTGGAAATACATTATTTCGAGCCCCTTAAAGTCGCAATTAGATCTCGTTGTAAACTAGAAAGTTGTTCTAGACACAGAGAGCTTTCCATCGATATATTATACACCTCAATCAGACCAATGAGTGAGTGATTTTATACTGATTTTTCAACAAACAGAACTTTATACTTAGATCTAAGTCCGAAACCCGATGAACCCGAAAACCGATTAGACCCAAAGTCCGAAACTCGAACTTTACTTAGGAAGGGTTTCGGGGCCTGTTTTGTCCACCCAAAACCCGATCGGGATGGGGGTTTTTTGGCCCGACCCGACCCGACCGATGCTCACCCCTAGTTTTTAGTAGAAAACAACTTCGAAAAGTTACAGCTTCCGTCCTACAAGCGTTTTGACGATTTACTCATACTTAGAGAACAAATTAAGATTTGACATCTAAATTAAAAACGTACTACTGTTTCTTAGGAATCTAATCGCCTAAAATGCACATTTTTTGGATCAATGACCAATTTTATATGAATTTTACAAAAACAGTGCGCAAAACCCGTTTTAACATGACCTGTTTTGGAAATACACTATTTTGAGCCCCTTAAAGTCACAATTAGATCTTGTTGTAAACTAGAAGGTTGTTCTAGACACATAGAGCTTTCCATCGATATATTATACTGTTAGCTTCAATCTTCCTAATCATAGTACTTTGAAGTAGTGAAAATAGGCTAAGTGAAGAAAGCCTCTTACAGAGGCTCTGCCACTTCTTCCAGAAGATCAAGTCCTGAAAGCTACAGAACTCACAAAGGTGATCACAGAAGCCTCTGTGATACACACAAAGAAGATCAACTCGGAAACAAGTGAAGGCTGCTCTACAGAAGACCAGACCTCAGACCCTCTGTAACCCTTTACAGAACCTCTGTGGTCTGCGATGAAGACTTGGAAGATATTTCATATCTTGATACTATTACTGGATCCATTCATCAACTTGCATGGAAGCGTGCCCTGTCAAACATAAACACGTGTCAAGCTCTGAGTGGACTCAATATAGCATGGTACAACATAGACGTCTGCGCCATTTAATGCAAATACAACTAGTACATCTGCTCCATTAAATGCGTATGGCACAAACAACTGCTCACTCCATCCGGTCTACTGTTCACACCATCCGTTCCACTATTCATGCCGCAAAAGGAACAGTGACCTACTTCATAGTCTTCTAAAGAGTAGTATAAAAGGAAGTCTCATGTTGAGATCTTCCTTCAACAATATTAAACACTTTAACGATTAACTAATACTCTCAAGCTTTATATCGTCAAATATATCTGAGTATTACATTCACACACACACCAAACAGTGGTTAATCTGTTCTTGGTGTTCTTATCATATATTGAACAACAGTAACGTTTCAAGAGATCCTTTCATTCTTTACTGTTTTCTTTATAAGTGTGCGTTCAAATATCTATCAAACATATATGTTAGTTTAATACGCTTCTGCATCAAACTCTAAACTCAACTAATAGACTGTTAATCTTGTTTAAGTGTATCTGGGTTCCAACAATTGGTATCAGAGCCTTCCTTGATTTTTTAATATCAAGTGATCCTCTTTTCAAGATTCGTGATAGATATTATTCTGTTCTAAACCTATTCATCTTCAGGTTAAAACATCTTTTCATTCTGGGAACTGTTCAAACCCAGAAAAGCTTCCAGTTCATCAAAATCATACTCTTTAGTCATACTATCCTTTTTTGAACCTTTAAAATGACAAATACAAATAATTTCTTTACTACTGGTTCTCTTACTAAACCTCCTACTCTTCTTCGCGATGAGTATCCTCAGTGGAAAATAAGAATGGTCCATTTTTTCGAGGGTACTGAAAAATGTCTAGTACAATATCTTTACAATCCTCCTCCTATTCCCATGATAGTAGTACCTCGTGTACCTGCTACTGCTGAATCTCCTGAAATACCTGAACATCAAAAACCGAAGCCAAAAGGAGAGTGGTCAACAGAAGATAAAGCAGAAGATGAAGTTGCTCAGAAAACCAAAAGAACATTGATCATGGCAATACCCAACGGACTCTTTCAATCCTTGGATGCATGTGAAACAACACATGATCTTTGGAAAGAACTGGAAAGACAGTTGGAAGGAGGTGCTAAAACTCAGAAAAACCGAAGAGCACAGTACATCAATGAATATCATGCATTCAGAGCCTCTGCAATAGAATCTCTGCAACCAACATACGACAGATTCAACTCTCTAATCAACAAATGCAGAAAATCAGGCATTCACAGAACCTCTGAAGAAAACAATGTCATGTTTTTAAAGAGCCTAAATGATGAATGGCTCCAACTGTCTATGTCCCTACAAACAAATCAGGATCTAGACACCTGGACACTCTCTGATCTTTACGGAACATTAGCCGCACAAGAACCGCAAATAGCACAGGCTAAAACACTAACCATTGCACCATACGCATTGGTTAGTAAATCTACAGAGAGACCTGCAGAAAGAAAGGAGAGAGCCACAGAGGAGAAGAAGAAGGAGAAGAAGAAGATGGTGATAGTTGACAGTGAAGAAGAAGAACAGGTAGAAGAGGAAATAACTCTTGCGTCACTAGCTAAATCATTAGCTCTATTGACAAAAGAGTTCAGAGGAAACAGAAGGGGTTCAGATAGTGACAGATATGGCAGAGACAACCAAAATGACAGAAGAGATGACAGAAGAGGAGCAGAATCAAGTGGCCGATAGAGGTCAAGCGATAGAAGTTACAGAGGGAATGACCGACAGAGGTCAGATGACTCGGTAAGCCACACACAACAAGAATGCTACAAGTGCGGCAAACCTGGTCATTATGCAAACGAATGTAGAACAGAGAAAGGTGGAGACCTACAGAAGTCAAATGATCGAACTGGAAACACTCCCTAAGGGTGTTTCAACTGCGGAAAGCCAGGCCATTTTGCGAATGAATGCAGAAGCAGATCGAACCGCCCACAGAGGGACTCAACTTTTTACAAAAAGAAGGCTGAGTATTATGCTCAAAAATCCCTAATGGCAAAAGGGCATTCTGAGGAGAACACAGAAGACTTCCAGCCAGACTCTACTTCTGACGATGAACACACCGCCAATGCCCTATTCTGTGGCATGGCAGAAGTCGACTCCTGCACTGATTCTGAGGTATCCACTTCAAACTCTACCTCTTGTATTACCTTTGTAGATGATAATATACTTAGACTTAACATTGAATTAACTGAACTGAAAGAGATAAATCAAAGCGTTCAAAAAGGACTCACTTTTAATGAGAGAGAAGTACGGCTTCTCATTCAAGAAAAAGCAAAGATTTTTGTGGAAAAAGAAAGAATAGAAAAGAATTGGGACAAAACTCTAGATCCTTTGAAAAAACAAATTTCTGAATTATCCCAAGCTTTAAAAGACAAAATAAAAGAACTTTCAGTTTCAAGGAGCGAAACTACTGACATAAGAGCTCTTAAAGAATACTTTCAAAGAGAAAGAGAGGTATTATGGCAAGATCTACTCAGAAGGGAAGTTTTGCTTAAAAACTATAAAGATGCACATAATGTTTATGAAAAGGTAAACTCACAAATAGGGAGACGAGGTATAGGGTATGATGATATCACCCTAGGTGTTGAAGGAAAAAGAAATAAACCTATGTCTTCTCTGTTTGTGATAGGAAAAACCAACAAACCAGATTTTCCAAACCTAATTTCTGTAAGCAAAAGGGCGAAAATCTCTGTAGAACCTTACTTGAAGAAACATAAGAAGATGATTAACGTGTGGTTTGAAAACACAGACTCATCATCTTCAACCTCTGTCAATAGAGATATCAAACCAAAGAAATATCTGAAAACTCAAGATCAGATTGGTATCTTCAAGTTTGGTAAACCAGAGACCCAAACACAAGTTGCTTTTATCTGTTTGATAAATGTTGAAAAGAAGTTATCGGCAGAAGCTCCTGAGTTTAAACCCATTTTTTCAGAAGAGAATTGCAAAGAATCAATTGAAAAAGAAATTTTGGAAATATGGAAATCAAGCATTTTAGAAAAATTTTGTACATCTTCTATAGATAAACTTCTCGCTGAAGATATCTCATCAGAAACCTCTGCCATCTATGAAAATTATTCTACAGAGGTAGAAAGCTCGTATGATACAGGTTCGGAAAATTCAGCCTCTATCGAAAGAAATGACTCAACCTCTGTATACGAGGATGATTCATCTTCTGACAATACAGAGACAGATATTACATCTGAGATAACTCTCTATGACACGGAGGATGTTAAATACTCCTCTGAAGTTCCTCACAGAACTATTTCTCCAAAAGAGAAAATCACAGAGATTCCTATCTGCCCAGATTTTCTGAACTTGAATCTACAAGTCAAAACCTCTGCTGAGCTTAAAATGTTGCAGAATACCTCTATAGATCCTATAAGTTCTAGATTTTCAAAACCTAAGGTTAATAAATCTTTTTTCTTCTGTGACAGTGATGAAGGAAGTTCACCACAGAAGCAACCCACAGAAGGCAGGACCTAAAAAGAGCTTTTGCAAACAACATTCGAGTACTCATAGATCTTCTAGTAATAGGAAATCTACTGTTAAGAAAGAATGTAATGCCTCTGTGGCTCAGTTCAAAATTTTCAATGAAAAGTTCAAGCAAATTACATCTCATATTAAATACTGTCATTGCTTTGATCTTATGTTTAAACTCAATAATCACTTCTTAAGTCAAGATTGTTTGCTTTCTACGCACATTCAAAAGTCAAATCCCATGAAGAAACAATCTGATCCTTCCACAGAGAACAAAATGTATTTTAAGAATGCCAAGGCAAACTTAAAAAATTCTAACAATATTGGACCCATGTGGATATGGGTACCTAAATCTCTGTGATTGTCTTGCAGAAGAAGTATGTGCCAACCTGGTATCTAGACTCCGGATGCTCGAGGCACATGACTGGCAACAGAAGATTACTATCCACATACAAAGAAACACAATAAGGTGGATCTGTAACTTTTGGTGACAACAAAAAGGGACACATAAAAGGCTATGGAGTCATAGTAAAGGAAAATGTTTCTGTACACAAAGTTGCATATGTGGATGGCCTTAAGCACAACCTACTAAGTGTAAGCCAACTCTGTGATACAGGATTCGAAGTGTTGTTCAAAAGAACTTTCTGCGCTCTGAAAAGTGAAGAAACAGGGATAGAACTTCTGCGAGCAGAAAGAAGAGGCGATCTCTATCTGATGAACTTCAATTCAAAGAACAAGGACAAAGTTTGTCTTGTTGCCTGCAAAAGTGAAGAAGCCTGGTTATGGCACAACAGGTTCTGTCACTTGAATTTTCACACATTGGATAAACTGGTCAAACTTGATCTAGTTAAAGGTTTGCCAAAGGTCAAATTTAATAAAGATCATTTATGCTCTGCCTGTGAGATGGGAAAACTCAAAAGAGCTTCCCACAAAGGCAAAACAGATGTGTCTTGCACCAGGCCTCTGTACATGCTTCATGTCGACCTCTGCGGTCCCATTGCCATATAGAGCCTAGGTGGCAAGAAATATATACTTGTCTTAATTGATGAGTATTCGCGATTCACCTGGGTTGAATTTGTCCGAAAGAAATCAGATGAGCCAAGCATCTTGATTAATCTAATGAAAAGAATCCAAGTTCTTTATGAATGCAGGATACTGAAGTTAAGAAGTGACAATGGCACAGAATTTAAAAATTCAGTCATTGAAGCCTATCTTTCTATAGAAGAAAGATCACAGAACTTCTCTGCAGCACGCACTCCACAGCAGAACGGAGTAGTCGAAAGGAAAAATCGAACGCTCGTGGAGGCTGCAAGAACTATGCTATCAGCATGTGGAGTATCAATGAACGTTTGGGCATAAGCGATTTCTACCGCATGTTATACACAGAATCGCTCAACCATCGTGAAAAGGCACATCAAAACACCATATGAATTGATCAACAAAAGGCGGCCAAACATCAAGTTTTTCCATGTATTTGGATGTCAATGCTTTATTTTAAACGACAGAGATTCCAGAGGAAAATTCGAAGTAAAGGCTGATGAAGGAAGATTCATTGGATACTCTGCCGCTTCCAGAGCCTACAGAGTATACCTGACGAAATCAAGAAAGATCGTAGAAAGCATCAATATTTCTTTTGATGACTCATTCCAGAAGACTTCTGAGCAAATAAGTTCAGAACTCGGACTCAAAAGGGAATCCTCGAGCATCTCTCAATCAAAAGAACTGAATCTTCTATTCCTAGAGATGTTCCATGATGACATTGATCCCTCTGTTGGAACAATAAGGGTTTCTGCAGAACCATCCTCTGTCGGACAAAATCCTACAGGTATGACTCTCACTGGTCCAAATAATGCTTCATCTTCTTCTGTGAATGCTACAGATGCAAATGCTGAAGAAGAATCTACAGAAGAGAAAACTCAAAGAAAAACGACCACAGAAGCTGCTGATAATCCAACTCCACAATCCACAGAGGAACCAATAACTGAAAACACAGAGGACCAAGTCTATACGTCCTCAGAGGAACGAACTCCACCTCGACTCATGCAAATCATTCCTATAGGATCAACTACAAAGGCTCGCACAACAACAGAGGCTACAATAGAAGTAGAACATCCAGATGCCTCTGCAGAGCAAGTTGATGATATCGATGATCATCTTCCACGCACAACAAAGTGGACGAAAAACCATCCTCAAAGCCAAATAATTGGTGAACCTTCTGCAAAGGTAAAGACAAGGTCTGCCACTGCTAATTTTTGTTTCTTCACAAATTTTATTAGTGTGATAGAACCAAAGAGGATTTTGGAAGCCCTGGACGACCCAAACTGGGTAGACGCTATGCAAGAAGAGCTTCTGCAGTTTGAGCGAAACAAAGTATGGACTCTAGTACCTCTGCCACGAGGGAAACAGGCCATAGGAACTAAATGGGTTTACAGAAACAAGTTAGGAATGATAAACATGTCATGAAAAGCCTCTGCAAGTATAACTTATCTTCTGTAAATATAAGTAAATACATTGCTTCATTTTTCTGCTTTGATTAATTTTACTTCTGTATGTAAATTCTTAAAAATCTTGAAGTCACAGAGCTTCTGTAGGTCAAATCAGAAACTGACAACCCCTACAGAACCTATGATAAATTTGACCTATGTACTATGCAAAACTTATCGTATTTTGAACCAAGCATAGGTCAAGGGGGAGCAGAAGAGAAAATACTTGATCTAAAGAGGCGATTAGATCAATGGGGAGCAGAAGAGAAAATACTTGATCTAAAGAGGCGATTAGATCAAGGGGGAGCAGAAGAGAAAATACTTGATCTAAAGAAGTGATTAGATCAAGGGGGAGCAGAAGAGACCATGAAATAAACTACAAAGGATAATCTGTAAAGGGAAGCCAAGGAAAAGTGTTGATAAGTCAATATCAACAGAAGTCAGACATCATTTCCGAGAAGAAAAATCCAAAGGTATGTCGTACAAAATATTTTTGAAAACAGTTATATGGGACATTTAATGACAAATTCGTCCTAAAATAACTGAAAACATCTTTTCAAAAATAAAATTGTTAAAAACATTGTTAGTTTTTGAGTTATGAGAAATTTAAGGTAATAGAGCTTCTGCTGAGCTCCACAGAGCTCTGTCAGAATACAGCTCTGTAATCACAAATTTACTCATATATCGGACAAAAACCATGACCATGCACAAAACTTTTTCCAAAACAGTTTTCTCGGACACCAACTTTCAAATATGTCCGAAAAACATTTCTTAATGCATGTCAAAACTTGGATGATCAAAATGATTAATAGATTTTTAGTTATGAGAAATTTTCTCTCATAGAGCTTCTGCTGACCTTGACAGAGATTCTGCAAGCCTTTTCAGAGCTTCAAAACCACTGTGATCGAAAACTCCTCACTAAAATCCTATTAATCCTCCCAAATGATTTTATAAATATTTTGGTCAAACAAGAACCTAAAGAGTCATGATAACAATGAGATATGGGAAAAGGGTAAAAAATCCAAGATTTTGAAAAACACAGATCCTCTGTAAACTACAGAGCTTCTGTGAAATGGGTTTTTGGGTATTCTGTGAAGTAACGGATATTTTACTGCGAGTTAACCTTCTCTGACAAAGAAAAGCCTCACGCGCCTAGCATTAATGGGCCGCGCACGACGTCCTGTCAACCTCTGACACTGGCCTACGTGTCTCATTCTGATTGGGGCGTACAAAGCAAGCTTTTTACGGAAAAACGAACCCCGTTTCAAAATCGAGTACGGATTTCAAATAAATATCCATTGCCAAATATTTACCCTTTCAAATTCTATCTTTTTACCCATCTATAAAACCCACCCTTAACCTCTCATAAAAACCTTTCGAATTCATCTTCTTCTCCGGCGAAACCTTTGCAAAACCTGCAAATATTTTACTCTCAAAATCAAATGGCTTCATCTTCAAGAGCTATTTCCCCTACTCAGTCTCCGGCGACGTCCCCTGAACCTTCCCCTGCTCATTCTGAACATTCAGAAAACCCTAACATAGCAACAAACGTTGAACAGGAGGATTCCGGCGACTCCGTAGAGTTTGCTCCGACCACCCACCTACAGAACTTCATTGCTCAAGATCACATTGAGGCAATGCTACCCATTAAATCGAATAATTGCTACCTGGTTCCTTCTTCCGCTGCCTTTGGCGAAGCTCATGCCATCCTTCTGAACATAATAGAAAACCACTTCCTTTTTCCCCTTCTTTCCAGAACCCAGAGAAAATACCTGTAAGGTATTTAAACCAATTCTGGCAGAGCTGCAGATACGATAAAGATGATTCCCTCATCAAAGGGTATATTTCAAGACCAGATAATTCTGAGCACTTAGAACTCAAGTTTAACAGAACAATGTTCTCTCTTGAGTTCAACTTACCAACAAGAGGTCTTCTGTGATTGAAATCTTATGCAGAACCACCTACAGATGAAGAGATCTGTAAGTTTGTAGAAATCCTTGGGTACAACACCCATCTCAGAAAAAGGAACGATTTCCGCAGAGGAAGATTACCCCCTCTGTGGAATACCTTATTTTGTATCCTAAACAGGTGTCTCACAGGGAAGATTGGGAGTATAGACCAGAGCTCGCACCAAATTTTAACGATCATGTATGGGGTATACTATGATCTCCCTCTCGATTACTCGACAATCATGCTGCAAGAGATAGTCAATGCAATTGACAGAAAGAACAATGCCAAAAGAGTAAGAGAGAAAGATCCAAATTTTCTACCACCCCTGCAGTTTCAAAGAATTCTGGGGATTCTGTTCGAACCTCTGCTCTTAATGGAGAATTGGCCAATGGAAGGGCCAACTCCTAAACAGTTCCCCATGAACAAGAACATCCCCACAGATCACAGAGATGGCTACAGATTCTGCAGGCCAATATCCAAGAGGCTTCTGAGCTACGCAACAAGCAAATCCCTAACCCGTAGGTACATACGCCATCACAGAACTCCAGAACCGAGTCCTGTGACACCCCCGCGTTTAGGTGTCCCCCTAGGAGCAGTAATAGTAGAACCCCTCTCTCCCACGACAAAGGAACAAAGATTGGCAAAACACCTGGAAATACAACAAAGCTTCACAACCAAACGTGAAGAGCTCAAAAGAAAGAAGTCCTCCAGAGCCTCTGCCTCAACTCAAAAGAAGAAGAAACCCAAGAGAAAATCGGCAGAAGGTACCTCTACAGAAGTTGCAGAACCACAATCCTCACCTCCTCATGCCACAGAAGTTGGCTCCTCTGCACCTCCCTCTTCTTCACAACCAAGGAAAAGGAAATCAAAGCCCACAGAAGAAGGGGCTCCACAAAAGAAGAAGAGGAAAACCAAGAAGAAACACAGAAGACATCCTGATCCTTTGGTAGCAATAACAGAGGAAGAACCTACAGAGGTGGTTGAAACAGAGGTTGCAGAAGTTCAAGAAGAAGAATCTGCAGAACACTTGGAAACAGTGGTTACAGAGGCTAGAGTAGAAGCCACTGCAGAAGAGGAATCTGCAGAAGAAGAAGCTGAATACCGGTTTGCCAATCAAGGAAGCCTAAGTGCCTTCCTTGACCATCCTGATATTGCCAACACCCTCAATACCGCCGGATGGACTGCAGAACCACTCAACCACCATACCACAGAAGAACCAGACTTTTCTATCTCTGGGGTGGACACACATCTGCAGGCCGACGACGAAACTCCCAGAGTTCATCAGGGTGAAACTCCAGACATCTTGCAGAATCCCTTCGTACAGGGATTGGACGTTCACAGGAGAAGTCCCAAACCAACTTCTACAGTTGTCATAGAAGAAATAGATATGTCTGAAGAGGCAATCAGGGAAAGAAATCAGCATCTGACAGCTGAATGGGAGCATCAAGAGGTTACAGAGGTATTAGAGCGAATGGGAGGAAAAGAAACAGAATTAGAAAAAGATGCCGCAGAAGAAGAAGGCACACATCCATCACCCCCTCCCAGTGCAACCCACATTTCTGACACCGCAGGTCTAGCTGCAGAAGGTGTCATTGAAACAGAGCAGCACAGCTCGAACCTAACCCAAACCATCCAGCCAGAGGTTATTCTTTCAACCTCTGAGCCCACAAAAACCGGGGAAACCATTCATAGGGAGTCTCCTCAAAGAGACTCACCTACAGTTCGTGATCAATCGCCCCAGATCACATCAGAACACCTAACAGAGGAATTTGTTTCCTCTGCCACGCACATAATAGGACCAATACTTCTTTCAGAGAGAAGTAGCGAGCACAGAGACGAAGAGACTCTAGACAAGTCTCCTAGTCAACAGAAGAGCATTCCAATACCCACCTCTGGAGTGGATTTGGACACTGCTCATCTTAGAACTTCTGTAGAGACTGAAACTTTTGTTTCTTCTCGAGGATCAGAAGGAAATCCTTCCATTCTTAACGTCCAAACAGGAATGAAAGAAGGTGTCCCAGGAACAGGGACTCACTCTGGAGACGAATGTGTTCCTCCAGAGGTTACCACCGGAACACAAGTTACAAGGGATGAGTTCCAAACCCTTGAGACCTCTGTGAACCAAACCTTGAAAGAGTTGCAAAGCTCTTTCAAATCTTTTGCAGAGACAACATCACAGGCCTTGATCAATATGAATACCAAAATGGACAACCTGTCCACAGAGGTGAAATCTGCCCTTAATCAGATGAAGTCTTCTGCCGCTACCACTACCACTTCTGCCGCAACAACAACAACTTCTTCAATTGAGGACACTATCAGAAAGTTCCTCGATCAGATGAACACACAGTCTTCAAAGTCAACGGGCATCACTCCTGCAGATCTACAGAGGGCCCTACAAAAAGTTCAAGAAGAAGCCATGCGAAACACTGTGCTGATGCAACCAAAAGATTACATGACAAGAGCACAGCTGACAGAGCTTGGGCATAATGTGATCAATCAAGTTACAGAGGTCATCCTCTCCTTCACCACTGCAAATGCCAACTACGTAAAGGAATTCAGAGCAAGTGTAGGAAGAATGCGCTTCAACACAGAAGCAGAACTTGCAACTCTACTTGGCCTCTGTGACGATGTATGCGCAAAACTGATCGTTGCTGGAGCTGAAATGCCAAAGAAACCCGAAACTTCATGCAGGGCAGAGGGTACTACAGACAAGGGTCAGGATGACTCTGATGATGATGACCATCCTGGTCAATCAGATCATCCTGAGGGGGAGAAAATGACACGCGGTTTTGACACCCCACGGATCTAACCGCAAGTGTACGGGTCGAAGTCAAGTAATAGTGTACGGAAGTACGAGTATCGAATCACGGGGAACTAGGAACTAAATATCACAATTACTATAAGAACTATTTCTAAGTATGAGTAAATCGTCAAAACGCTTGTAGGACGGAAGCTGTAACTTTTCAAAGTTGTTTTCTACTAAAAACTAGGGGTGAGCATTGGTCGGGTCGGGTCGCGCCGAAAAACCCCCATCCCGATCGGGTTTTGGGTGGACAAAACAGGCCCCAAAACCCTTCCTAAGTAAAGTTTGAGTTTCGGACTTTGGGTCTAATCGGTTTTCGGGTTCATCGGGTCGGGTTCATCGGGTTTCGGACTTAGATCTAAGCATAAAGTTCTGTTTGTTGAAAAATCCGTATAAAATCACTCACTCATTGGTCTGATTGAGGTGTATAATATATCGATGGAAAGCTCTATGTGTCTAGAACAACCTTCTAGTTTACAACGAGATCTAATTGTGACTTTAAGGGGCTCGAAATAGTGTATTTCCAAAACTGGTCATGTTAAGACGGGTTTTGCGCACTGTTTTTGTAAAATTCATATAAAATTGGCCATTGATCCAAAAAATGTGTATTTTAGGCGATTAGATTCCTAAGAAACAGTAGTGCGTTTTTAATTTAGATGTCAAATCTTAATTTGTTCTCTAAGTATGAGTAAATCATCAAAACGCTTGCAGGACGGAAGCTGTAACTTTTCAAAGTTGTTTTCTACTAAAAACTAGGGGTGAGCATCGGTCGGGTCGGGTCGGGCTGAAAACCCCCCATCCCGATCGGGTTTTGGGTGGACAAAACAGGCCCCGAAACCCTTCCTAAGTAAAGTTCGAGTTTCGGACTTTGGGTCTAATCGGTTTTCGGGTTCATCGGGTCGGGTTCATCGGGTTTCGGACTTATATCTAAGCATAAAGTTTTCTTTGTTGAAAAATCCGTATAAAATCACTCACTCATTGGTCTGATTGAGGTGTATAATATATCGATGGAAAGCTCTCTGTGTCTAGAACAACCGTCTAGTTTACAACGAGATCTAATTGCGACTTTAAGGGGCTCAAAATAATGTATTTCCAAAACTGGTCATGTTAAAACGGGTTTTGCGCACTGTTTCTTAGGAATCTAATCGCCTAAAATGCACATTTTTTGGATCAATGACCAATTTTATATGAATTTTACAAAAACAGTGCGCAAAACCCGTTTTAACATGACCTGTTTTGGAAATACATTATTTCGAGCCCCTTAAAGTCGCAATTAGATCTCGTTGTAAACTAGAAAGTTGTTCTAGACCCAGAGAGCTTTCCATCGATATATTATACACCTCAATCGGACCAATGAGTGAGTGATTTTATACGGATTTTTCAACAAACAGAACTTTATGCTTAGATCTAAGTCTGAAACCCGATGAACCCGACCCGATGAACCCGAAAACCGATTAGACCCAAAGTCTGAAACTCAAACTTTACTTAGGAAGGGTTTTGGGGCCTGTTTTGTCCACCCAAAACCCGATCGGGATGGGGGTTTTTCGGCGCGACCCGACCCGGCCAATGCTCACCCCTAGTTTTTAGTAGAAAACAACTTTGAAAAGTTACAGCTTCCGTCCTACAAGCGTTTTGACGATTTACTCATACTTAGAAATAGTTCTTATAGTAATTGTGATATTTAGTTCCTAGTTCCCCGTGATTCGATACTCGTACTTCATTACACTATTACTTGACTTCGACCCGTACACTTGCGGTTAGATCCGCGGGGTGTCAAAACCCCGTGTCATTTTCTCCCCCTCAGGATGATCTGATGGACCAGGATGGTCATCATCATCAGAGTCATCCTGACCCTTGTCTGTAGTACCCTCTGCCCAGCATGAAGTTTTGGGACTTCTTCTGTGAACGTCCAATCCCTGTACGAAGGGATTCTGCAAGATGTCTGGAGTTTCACCCCGATGATCTCTGGGAGTTTCGTCGTCGGCCTGCAGATGTGTGTCCACCCCAGAGATAGAAAAGTCTGGTTTTTCTGTGGTATGGTGGTTGAGTGGTTCTGCAGTCCATCCGGCGGTATTGAGGGTGTTGGCAATATCAGGATGGTCAAGGAAGGCACTTAGGCTTCCTTGATTGGCAAACCGGTCTTCATCTTCTTCTTCTGCAGATTCCTCTTCTGCAGTGGCTTCTACTCTAGCCTCTGTAACCACTGTTTCCAAGTGTTCTGCAGATTCTTCTTCTTGAACTTCTGCAACCTCTGTTTCAACCACCTCTGTAGGTTCTTCCTCTGTTATTGCTACCAAAGGATCAGGATGTCTTCTGTGCTTCTTCTTGGTTTTCCTCTTCTTCTTTTGTGGAGCCCCTTCTTCTGTGGGCTTTGATTTCCTTTTCCTTGGTTGTGAAGAAGAGGGAAGTGCAGAGGAGCCAACTTCTGTGGCATGAGGAGGTGAGGATTGTGGTTCTGCAACTTCTGTAGAGGTACCTTTTGCCGATTTTCTCTTGGGTTTCTTCTTCTTTTGAGTTGAGGCAGAGGCTCTGGAGGACTTCTTTCTTTTGAGCTCTTCACGTTTGGTTGTGAAGCTCTGTTGTATTTCCAGGTGTTTTGACAATCTTTGTTCCTTTGTCGTGGGAGAGAGGGGTTCTACTATTACTGCTCCTAGGGGGACACCTAAACGCGGGGGTGTCACAGGACTCGGTTCTGGAGTTCTGTGATGGCGTATGTACCTACGCGTTAGGGATTTGCTTGTTGCGTAGCTCAGAAGCCTCTTGGATATTGGCCTACAGAATCTGTAGCCATCTCTGTGATCTGTGGGGATGTTCTTATTCATGGGGAACTGTTTAGGAGTTGGCCCTTCCATTGGCCAATTCTCCATTAAGAGCAGAGGTTCGAACAGAATCCCCAGAATTCTTTGAAACTGCAGGGGTGGTAGAAAATTTGGATCTTTCTCTCTTACTCTTTTGGCATTGTTCTTTCTGTCAATTGCATTGACTATCTCTTGCAGCATGATTGTCGAGTAATCGAGAGGGAGATCATAGTATACCCCATACATGATCGTTAAAATTTGGTGCGAGCTCTGGTCTATACTCCCAATCTTCCCTGTGAGACACCTGTTTAGGATAGAAAATAAGGTATTCCACAGAGGGGGTAATCTTCCTCTGCGGAAATCGTTCCTTTTTCTGAGATGGGTGTTGTACCCAAGAATTTCTACAAACTTACAGATCTTTTCATCTGTAGGTGGTTCTGCATAAGATTTCAATCACAGAAGACCTCTTGTTGGTAAGTTGAACTCAAGAGAGAACATTGTTCTGTTAAACTTGAGTTCTAAGTGCTCAGAATTATCTGGTCTTGAAATATACCCTTTGATGAGGGAATCATCTTTATCGTATCTGCAGCTCTGCCAGAATTGGTTTAAATACCTTACAGGTATTTTCTCTGGGGTTCTGGAAAGAAGGGGAAAAAGGAAGTGGTTTTCTATTATGTTCAGAAGGATGGCATGAGCTTCGCCAAAGGCAGTGGAAGAAGGAACCAGGTAGCAATTATTCGATTTAATGGGTAGCATTGCCTCAAAGTGATCTTGAGCAATGAAGTTCTGTAGGTGGGTGGTCGGAGCAAACTCTGCGGAGTCGCAGGAATCCTCTTGTTCAACGTTTGTTGCTATGTTAGGGTTTTCTGAATGTTCAGAATGAGCAGGGGAAGGTTCAGGAGACGACGTCGGAGACTGAGTAGGGGAAATAGCTCTTGAAGATGAAGCCATTTGGTTTTGAGAGTAAAATATTTGCAGGTTTTGCAAAGGTTTCGCCGGAGAAGAAGATGAATTCGAAAGGTTTTTATGAGAGGTTAAGGGTGGGTTTTATAGATGGGTAAAAAGATAGAATTTGAAAGGGTAAATATTTGGCAATGGATATTTATTTAAAATCCGTACTCGAGTTTGAAACGGGGTTCGTTTTTCTGTAAAAAGCGTGCTTTGTACGCCCCAATCAGAATGAGACACGTAGGCCAGTGTCAGAGGTTGACAGGACGTCGTGCGCGGCCCATTAATGCTAGGCGCGTGAGGCTTTTCTTTGTCAGAGAAGGTTAACTCGCAGTAAAATATCCGTTACTTCACAGAATACCCAAAAACCCATTTCACAGAAGCTCTGTAGTTTTTAAAGAGGATCTGTGTTTTTCAAAATCTTGGATTTTTTACCCTTTTCCCATATCTCATTGTTATCATGACTCTTTAGGTTCTTGTTTGACCAAAATATTTATAAAATCATTTGAGAGGATTAATAGGATTTTAGTGTGGAGTTTTCGATCACAGAGGTTTTGAAGCTCTGAAAAGGCTTGCAGAAGCTCTGTCAAGGCCATCAGAAGCTCTATGAGAGAAAATTTCTCATAACTAAAAATCTATTAATCATTTTGATCATCCAAGTTTTGACATGCATTAAGAAATGTTTTTCGGACATATTTGAAAGTTGGTGTCCGAGAAAACTGTTTTGGAAAAAGTTTTGTGCATGGTCATGGTTTTTGTCCGATATATGAGTAAATTTGTGATTACAGAGCTGTATTCTGACAGAGCTCTGTGGAGCTCAGCAGAAGCTCTATTACCTTAAATTTCTCATAACTCAAAAACTAACAATGTTTTTAACAATTTTATTTTTGAAAAGATGTTTTCAGTTATTTTAGGACGAATTTGTCATTAAATGTCCCATATAACTGTTTTCAAAAATATTTTGTACGACATACCTTTGGATTTTTCTTCTCGGAAATGATGTCCGACTTCTGTTGATATTGACTTATCAACACTTTTCCTTGGCTTCCCTTTACAGATTATCCTCTGTAGTTTATTTCATGGTCTCTTCTGCTCCCCCTTGATCTAATCACTTCTTTAGATCAAGAATTTTCTCTTCTGCTCCCCCTTGATCTAATCGCCTCTTTAGATCAAGTATTTTCTCTTCCGCTCCCCCTTGACCTATGCGTGGTTCAAAATACGATAAGTTTTGCATAGTACATAGGTCAAATTTATCATAGGTTCTGTAGGGGTTGTCAGTTTCTGATTTGACCTACAGAAGCTCTGTGACTTCAAGATTTTTAAGAATTTACATACAGAAGTAAAATCAATCAAAGCAGAAAAATGAAGCAATGTATTTACTTATATTTACAGAAGATAAGTTATACTTACAGAGGCTTTTCATGACATGTTTATCATTCCTAACTTGTTTCTGTAAACCCATTTAGTTCCTATGGCCTGTTTCCCTCGTGGCAGAGGTACTAGAGTCCATACTTTGTTTCGCTCAAACTGCAAAAGCTCTTCTTGCATAGCGTCTACCCAGTTTGGGTCGTCCAGGGCTTCCGAAATCCTCTTTGGTTCTATCACACTAATAAAATTTGTGAAGAAACAAAAATTAGCAGTGGCAGACCTTGTCTTTACCTTTGCAGAAGGTTCACCAATTATTTGGCTTTGAGGATGGTTTTTCGTCCACTTTGTTGTGCGTGGAAGATGATCATCGATATCATCAACTTGCTCTGCAGAGGCTTCTGGATGTTCTACTTCTACTGTACCCTTTGTTGTTGTGCGAGCCTTTGTAGTTGATCCTATAGGAATGATTTGCATGAGTCGAGGTGGAGTTCGTTCCTCTGAGGACGTATAGACTTGGTCCTCTGTGTTTTCAGTTATTGGTTCCTCTGTGGATTGTGGAGTTGGATTATCAGCAGCTTCTGTGGTCGTTTTTCTTTGAGTTTCCTCTTCTGTAGATTCTTCTTCAGCATTTGCATCTGTAGCATTCACAGAAGAAGATGAAGCATTATTTGGACCAGTGAGAGTCATACCTGTAGGATTTTGTCCGACAGAGGATGGTTCTGCAGAAACCCTTATTGTTCCAACAGAGGGATCAATGTCATCATGGAACATCTCTAGGAATAGAAGATTCAGTTCTTTTGATTGAGAGATGCTCGAGGATTCCCTTTTGAGTCCGAGTTCTGAACTTATTTGCTCAGAAGTCTTCTGGAATGAGTCATCAAAAGAAACATTGATGCTTTCTACGATCTTTCTTGATTTCGTCAGGTCTACTCTGTAGGCTCTGGAAGCGACAGAGTATCCAATGAATCTTCCTTCATCAGCCTTTACTTCGAATTTTCCTCTGGAATCTCTGTCGTTTAAAACAAAGCATTGACATCCAAATACATGGAAAAACTTGATGTTTGGCCGCCTTTTTTTGATCAATTCATATGGTGTTTTGATGTGCCTTTTCACGATGGTTGAGCGATTCTGTGTATAACATGCGGTAGAAATCGCTTCTGCCCAAAAGTTCATTGATAATCCACATGCTGATAGCATAGTTCTTGCAGCCTCCACGAGCGTTCGATTTTTCCTTTCGACTACTCCGTTCTGCTGTGGAGTGCGTGCTGCAGAGAAGTTCTGTGATATTCCTTCTATAGAAAGATAGGCTTCAATGACTGAATTTTTAAATTTTGTGCCATTGTCACTTCTTAACTTCAGTATCCTGCATTCATAAAGAACTTGGATTCTTTTCATTAGATTAATCAAGATGCTTGGCACATCTGATTTCTTTCGGACAAATTCAACCCAGGTGAATCGCGAATACTCATCAATTAAGACAAGTATATATTTCTTGCCACCTAGGCTCTGTATGGGAATGGGACCGCAGAGGTCGACATGAAGCATGTACAGAGGCCTGGTGCAAGACACATCTGTTTTGCCTTTGTGGGAAGCTCTTTTGAGTTTTCCCATCTCACAGGCAGAGCATAAATGATCTTTATTAAATTTGACATTTGGAAAACCTTTAACTAGATCAAGTTTGACCAGTTTATCCAATGTGTGAAAATTCAAGTGACAGAACCTGTTGTGCCATAACCAGGCTTCTTCACTTTTGCAGGCAACAAGACAAACTTTGTCCTTATTCTTTGAATTGAAGTTCATCAGATAGAGATCGCCTCTTCTTTCTGCTCACAGAAGTTCTATCCCTGTTTCTTCACTTTTCAGAGCGCAGAAAGTTCTTTTGAACAACACTTCGGATCCTGTATCACAGAGTTGGCTTACACTTAGTAGGTTGTGCTTAAGGCCATCCACATATGCAACTTTGTGTACAGAAACATTTTCCTTTACTATGACTCCATAGCCTTTTATGTGTCCCTTTTTGTTGTCACCAAATGTTACAGATCCACC
Organism: Saussurea involucrata; assembly: GCA_033807775.1. Lineage (NCBI taxonomy): Eukaryota > Viridiplantae > Streptophyta > Magnoliopsida > Asterales > Asteraceae > Saussurea > Saussurea involucrata. Next base: position 26,406 of record JAWVWS010000020.1, read on the forward strand.
TTCTTGTGTTTCTTTGTATGTGGATAGTAATCTTCTGTTGCCAGTCATGTGCCTCGAGCATCCGGAGTCTAGATACCAGGTTGGCACATACTTCTTCTGCAGGACAATCACAGAGATTTAGGTACCCATATCCACATGGGTCCAATATTGTTAGAATTTTTTAAGTTTGCCTTGGCATTCTTAAAATACATTTTGTTCTCTGTGGAAGGATCAGATTGTTTCTTCATGGGATTTGACTTTTGAATGTGCGTAGAAAGCAAACAATCTTGACTTAAGAAGTGATTATTGAGTTTAAACATAAGATCAAAGCAATGACAATATTTAATATGAGATGTAATTTGCTTGAACTTTTCATTGAAATTTTTGAACTGAGCCACAGAGGCATTACATTCTTTCTTAACAGTAGATTTCCTATTACTAGAAGATCTATGAGTACTCGAATGTTGTTTGCAAAAGCTCTTTTTAGGTCCTGCCTTCTGTGGGTTGCTTCTGTGGTGAACTTCCTTCATCACTGTCACAGAAGAAAAAGATTTATTAACCTTAGGTTTTGAAAATCTAGAACTTATAGGATCTATAGAGGTCTTCTGCAACATTTTAAGCTCAGCAGAGGTTTTGACTTGTAGATTCAAGTTCAGAAAATCTGGGCAGATAGGAATCTATGTGATTTTCTCTTTTGGAGAAATAGTTTTGTGAGGAACTTCAGAGGAGTATTTAACATCCTCCGTGTCATAGAGAGTTATCTCAGATGTAATATCTGTCTCTGTTTTGTCAGAAGATGAATCATCCTCGTATATAGAGGTTGAGTCATTTCTTTCGATAGAGGCTGAATTTTCCGAACCTGTATCATACGAGCTTTCTACCTCTGTAGAATAATTTTCATAGATGGCAGAGGTTTCTGATGAGATCTCTTCAGCGAGAAGTTTATCTATAGAAGATGTACATAATTTTTCTAAAATGCTTGATTTCCATATTTCCAAAATTTCTTTTTCAATTGATTCTTTGCAATTCTCTTCTGAAAAAATGGGTTTAAACTCAGGAGCTTCTGCCGATAACTTCTTTTCAACATTTATCAAACAGACAAAAGCAACTTGTGTTTGGGTCTCTGGTTTACCAAACTTGAAGATACCAATCTGATCTTGAGTTTTCAGATATTTCTTTGGTTTGATACCTCTATTGACAGAGGTTGAAGATGATGAGTCTGTGTTTTCAAACCACACGTTAATCATCTTCTTATGTTTCTTCAAGTAAGGTTCTACAGAGATTTTCGCCCTTTTGCTTACAGAAATTAGGTTTGGAAAATCTGGTTTGTTGGTTTTTCCTATCACAAACAGAGAAGACAGAGGTTTATTTCTTTTTCCTTCAACACCTAGGTTGATATCATCATACCCTATACCTCGTCTCCCTATTTGTGAGTTTACCTTTTCATAAACTTTATGTGCATCTTTATAGTTTTTAAGCAAAACTTCCCTTCTGAGTAGATCTTGCCATAATACCTCTCTTTCTCTTTGAAAGTATTCTTTAAGAGCTCTTATGTCAGTAGTTTCGCTCCTTGAAACTGAAAGTTCTTTTATTTTGTCTTTTAAAGCTTGGGATATTTCAGAAACTTGTTTTTTCAAAGGATCTAGAGTTTTATCCCAATTCTTTTCTATTCTTTCTTTTTCCTCAAAAATCTTTGCTTTTTCTTGAGTGAGAAGCCGTACTTCGCTCTCATTAAAAGTGAGTCCTTTTTGAACGCTTTGACTTATCTCTTTCAGTTCAGTTAATTCAATGTTAAGTCTAAGTATATTATCATCTACAGAGGTAATACAAGAGGTAGAGTTTGAAGTGGATACCTCAGAATCAGTGCAGGAGTCGACTTCTGCCATGCCACAGAATAGGGCATTGGCGGTGTGTTCATCGTCAGAAGTAGAGTCTGACTGGAAGTCTTCTGTGTTCTCCTAAGAATGCCCTTTTGCCATTAGGGATTTTTGAGCATAATACTCAGCCTTCTTTTTGTAAAAAGCTGAGTCCCTCTGTGGGCGGTTCGATCTGCTTCTGCATTCATTCGCAACATGGCCTGGCTTTCCGCAGTTGAAACACCCTTGGGGAGTGTTTCCAGTTCGATCATTTGACTCTTGTAGGTCTCCACCTTTCTCTGTTCTACATTCGTTTGCATAATGACCAGGTTTGCCGCACTTGTAGCATTCTTGTTGTGTGTGGCTTACCGAGTCATCTGACCTCTGTCGGTCATTCCCTCTGTAACTTCTATCGCTTGACCTCTGTCGGCCACTTGATTCTGCTCCTCTTCTGTCATCTCTTCTGTCATTTTGGTTGTCTCTGCCATATCTGTCACTATCTGAACCCCTTCTGTTTCCTCTGAACTCTTTTGTCAATAGAGCTAATGATTTAGCTAGTGACGCAAGAGTTATTTCCTCTTCTACCTGTTCTTCTTCTTCACTGTCAACTATCACCATCTTCTTCTTCTCCTTCTTCTTCTCCTCTGTGGCTCTCTCCTTTCTTTCTGCAGGTCTCTCTGTAGATTTACTAACCAATGCGTATGGTGCAATGGTTAGTGTTTTAGCCTGTGCTATTTGCGGTTCTTGTGCGGCTAATGTT
>JAWVWS010000021.1:0-40381 GCA_033807775.1 Saussurea involucrata
CAATTAATATGGCCAAGAGAAAGAGAAAGAGATGAAAAGATACATGATGCATGAGTCATAGTTGGTATTCTTATGTGAATTATGTGTATGATATTGTGCAAATGTTTTCTTTAACTAACGGGGATTTCTCACTAGACCTCAAGGTCTAACCCTCATTTTTGTTTTAAAATATGTATTCCAGGTCAAGGAGCAAATAAGGGACCGTGATAGGATATATCATGTTTAGCTTTTTGGAAGATGCATAATTATAAAGATTCGAGATGTGTTTTGTATATGTTATGTTGTTATGACATTTTGTACTTTGTTATAAAAGTTAAAGTTTGTACTAAAGACCTATCTTGTTAAGCTAAGGGACCATAAATGAAATATGATGTATTCTGTGGTGAAATATATGTTATTTGCATATTGGGAAACCGGGTTGTTACAGATGGTATCAGAGCCCTAGTTTAAGGGATTTAGGTATTAGTATCTGTACCTAGACTTAAACTGCATGTGAAGTAGGATGTCCCTGTTATTATAGAACCTTGGGATGTTAAATATAAAAAGGTAGAAGGAACATCATGTAAGGTAATTTCAGATTACACCTGGCCAGTGTAACTTGTGATCTTACAGGTACATGTTTGGTCTGGAATACCTTATTATATGGGGTATGTGTTTATGTGTATAATTAACCTTGTTTGAATCAACAGAATGGCAAGTGGTACGAGACGAACAAATCGGGAAGGAGAAGGAAATCCGAATAGAACCAATCCAACAGTCGGAGGAAGGGGAAGAGGGGGAGAAAGAGGCAGAGGCAGAAGTGGGGGCAGAGTTCAGGGACGTGGTACGGAGTTTGTTACAAGAGACGACTTAGTGGCCGAAATGGGAAGATTACAGGCAAATATTCAGGCTATGTTTAACCAGACTCATAATACCGAAACGGAAAGACCAGATCCCACACATGAAGAGGAGATGCCTATTACTCCTACCGTTGGACCCGTAATGAAAAAGTGTGATTACAAAATGTTTCTTAATTGTAAGCCTCCGACCTATTCAGGAGACCGGGATCCGGTGAAAGCGATGCGATGGTTGAAGGAAATAGAATCCATCTTCAAGACTAGTAAGTGCGCGGAAGAGGATAGGTTACTTTATGGAACCGCAATGTTAAAGGGTGACGCTTTGTATTGGTGGGAAGCTCATATATCTTCAGGAGGTTCGGACATATATTCTACCTACTCGTGGGAAGAATTTGTTATAGCTTTCCGGAAGCAGTTATGTCCTCATGCAGCTGTTAAACAACTAGAGGGGGAGTTTATGAATTTACAGCAAGGAAACTTATCTATTCGGGACTACACTGCTCGTTTTCTAGAAAAATCTCGTTTTGCGGAATATTATGTTGCCACGGAGGCAATGAAAGTGGAGAGGTTTATCTTCGGGTTGAATTCAGATGTTAGAAGGCTAGTAGCTGCAAAAGGACCCGATACTTTCTCAGCTGCAGTAGATGCCGCGGAAGATGTGGAGTGAGATAATAGGAGGGATATTGGTGATAAAAGTATGGGAAAGAGAAAATGGGAAGGACCACCACAAGATCTGAAGAAGTCAAGGGTTCAGCGATTTGATAGCCGTCCACCTTTTCGACTAGTTGAAAGGCCTTGCCTAAAGTGCCACCATTTTCATCAAGGAAGCTGTCAAGTGGATCCCAGAAACTGTTATAAGTGCGGAAAGGTCGGTCACATTGCTAAAGACTGTCGAGTTGTTAGATTTTGTTATTCGTGCAATTCTCCTGATCATCTTCAGTCCGATTGTCCACTGGGGAGATTACAATCAGGGGGTACGTCAGTAAGACCGACGGGTGTCAGACCAGTAGTACCGAGGATAGAACCAGCCAGAACCAGGGGTCGTTCATTTCAGATGACAGCAAAGGAAGCGGAGGAAACTCCGGACGTGGTTACAGGTACATTCCTAATAAATTCTACACGTGCTAAGGTGTTATTTGATTCCGGTGCAAACCGATCGTTTGTGTCTCCTTCTTTTGCTGCTTATATGCATTTAAAGCCTAAGGTGTTAGATCTTGCTTTAATGATAGATACTGCAAATGATAATCAAGTATCGGTTAAAGAAGTATTTGATAGATGTATGATAGATATAGAAGGGTGCAGAGTACCGATTCAGTTATTTCCAATAGCCCTGGTCGAGTTCGATGTGGTAGTGGGAATGGATTGGTTAGCCGAAAATCAAGCTAACATAGTTTGTGATAAGAAATTAATAAATGTTGTGTTACCTGAGAAAGGGCCAGTAGTGATTTATGGTGATTGTAGAAATCATCAGTCTAGTCTTATATCTATGATAAAAGCCCGTAAGTGTGTTAATAAAGGCTGCCAGAGTTATTTAGCTTATGTGATAGATACTAAGCTAGAGAAGAGCAAGTTGGAAGATATTTCGATTGTTGGTGAATTTCCGGAAGTGTTTCCTGAAGACTTGAATAGTCTTCCCCCCGTTAGACAGGTAGAGTTTGGTATATATCTGATTCCTGGAGCTGCTCCTGTTGCCCGTGCACCGTATCGTTTGGCACCTCCAGAGATGAAAGAGATGATGACTCAATTGCAGGATCTTTCAGATAAAGGCTTCATCAGACCAAGTTCTTCGCCGTGGGGAGCACCAGTTTTGTTTGTGAAAAAGAAGGATGGTTCGATGAGAATGTGTATCGACTACCAGGAATTAAATAAGCGAACGATCAAGAACAAGTATCCGCTACCCAGAATTGATGACCTCTTCAATCAGTTAGTTGGAGCTTGTTATTTCTCCAAGATTGATCTAAGGTCCGGTTATCACCAGTTGAAGGTCAAAGAAGAAGACGTTCTGAAAACTGCTTTTCGCACAAGGTATGGTCATTATGAATTCTTAGTGATGCCGTTTGGTTTGACGAATGCTCCAGCTGCCTTTATGGATTTAATGAATCGGGTATGTAAGTCGTATCTTGATAAATTCGTAATTGTATTTATCGATGATATACTTATTTATTCCCGATCCAAGGAAGAGCACGCTCAACATCTTCGTTTGGTTCTAGAACTATTGAAGCAACAAAAATTGTATGCTAAATTTTCAAAATGTGAATTCTGGCTACGAGAAGTTCAGTTTCTGGGGCATGTAGTTTCCGAGAAAGGTATTCAAGTTGATCCAATGAAAGTAGAAGCGATTGAAAAGTGGGAACCTCCGAGAACGCCAACCGAAGTACGTAGTTTTCTGGGTTTAGCTGGCTACTATCGAAAGTTTATAAAAGACTTCTCTCGTATCGCGACGCCTTTGACAAAGTTGACTCGAAAGAATCTGAAGTTTGAATGGAAAGCAGAACAGGATGAAGCATTCCGAATATTGAAAGAGAAACTGTGCAGCGCACCGATTTTATCGCTACCTGAAGGTTCTGAAGACTTTGTTGTTTATAGTGATGCTTCTAAACTGGGATTGGGATGTGTACTTATGCAACGTGGGAAAGTTATTGCTTATGCTTCTCGTCAGTTGAAAGATCATGAAAGACAGTATCCTACGCACGACATGGAACTTGCAGCTGTTGTTTTCGCGTTGAAGATTTGGAGACATTATCTTTATGGTTCCAAATGTCAAATTTATACTGATCATAAGAGTCTCCAACATCTTTTCGATCAGAAGGAATTAAATATGAGGCAAAGAAGATGGCTAGAACTGGTGAATGATTACGACTGTGAAATTCTTTATCACCCAGGAAAAGCAAATGTAGTGGCCGATGCGCTGAGTCGTCAAGAAAGAAGTGGAACAATAAAAGCTATATCACTACGAGCCGAACTCCTACCTAATATCTTTGATGAATTGCTGAAGTGTCAAATAGAAGCCTATCAGGAAGAACAGTTGAAATCAGAACGGTTAGTGGGGTTATCAACATTGCTAGTAAAGGATGATCGTGGATTGTTGTGTTTGGGAAACATAATTTGGGTGCCTCGTTTGGGTGGTTTACGTGACCGGGTACTTCAAGAAGCTCATCAGTCTCGATTCTCGATACATCCAGGTACGAATAAAATGTATAAAGATCTGAAACAATTTTATTGGCGGCCGGGAATTAAAAGAAGCATTGCTCAGTATGTGGAAAATTGTACTACTTGTAAGAAGGTCAAGATTGAACATCAAAAGTCGTTTGGTCAGTTACAACGATTGGAAATACCGATGTGGAAATGGGATCAGATTACTACAGATTTCATTACAAAGTTACCAAGGACTTCAAAGGGATTTGATTCGATTTGGGTGATTATAGATAGATTAACGAAGTCTGCTCATTTCTTACCGATAAAGGAAACTGATTCGATGGAACGCTTAGCCAAATTGTACATTGACGAAATAGTAACTCGACATGGAGTTCCAATCTCAATTATTTCAGATCGGGATAGTCGTTTTACTTCAAGGTTCTGGAGAAGTTTTCAAAAGGAGATTGGAACGCAGATAAAGTTAAGTACATCTTATCATCCTCAAACTGACGGTCAGAGTGAACGAACGATTCAGATATTAGAAGATATGCTCCGGGCTTGCATTGTTGACTTTGGGGGATCGTGGGATAAGCATTTACCGTTGATAGAATTTGCCTACAACAACAGTTATCATTCCAGCATTCAAGCGGCACCGTTTGAAGTTTTGTATGGTAGAAAATGTCGAACGCCTCTGTGTTGGAATGAAGTGGGAGAGAAACAGTTAGTAGGATCGGATATAGTACGGTTAATAGCGGATAAGGTTACTCAGATTCGAGAAAGATTGAAAGTGGCTCAAGATAGACAGAAAAGCTATGCCAACCGACGCCGGAAACCGTTAGAATTCCAGGTTGGAGATTTTGTCATGTTAAAAGTCTCACCATGGAAAGGAGTCATTCGATTTGGAAAGCAAGGTAAACTTAGTCCGAGATATATTGGACCGTTTGCAATTACTGAAAGAATTGGGGAAGTAGCATACCGACTAGATTTACCACCAGAGTTAAGCAGGATTCACAACGCTTTTCATGTGTCGAATTTTTGAAAATGTTTGGTTACACCGGATCAGGCAGTGTCTCTACCAGATATACAGATTGATGAAAAGCTGAATTATGTGAAGGAACCTGAAGCTATTGTTGACCGAAAAGTAAAAGTTCTACGGAATAAGGAGATAAGACAAGTGAAAGTTCAGTGGCGACATCATAGGGGTCAGGATGCTACGTGGGAATCAGAGTTAGAAATGAGGACCAAATACCCTCATCTTTTCGCTTAACTGAATTCCGAGACGGAATTCTTTTAAGGGGGAGATGTTGTAATAACCAGGTATGTTATTGGTTTATTTAAAAGTATTATTTTAATTAAGTATTATGGAGTTAGGAGTTAAGGGGTAAGTTTTAATTTTATAATGGAAGTTTAGGGGTATGTTTTGCCAAATAGGGTAACTTTGGGGTTTGCTTGGTCCTTTCTACCAAACCATACACCACCACCGCCTTTACCACCTCACAAGGAGGAGGTGGCTCCTTTGAATACTTAGAAAATATCTAAGTATAGCTAGGGTGTATGTGTGTGTTACGTGAGGAGAGGAGAGAAAAGAGAGAAATCGAAGAAGGTCAAGAAGGAGAAGAAATCAGAGAAATCTGCAGCAGGGTTTAGGAATTTATCCAAGAGAAACCAAGGTAATAATCCGTACAAATCTTTACTTTTATGTATAATAGGTTTTACATGAGTTTTGAAGTGGGTTTTGATGATTTAGAGATGTTTTGGAAATTCTGAGCTTATGGTTAGGTTAGGTTATGTTAATAGTCTTAAACATATCTGCACATTTACAGCAACATGCATAGTTTAAAAGTTTAGATTTCTGGGTTAAGATGAACACAGTGGACTGAGACATTCAAGCAAGTCACAACAGTGGGTTGCGACATGGTTGAATGTTATGATCTTCATGAATGTCGCAACCTCGAGTTGCCACTTTCTCATGAAGTCGCAATAGTGGGTTGCGACTTGCTCATGAAGTCGCAGCAGTGAGTTGCGACTTGGTGTTATGTCGCAACAGTTGGTTGCGACTTGAGAGGGATGTCGCAACAGTTGGTTGCGACATGAGGGGGAAGTCGCAGTAGTTGATTGTGACTTGGTACTGTGTCGCAGTAGTTGATTGCGACTTGGTGTAGTGTATTGCGACAAAGTGTAATTCCATAGTTGATTGCGACTTGTGTCGAGGATTTCAGAACTTAGAGATTTTTAGTCTTAAAAGGAAATATTTGTATTTATGTGGTACAGATTCCGTAAAACGGGACTGAAGAATTTGGAGTGCTTGATAATAGCGTGGGAAGATCTTGGAAATTAATCGAAACAAGTGAGTTTTTATTAAAATGTTTTCAAATGGAATACATATATGTGAATGAGTGTAATATTGTGCATATGGTGTTTATATGAGTATTACATTGCATGGGTGCTAGTTGGACGGGCTTAGGACCGGTGAAAGTTGGTTGTACAGAGGGACAGTGGTGTTGGCTGTATTTAGTACAGCGGTGTATATTGATTAATTGGCTTGCTACCAATTAATATGGCCAAGAGAAAGAGAAAGAGATGAAAAGATACATGATGCATGAGTCATAGTTGGTATTCTTATGTGAATTATGTGTATGATGTTGTGCAAATGTTTTCTTTAACTAACGGGGATTTCTCACTAGACCTCAAGGTCTAACCCTCATTTTTGTTTTAAAATATGTATTCCAGGTCAAGGAGCAAATAAGGGACCGTGATAGGATATATCATGTTTAGCTTTTTGGAAGATGCATGATTATAAAGATTCGAGATGTGTTTTGTATATGTTATGTTGTTATGACATTTTGTACTTTGTTATAAAAGTTAAAGTTTGTACTAAAGACCTATCTTGTTAAGCTAAGGGACCATAAATGAAATATGATGTATTTTGTGGTGAAATTATGTTATGAAATATATGTTATTTGCATATTGGGAAACCGGGTTGTTACAGAACGGACATCCCTTTTGTCTGTAATCGTACACCAACTCTGATTCTACACTGTACACCATGCGGCTACTAGGTTGTCTACAAAAGTACATGCAACAAATCAGCTGCTGCCACATGTAAAGCCATACTGCCATGCATTAAATGCATGCAGTATATAAGAAGAACCCTACTTCAGAAATAAAGTGTCTCGGCCATCTTCTTCTTCCTTACTACTGTGTGTTACGATATTATTCGTAATTTCCTTATCTATTTTCTCTCTATTTCTAGTGCAAGAAACTTAGTGTTCTTAACTTGTTTAGATTAGGTTTATCCTTAATCTTGTTCCGCAACAAGTTGTATTTTGTTTTAAGATTTATCAATAAACAATTTAGAAAAGTAAAAATAGTGTGTTAGTATTCAACCCCCCTCCCCCCCACCCCTCCCCCCCCCCCTCTTCTACAAACTTGTATAACCCTTCGGGACCAACAGAGCCATATAATGGAAATACACAAATAGGGAAAGTAAAGTACGAGTTTCGACAAGTGTACTGTAAGGCTGAGCGATCATAGTAATCAAGCACCCTTAGTGTATGTTTGAATTTTGTGATGGAATAATAAAAAAATTGTTCTTTATTTTATTTGTGCAGAAAATATGTCTATATGTTTGAAAAAAAATGTAGCACATGTGTTTTATCTATCATGTATTTTCGTCATTGTAAGTGTTTTAGACTATGGGCAATAGACTCTTCTTTGTTCTTCTATGGACTAGCACAAATGAAGTGACGCATTAAGAATTTGTATTTCTTCGTACATATTTTTGAGGTATTAATATTGCATCTGTTGCACTAATAGTTGTGGCATCTTTTTGTAGGTTTTGAGTCGGAAGTTGTATCTCCCAGCTAAGCTATCATCTGATTCAAAGTGAGTATGGTTACACCATCCACAAGAAACCTGTGACGGGTTTTAATTATTTCATGAGCTATGCTAGTGCTTGTAACATATCGTCAATTAGCTGGTAGATGTCGGCATTACATTCTTTTCATCAATGGTGGAACTAAGTAGATTATTATGCCGTGTGTTTGAAGCTTGCATAAATTCAGGCTAAAGGATCATTAAATAGTGTGCTCATTTAGCCTGGGTAAACTTAATTTTCACTAGTCTTGAAATCATAGATTTAGTATTTGAGTACCTTTTCTTATTTAAAGTGTGAATGGACATCTATTAGTTCCTCATGCCACATTACAATATGTGGGAAGTTTTTATATTTCGTAAGCTAAAAGACTTTTATTTATGCTCTTATGGTTACAACAAGATACACAAGAGTTATGTACTGAAAGTTGAGTCATCATTTACAGAGACCATGATTTTCCACTCATTGTGGCTATTGATTTACAACCCATGGCTCCAATCGAAGGTGTTATCCAAGTGCAAGGAGACATAACAAATGCTCGAACAGCGGAAGTGGTCTGTTGAATTCTTTCACTTCTCTTTGTTTCACTTCCTCCTTCTACAACAGAGTTAGATGGTCTTCTTTGTGTCTTCTTTATGCTCCTATGAGTTTGACCCTTCTACATTAGTCTCTAACCACAACTTCCTAATTCCTAATGCAATGCATAAAACTGCTGAATCCGTTTAAATTTTTAATTTAGTCACCTGTTCAAATATTCACATACATCTAAAGTATTAAACTTGTAGGTTTGATGTACAAATATATTATTTCTTATTGGTGATTTCCTTCATTTATCATTATTTCTTATTTATTTTCAGGTCATTAGGCATTTTGATGGATGCAAGGCTGACCTAGTTTTCTGTGATGGTGCTCCCGATGGTAAGATTAATATTATGGTTTTGTGCATGTGTTATCGTAAATTTCACACAAGTTCTTATGTTTGACCTATGAAATGCAGTAACTGGACTTCATGACATGGATGAATTTGTTCAATCACAATTGATATTGGCGGTAACCGTTTATAATGCTTATTCATCCAATTCAAATTCATACTTTATAGTAGATAAAAATTAATCTTATGCAGTGAAAAGCAAGTTGTTTTTAAATTCTAATTTTGAGAAAACTTCATTTTCAGTACGTATTGGTATTGGGGTTCATTCAGTGTTAATGGTATTTGACAAAAACTTCATTTTTTCAGGGGTTAACTATTGTAACACACATACTCAAGAATGGTGGAAAATTTATTGCAAAGATCTTCAGGGGGATGGACACAAGCCTCCTATATTGTCAGGTTCAATAATGTGCTTATGAGAAGTAGTTCCTTTAAATCCATAGGCTGATCTGATCCTCTAGTAATTTCATTTAGAATGCTTGTTCGATTCTTTTCTTTTTTGAGACAACTGCTAGTCTTATGATCTGCTTTTCTTGCAGCTAAAACTATTTTTCACAGAAGTTACTCTTGCAAAACCAAAAAGTAGCCGAAATTCAAGCATAGGTGAGTCCCACTTGAATCTTGTCTATTTGAAGAAGTCAGTAGCAGCCGGAAAGGTTACCACCCATCTGCCATATACTGTTTTCTTGAATGTGTGATTATGATGAGAGAGAATGTGTATTACTATTTTTCATAGAAGCAACTCTTAAGGCAATTAACTAGGAAACAGATTAACATTTGATCATATTTTTATACAATTTGTGTGCATATGCCCAAATCCAAGACAATTAGTAACAAGACTTGGCATGGTACACCTTTCTGAATTAATATATAGTCGATAATGACTTCAATTAAAATGTCCAGATGTTTTTTAGCAAAAATTCAAATACAACTGTAAGTGTCTAGACAATTTATCCAAGGGCTAAACCCCAAACTACTTATAGCTGACAAATTAGAGCTAGGTAATATGTAGTTTTTCTATCAACTAGTAGTTCGGGCATTGATACAACTCCTAACGTTTTTGAATAAGACGGTTTGGAAAGTGTAAATGTGGTGCTAGGTGTTAATTTATCGGAAAAAGGTTTTGAGGTGTTCATATGGAAGCATACCGCTAGGCTAAAGGTAGCCCTCTGGTTATAGTTTTCTTTTTCTTTATGTCTAACAAGGGTTTCTGTATATATAAATGGAGTTGTGAGGCACAATGCCTTTATATTGAAGATCAAACAATTGAATAGTGGAATAGAATATTTAGGGGCTGTTTGGCGGTTGCTGAATGGTTTAGTGCAGAATGGTTGAGAGGTCAGAATGGTTGAGAGGCCTTGTATGGTTGAGTTGTAATAACCAGGTATGTTATTGGTTTATTTATAAGGGTTACTTTAAATTAATTTTGTGGAGTTAGAAGTTAAGAGGTAAGTTTTATTTTTAATATGGAAGTGTAGGGGTGTATTTTGCCATATAGAGTAAGTTAAGGGTTTGTTTGGTATTTTTACCAAACTCCACACCACCGCCATATTGCCTCACTAGGAGGAGGTGTCATCCTAATTGAGTATCTAAACAAATATCCTAAGTATTGTGTGTGTGAATTCGGATAGAGAGAGAGAGAGAAGAAATCGAAGAAAAGGAAGAAGGAAAGCTTAGATTTCTGCTGGAATTGCCATAAACATCTGAAGGAATCAAGGTAATATTTCTCTTTAATCCATACTTTTAAGGTTCTTAGTTTTCTATAAACTTTAGAAGTGGGTTTTGCTATTTTTAGAAGGATATATGAATTCTGGGTTTGGGTTAGTGTTCAAAAGGTAGTCTTAAGCATATCTGCATAATTACAGCAACATGCATAGTTAAAAGATTAAAATCTGGGTTTAAGGTAAACACTGTGGACTGAGACATTCAAGCAAGTCGCAATGGTGGGTTGCGACATGCTTGAATATGGTCATCTTCATGAATGTCGCAATGGTAGGTTGCGACTTGCTCATGAAGTCGCAATAGTGGGTTGCGACTTGAGTGGGAAGTCGCAATAGTGGGTTGCGACTTGAGTGGAAAGTCGCAATAGTGGGTTGCGACTTGGGTATGAAGTCGCAGTAGTTGATTGCGACTTGGGTATGAAGTCGCAGTAGTTGATTGCGACTTGGTGTAGTGTATTGCGACTTGAGTCGAGGATTTCAGAACTTAGAGACTTCCAGCCTTAAAAAGAAATATTTGTATTCAGGTGGTACAAATTCCGTGAATCGGGACTGAAGGAATCAGAGAGCTCGATAATAGCGTGGAAGGGTTTTTGGAACTAAGCTAATCAAGTGAGTTTTTCTTAAAAATGTTTTCAAATGGAATACATATATGTGATTAAAATGTAATATTGTGCATATAATGTTTATATGAATATTACATTGTATGAGTACTAGTTGGCCGGGCTTAGGACCGGTGAAAGTTGGCTGTACAGAGGGACAGTGGTGTTGGCTGTATTTAGTACAGCGGTGTAAATTAATTAATTGGCTTGCTACCAATTAATATGGCCAAGAAAAAGGAAAAGAGAAAGAGATGGAAAGATACGTGATGCATGAGTCATAGTTAGTATTCTTAAGCGAATTATGTGTATGATGTTGTGCAAATGTTTTCTTTAACTAACGGGGATTTTCTCACTAGACCTCAAGGTCTAACCCTCATTTATGTTTTAAAATATGTATTCCAGGACAAGGAGCAAGTAAGAGACAATGATAAGATTTATCATGTTTAGCTTTTGTGGAAGATGAATGATTATGAAGATTCAAGTTGTGTTTTGTATCTATTATGTATTTTCCTTTATTCGAAAAAGTTTGTACTAAAAGACCTAATTGTAGAATCTAAGGGACCGTATTTGAAATATGTATTTTTGTGGTGAAATATATGTATTTTTGTGTTGGGCTTAAGGGATGTTACAGATGGTATCAGAGCCTTAGTTTAAGAGATTTAGGTATTGGTATCTGTACCTAGGCTTAAACTGCATGCGAAGTAAGATGTCCTTGTTATTATAGAACCTTGGGATGTTAAATATAAAAAGGTAGAAGGAACATCATGTAAGGTAATTTCAGATTACATCTGGCCAGTGTAATTGCGATCTTACAGGTACATGTTTGAACCAGAATACTTTGTTATATGGGGTATGTGCTTATGTGTATATTAACCTTGTTTGAATCAACAGAATGGCAAGTGGGACGAGACGAACGAACCGGGAAGGGGAAGGAAATCCGAATAGATCTAATCCAACAGCCGGAGGAAGGGGAAGAGGGGGAGAAAGAGGCAGAGGTAGGACTGGGGGCAGAGTACAGGGGCGAGGCACAGAGTTTGTTACGAGAGACGACCTAGCGGCTGAAATGGGAATACTTCGGGCAAATATCCAAGCTATGTTTAACCAGACTCATCATACGGAAACGGAAATACGAGACCCTACCTTTGAAAACGAAGTGCCTATCGCACCTATTGTCACATCAGTACCAAGAAAGTGTGATTATAAAATGTTTCTAAGCTGTAAACCACCCACTTATGGAGGGGACAGAGATCCAGTAAAAGCAATGTGATGGCTGAAGGAGGTTGAAGCTGTATTTAAAACCAGTAAATGTGCGGAAGAAGATAAGGTGTTATACGGAACTGCAATGTTGAAAGCAGATGCCTTATATTGGTGGGAGGCCCTTATTGACTCTAAAGGACCTGATGTATATTCAACCTTTACTTGGGGAGAATTCTCGAGAGCATTTAAGGAACAGTTTTTTCCGCAAGCCGCAGTTAGACAGTTGGAAGAGGAATTCCTGAGCCTACAACAAGGGAATTTATCAGTAAGAGACTACACTGCCCGTTTCTTAGAGAAGTCGCGTTTTGGAGAGTATTATGTTGCCACAGAGAAAATGAAGATGGAAAGGTATGTATTTGGATTGAACTCAGAAATTAGAAAGTTAGTGACTGCCACGAGACCTAATACCTTTTCAGAAGCAGTAAATGCCGCAGAAAATGTGGAGCGGGACAATAAGAGGGATACTGGGGATAAGAGTGCAGGAAAGAGAAAATGGGAAGGACCACCACACGATATGAAGAAGTTCGGGTTTCAGCGATTTGATAGTCGTCCACCTTTCCGATCAGTTGAAAGACCTTGCCCAAAGTGCCACCGTTTTCATCAAGGAATCTGTCAAGTTGATCCTAGAAACTGTTATAAGTGCGGGAAGATTGGTCACATTGCCAACGACTGTCGGGTGGTTAGATTTTGTTATTCGTGCAATTCTCCAGATCATCTTCAGTCAGATTGCCCACTGGGAAGAATACAATCGGGTGGCACGTCAACAAGAGCAACGGGTGTTAGACCAGCAGTACCGAGGTTAGAACCAGCAAGAGCAAGAGGTCGTTCATTTCAGATGACAGCAAAAGAAGCGGAGGAAACTCCGGACGTGGTTACAGGTACATTCTTAATAAATTCTACACGTGCTAAGGTGTTATTTGATTCCGGTGCAAACCGATCGTTTGTGTCACCTTCATTTGCTGCTTACATGCATTTAAAGCCAAAAGTGTTAGATCATGCTTTAATGGTAGATACGGCAAATGATAATCAAGTGTCGGTTAAAGAAGTATTTGATAGCTGTGTGATAGATATAGAAGGGTGCGGAGTACTGATTCAGTTATTTCCAATAGCCCTGGTTGAGTTTGATGTGGTAGTGGGAATGGATTGGTTAGCCGAGAACCAAGCTAATATAGTTTGTGATAAGAAGTTAATAAATGTTGTGTTACCTGAAAAAGGGTCGGTAGTGATTTATGGTGATCGTAGGAATCATCAGTATAATCTTATATCTATGATAAAAGCCCGTAAGTGTGTTAATAAAGGTTGCCTGAGTTACTTAGCTTATGTGATTGATACTAAGCTAGAGAAGAGTAAGTTGGAAGATATTCCAATTGTTAGTGAATTTCCAGAAGTTTTCCCTGAAGACTTGAATAGCCTTCCGCCCATTAGACAGGTAGAATTTGTTATAGATCTGATTCCCGGAGCCACCCCTGTAGCTCGTGCACCGTATTGTTTGGCACCTCCGGAAATGAAAGAAATGATGGCACAACTGCAAGATCTATCCGATAAGGGTTTCATCAGACCGAGTTCTTCACCGTGGGGAGCACCAGTTTTGTTTGTGAAAAATAAGGATGGTTCGATGAGAATGTGTATCGACTACAGAGAATTGAATAAGCGTACGATCAAAAACAGGTATCCTCTACCTAGAATTGATGACCTCTTCGATCAATTAGTCGGAGCTTGTTGTTTCTCCAAGATTGATTTAAGATCCGGTTATCACCAGTTGAAGGTCAAAGAAGAAGACGTTTTGAAAACTGCTTTCCGCACCAGGTACGGTCACTATGAGTTTCTAGTAATGCCATTTGGATTGACGAACGCTCCAGCTACTTTCATGGATTTAATGAATCGGGTATGTAAGCCGTATCTTGATAAATTCGTTATTGTGTTTATTGATGATATACTTATCTATTCCCGATCCAAGGAAGAGCATGCACAACACCTTTGTTTGATTCTAGAACTACTGAAGGAAGAAAAGTTGTATGCTAAATTTTCAAAATGTGAATTCTGGTTGCGGGAAGTTCAGTTTCTAGGGCATATAGTTTCCGAAGAAGGTATACAAGTTGATCCTATGAAAGTAGACGCAGTTGAAAAATGGGAACCGCCAAAGACAGCAACAGAAGTACGGAGTTTTCTGGGTTTGGCCGGCTATTATCGAAAGTTTATAAAAGATTTCTCTCGTATTGCTACACCTCTGACTAAGCTGACTCGAAAGAATCTGAAGTTTGAATGGAAGGCAGAACAAGATGAAGCATTTCGGATATTGAAAGAAAAACTGTGCAGCGCGCCGATATTAGCATTACCCGAAGGTTCCGAAGACTTTGTAGTCTATTGTGATGCGTCTAAGTTGGGATTGGGTTGTGTATTAATGCAGCGGGGAAAGGTTATTGCTTATGCTTCCCGTCAATTAAAAGATCATGAGAGACAGTATCCTACGCACGACATGGAACTTGCAGCGGTTGTCTTTGCATTGAAGATTTGGAGACATTATCTGTATGGTTCCAAATGTCAAATTTATACCGATCATAAAAGTCTCCGACATCTTTTTGATCAGAAGGAATTAAATATGAGGCAAAGGAGATGGCTAGAACTGGTAAATGATTACGACTGTGAAATTCTTTATCATCCGGGAAAGGCGAATGTGGTAGCTGATGCACTGAGTCGTCAAGAAAGGAGTGGAACAATAAAAGCTATTTCACTAAGAGCTGAACTCTTACCCAACATCTTTGACGAACTGTTGAAGTGTCAAATAGAAGCTTGTCAGGAAGAACATTTGAAGTCCGAACGGTTAGTGGGAATATCAGCATTGCTTGTGAAAGACGACCGTGGGTTGTTGTGTCTAGAGAACAGAATTTGGGTGCCTCGTTTGGGTGGATTACGCGATCGTGTGTTACAAGAAGCTCATCAATCTCGTTTCTCTATCCATCCGGGTACAAATAAGATGTATAGAGATCTGAAACAATTCTATTGGTGGCCGAGAATAAAAAGAAGTATTGCAAAGCATGTGGAAGAATGTACTACTTGCAAAAAGGTGAAGATTGAACATCAAAAGCCTTTTGGCCAGTTACAGCGATTAGAAATACCGATGTGGAAATGGGATCAGATTACTACCGATTTCACCACGAAGCTACCAAGAACTCCGAAAGGATTTGATTCTATTTGGGTGATAGTCGACAGATTGACGAAGTCTGCACACTTCCTACCGATAAAGGAAACTGATTCAATGGAACGATTAGCCAAGTTGTATATAGACGAAATAGTAACTCGACATGGAGTTCCAATCTCGATTATTTCTGATCGGGATAGTCGTTTTACTTCCAGGTTTTGGAGAAGTTTTCAGAATGAAATGGGGACGCAGATAAAGTTAAGTACAGCATATCATCCTCAAACTGACGGTCAGAGTGAAAGAACGATCCAGACTTTAGAAGATATGCTCCGGGCTTGCATAGTTGATTTTGGGGGATCGTGGGATAAACATTTGCCTTTGATAGAATTTGTCTACAACAACAGTTATCATTCCAGCATTCAAGCGGCACCGTTTGAAGTATTATATGGTAGAAAATGTCGAACGCCTCTATGTTGGAATGAAGTGGGAGAAAAACAGTTAGCAGGGCCAGATATAGTACAGTTAACAGCAGATAAGATTACTCAGATTCGGGAAAGATTGAAAGTGGCTCAAGATAGACAGAAAAGCTATGTCGACCGACGCCGGAAACCATTAGAGTTCCAAGTTGGAGATTTTGTAATGTTAAAAGTCTCACCTTGGAAAGGAGTCATTCGATTTGGGAAGCAAGGTAAACTTAGCCCGAGGTATATTGGACCGTTTGCAATTACTGAAAGAATTGGGGAAGTAGCTTACCGACTAGATTTACCTCCAGAGTTAAGCAGGATTCACAACGCTTTTCATGTGTCAAATTTTCGAAAGTGTTTGGTATCACCAGATCAGGCAGTGTCTCTACCGGATATACAAGTGGACGAAAAGTTGAACTATGTGGAGGAACCGGAAGCTATTGTTGACCGAAAAGTCAAAGTCTTGCGGAATAAAGAGATCAGACAAGTGAAAGTACAGTGGAAACATCACAGAGGTCAGGATGCTACGTGGGAATCGGAATCAGAAATGAGAGCCAAATACCCTCATCTGTTCATTTAACTGAATTCCGGGACGGAATTCTTTTAAGGGGGAGATGTTGTAATAACCAGGTATGTTATTGGTTTATTTATAAGGGTTACTTTAAATTAATTTTGTGGAGTTAGAAGTTAAGGGGTAAGTTTTATTTTTAATATGGAAGTGTAGGGGTGTATTTTGCCATATAGAGTAAGTTAAGGGTTTGTTTGGTATTTTTACCAAACTCCACACCACCGCCATATTGCCTCACTAAGAGGAGGTGTCCTCCTAATTGAGTATCTAAACAAATATCCTAATTATTGTGTGTGTGAATTCGGTTTAGAGAGAGAGAAAGAAGAAATCGAAGAAAAGGAAGAAGGAAAGCTTAGATTTCTGCTGGAATTGCCATAAACATCTGAAAGAATCAAGGTAATATTTCTGTTTAATCCATACTTTTAAGGTTCTTAGTTTTCTATAAACTTTAGAAGTGGGTTTTGCTATTTTTAGAAGGATATATGAATTCTGGGTTTGGGTTAGTGTTCAAAAGGTAGTCTTAAGCATATCTGCATAATTACAGCAACATGCATAGTTAAAAGATTAAAATCTGGGTTTAAGATAAACACTGTGGACTGAGACATTCAAGCAAGTCGCAATGGTGGGTTGCGACATGCTTGAATATGGTCATCTTCATGAATGTCGCAATGGTGGGTTGCGACTTGCTCATGAAGTCGCAATAGTGGGCTGCGACTTGAGTGGGAAGTCGCAATAGTGGGTTGCGACTTGGGTATGAAGTCGCAGTAGTTGATTGCGACTTGGGTATGAAGTCGCAGTAGTTGATTGCGACTTGGGTATAAAGTCGCAGTAGTTGATTGCGACTTGGTGTAGTGTATTGCGACTTGAGTCGAGGATTTCAGAACTTAGAGACTTCCAGCCTTAAAAAGAAATATGTGTATTCAGGTGGTACAGATTCCGTGAATCGGGACTGAAGGAATCAGAGAGCTCGATAATAGCATGGAAGGGTTTTTGGAACTAAGCTAATCAAGTGAGTTTTTCTTTAAAATGTTTTCAAATGGAATACATATTTGTGATTAAAATGTAATATTGTGCATATAGTGTTTATATGAATATTACTTTGTATGAGTACTAGTTAGCCGGGCTTAGGACCGGTGAAAGTTGGATGTACAGAGGGACAGTGGTGTTGGTTGTATTTAGTACAGCGGTGTAAATTAATTAATTGGCTTGCTACCAATTAATATGGCCAAGAAAAAGGAAAAGAGAAAGAGATGGAAAGATACGTGATGCATGAGTCATAGTTAGTATTCTTAAGCGAATTATGTGTATGATGTTGTGCAAATGTTTTCTTTAACTAACGGGGATTTTCTCACTAGACCTCAAGGTCTAACCCTCATTTATGTTTTAAAATATGTATTCCAGGACAAGGAGCAAGTAAGAGACAATGATAAGATTTATCATGTTTAGCTTTTGTGGAAGATGAATGATTATGAAGATTCAAGTTGTGTTTTGTATCTATTATGTATTTTCCTTTATTCGAAAAAGTTTGTACTAAAAGACCTAATTGTAGAATCTAAGGGACCGTATTTGAAATATGATATGTTATTTTGTGGTGAAATATATGTATTTGTGTGTTGGGCTTAAGGGATGTTACATGAGTGCAGAATGAAATTTGGTTGTTTGGTAACTGTTCTGAATGGTAACTCTGAATGACAACAAATTACCATTTTAACCCTCTGTATCAACCAGTAGAAACCAAAAGAGGGTTTCAAATTTTTTCAACAAAATGTCAAAATTTCAACCAAAAAGAGATGAAAATCAAACAAATAAATGAAACCCAAAATCAAGAAACACCAAACAGATCCCACATATGTTCTTTACTGTGTAGTTCTTCACAAAAAATAAAGATCGACGGTACCTGTGAGTATGTAATCAGAGAGATGGAAATCAACAGATGGAAGCGATTGTACCTAAGAAATCGACGGTACCTGAGAGAAATCAGAGATGGAAGACTGAAATTGAGATGCTTCGTGAAACTCTCGTGTTACCATCAATGGATGAATCGACGGTACCTGTTGAAATTGAGAAATCAACAGTTGGAAAAGTTCAAAACGAACTCCACCAAACATAATCGATGGATGGAATCGTGAGAGATGAAGTCGTGAGAGATGCAAAGATGAGAAAGTCGTACCTGAAGATTCAATAGAAGTGATCGATTTCTCTTGGATAGCAACGTGAGAAAGGGCAATCCTGGAAAAATCAAGACTCTGATTGGTTTAGGGAGACATAAAAGAAAGAATCGCTCAGAGGTTTTGTGGAAGGGTTAAGAGGCAGGTTGTTTTTACCAAACATGAATGACCTCTTAGCGAATAAGAGTCTTCATCTTAATGGAATCATTAAGAGGCAAACAAATAGCCCCTTAGTTTTTTAATCTAAAAAGAATCTCCCAATTATATATGATCTCTTTGAGTGTAATGCTCCAAGCAATTGTGAACAGTTTTCTAACAAAACCAAACCATAGGAGCCCATTATATATCCCACCTGGCGGTAGGTCTATGGATCTATGGAGGGTAACATATATGCAGACCTGGCCTCTACCTTAAAGAGTAGTGTTAAAGAGCCCATTCTTAGAATTCAGCGTCGTAGAACGGTCGTTTGCCGTACGACAATTAGTGGACGACGACGACTTCAAATTTTTAAGGGAAAGTCGAGGGAAACGTGAGGAAGAAGAAGAAGAAGGAGAAGAGGAAGAGTCGAGAGAAAAAGGAGGGATGACCGGTGAGTATACCTTCTTATTTTCCTCTTCTTAGTTTGAGTCTTCTTATCTCATGCTTTTTGTAACCCTTTTTCCAAGGGGAATCTCAACCAAAAATGTCGACTGTCTCTGAGAAGAGGGCAGCTCAGTTGGAGCTTGCCCGTAAGGGCAGAGAGAAGAGACAAAGGACTTTGTCTACTGGTTCTGAAGTCCCGAAGAAGGCGAGGACGATGATTCCGAGGGAATCGTCTTTGGGGGTAGATGACTCATCGAGAGTCGTCTCACTGGAGAAGACGAATATCATTGCTTTCCAAAGTATGTGTTATCATATAACTAGAGAGAGAGAGAGCCATATAATGGAAATACACAAATAGGGAAAGTAAAGTACGAGTTTCGACAAGTGTACTGTAAGGCTGAGCGATCATAGTAATCACGCACCCTTAGTGTATGTTTGAATTTTGTGATGGAATAATAAAAAAATTGTTCTTTATTTCATTTGTGCAGAAAATATGTCTATATGTTTTAAAAAAATGTAGCACATGTGTTTTATCTATCATGCATTTTCGTCATTGTCAGTGTTTTAGACTATGGGCAATAGACTCTTCTTTGTTCTTCTATGGACTAGCACAAATGAAGTGATGCATTAAGAATTTGTATTTCTTCGTACATATTTTTGAGGTATTAATATTGCATCTGTTGCACTAATAGTTGTGGCATCTTTTTGTAGGTTTTGAGTCGGAAGTTGTATCTCCCAGCTAAGCTATCATCTGATTCAAAGTGAGTATGGTTACACCATCCACAAGAAACCTGTGACGGGTTTTAATTATTTCATGAGCTATGCTAGTGCTTGTAACATATCGTCAATTGGCTGGTAGATGTCGGCATTACCTTCTTTTCATCAATGGTGGAACTAAGTAGATTATTATGTCGTGTGTTTGAAGCTTGCATAAATTCAGGCTAAATGATCATTAAATAGTGTGCTCATTTAGCCTGGGTAAACTTAATTTTTACTAGTCTTGAAATCATAGATTTAGTATTTGAGTACCTTTTCTTATTTAAAGTGTGAATGGACATCTATTAGTCCCTCATGGCACATTACAATATGTGGGAAGTTTTTATATTTCGTAAGCTAAAAGACTTTTATTTATGCTCTTATGGTTACAACAAGATACACAAGAGTTATGTACTGAAAGTTGAGTCATGATTTATAGAGACCATGATCTTCCACTCATTGTAGCTATTGATTTACAACCCATGGCTCCAATCGAAGGCGTTATCCAAGTGCAAGGAGACATAACAAATGCTCGAACAGCTGAAGTGGTCTGTTGAATTATTTCACTTCTCTTTGTTTCACTTCCTCCTTCTACAATAGAGTTAGATGGTCTTCTTTGTGTCTTCTTTATGTTCCTATGAGTTTGAACCTTCTACATTAGTCTCTAACCATAACTTCCTAATTCCTAATGCAATGCATAAAACTGTTGAATCCGTTTAATTGTTTAATTTAGTCACCTGTTCAAATATTCACATACATCTAAAGTATTAAACTTGTAGGTTTGATGTGCAAATATATTATTTCTTATTGGTGATTTCCTTCATTTATCATTATTTCTTATTTATTTTCAGGTCATTAGGCATTTTGATGGATGCAAGGCTGACCTAGTTGTCTGTGATGGTGCTCCCGATGGTAAGAGTGGTGTTAGGTGTTAATTTATCGGAAAAAAGGTTTTGAGGTGTTCATATGGAAGCATACCGCTAGGCTAAAGGTAGCCCTCTGGTTATAGTTTTCTTTTTCTTTATGTCTAACAAGGGTTTCTGTATATATAAATGGAGTTGTGAGGCACAATGCCTTTATATTGAAGATCAAACAATTGAATAGTGGAATAGAATATTTAGGGGCTGTTTGGCAGTTGCTGAATGGTTTAGTGCAGAATGGTTGAGAGGTCAGAATGGCTGAGAGGCTCTGTATGGTTGAGTGCAGAATGAAATTTGGTTGTTTGGTAACTGTTCTGAATGGTAACTCTGAATGACAACAAATTGCCATTTTAACCCACTGTATCAACCAGTAGAAACCACAAGGTTTCAAAAAATTTCAACAAAATGTCAAAATTTCAACCAAAAAGAGATGAAAATCAAACAAATAAATGAAACCCAAAATCAAGAAACACCAAACAGATCCCACATATGTTCTTTACTGTGTAGTTCTTCACAAAAAATAAAGATCGACGGTACCTGTGAGTATGTAATCAGAGAGATGGAAATCAACAGATGGAAGCGATTGTACCTAAGAAATCGACGGTACCTGAGAGAAATCAGAGATGGAAGACTGAAATTGAGATGCTTCGTGAAACTCTCGTGTTACCATCAATGGATGAAATCGACGGTACTTGTTGAAATTGAGAAATCAACATTTGGAAAAGTTCAAAACGAACTCCACCAAACATAATCGATGGATGGAGTCGTGAGAGATGAAGTCGTGAGAGATGCAAAGATGATAAAGTCGTACCTGAAGATTCAATAGAAGTGATTGATTTCTCTTGGAGAGCAACGTGAGAAAGGGCAATCCTGGAAAAATCAAGACTCTGAATGGTTTAGGGAGACATAAAAGAAAGAATCGCTCAGAGGTTTTGTGGAAGGGTTAAGAGGCAGGTTGTTTTTACCAAACATGAATGACCTCTTAGCGAATAAGAGTCTTCCTCTTAATGGAATCATTAAGAGGCAAACAAACAGCCCCTTAGTTTTTTAATCTAAAAAGAATCTCCCAATTATGTATGATCTCTTTGAGTGTAATGCTCCAAGCAATTGTGAACAGTTTTCTAACAAAACCAAACCATACGAGCCCATTATATATCCCACCTGGCGGTGGGTCTATGGATCTATGGAGGGTAACATATACGCAAACCTGGCCTCTACCTTAAAGAGTAGCACGACTGTTTCTGTGAAAAATAATGATAGGAACTGGAAACAGAAATTACTCAAGGCCAAGGTGATTAGCTATATTGATTGAAAGGAGAATTATAGAAACAATAGGAAATCACTGAGATCAACTCAAATGGTTGTCTCTACTGCCCAAGCTCACAGAGCAGAAAGGAAATACAATGAAAGGTAAGATAACACATACTGCACCTTCTAACATAATGCACTTATTTATAACTAACCTCTCTCTCCTCTTCTCATGCATACATAAGCAATTGTCTGTCCACCATACACCTGTTCTCCCTTGAACTTTCTCCTTACATACCCTTTCCAAGGCCCGGGCTCTCCTGGTCCAATGGGCTGTTCCCGTGATATTGGACCGTTGCTATCAATGCCGCCTTCGTTAAGATCAGGCTTGTCCTCAAGCCTGAAGGTGGGATCTTGGCGTAAGAGTGCATGAACATCCTCCCATGTGGCATCCTCGACAGTACCATTAGTCTAATGGATTATGAATACCCTGTTTGGTGGTTGTGTTTGGTGGTTGAACCGGTGGCGAGGCATTTGAGTGGGTGAGGGGAGATAGTGGAGTCCATTTCCATGCACGAAGGGAGAGAAGTCTCGACAGTATGGTTGCCGACAGCTCGTTTGAGGAGAGACACATGAAAATCGGGTGAATAGTAGAGTTTGTAGGCAACCGACCCAACTTTAGCAATAATTGGGAAAAGCCCATAATATCGGGCGACTAACTTTTGATTAATCCGTCGGGCAACCGATTGTTGGCGGTGTGGGCGGAGTTTAGGAAACACTCGACTCCCCACCGCGAATTCCACATCGTGTCTATGCTTATCCGCTGTAGACTTCATCCGAGCTTGGGCCCGAGTCAAATGGTACTTTAGTTGTCTAAGAGCCTCATCACGGTCTGACAGATCCTGGTCCACCAAATCGCAGCTGATTTCACCTGGAATAAATTTAAAACGGTCGACCGTAGATAATATCAAACAGAGTGGTATCAGTGGAAACATGATACTCTGTATTATGCCAAAATTCGGCCCAAGGGAACCAATAGGACCACATTTTAGATTGTTCAGCAGCGAAATACTTGAGATAAGTTTCCAAGCTACGGTTGACCACTTCGGTTTGTCCATCGGTCTCGAGATGATAAGCGGAACTGAACTTAAGGTGGCTGCCTTGAAACGAGAATATCTCTTGCCAAAACTTGCCGAGAAAAAGTGGATCACGGTCGCTTTAAACTGTCTTTGAGATGCCATGTAGATGGATGATTTCTCGAACAAAAATTTCAGCGAGGTGCGGTTAACGGGTGTTTAAGTGCGATAAAGTGACAATACTTGGAAAGCCTATCGACGACCACCAAGATGTCAAAACCTATAGACTTAGGAAGCCGCGTGATGAAATCCAAAGAGACGTCATCCCAGATTGCATTCGGAATGGGCAGAGGCTAAAGAAGCCCCGCGGGAGCGGTGGTAGAGGACTTATAGCGCTAGCAAGTGTCACAGGCCTGAAATAAGATTTAACTGTGTTTGTCATTCCCAACCAGTAGTCGCCTGTAGGTTCGATAAAACCCGAAGTGTCCTCCACTTGGACTATTGTGAAAGTCAGCTAACAACTTGGAATTCAATGAGAATCCGCAGGAATCACGAGCTTCCTTTTATGAAATAGGCGACCGTTAGATAGAGAAAATCCCGGGTGTGAGTGTGGGTCCTTAGTGAGATC
The DNA here is from genome assembly GCA_033807775.1 of Saussurea involucrata. NCBI lineage: Eukaryota > Viridiplantae > Streptophyta > Magnoliopsida > Asterales > Asteraceae > Saussurea > Saussurea involucrata. The sequence goes on from JAWVWS010000021.1 coordinate 23,903, forward strand.
GAGAACTAGCTTTTGAAGTTTCGGGTCGGCATCGAATCCATCTAATAGGGACCACCACCAACCATTGAGGATATGATAACAAGGTCTTCAGCTCATTTCCTTCCCCTATACGAGATAAGGCGTCTACTGCACCATTCTTCTTTCCGGGTTTGTAATGAATGGAAAATTGGTAACCCATGAGCTTGGCAATCCAATTTTGCTGGTCGGTCATCGTTATACGCCGGTCAAGCAAGTGACAAAGGCTTTTCTGATAAGAAAAAACCGTAAAGTTACGCCCTAAAAGATAATGCCGCCAATGGTGTATTGCAAGAACAAGGGCCATAATTTCCTTCTAATAGGCGGATTTGTTAAGATTTTTATCGGACATGGATTTGCTGAAAGGCGATAGGCTGTCAAGATTGCTTAAGGACAACCCCTAGTCCCCGGCCAGAAGCATCACACTCAATTTCGAATGGTCGAGAGAAGTCTGGTAAGGAGAGAACCGGAGCTGTGACTAGGGCCTGTTTCAATTCATCGATGGCAGACTGAGCGACCCAACAAAACCCGTCGCGTTTAGTTAGATCCGTGAGAGGATTGGCGATCTTCCCGTAATCGCGTATAAACTTTTTATAGTATCTTGTAAGGCCTAAGAAACTGCGGACAACTTTGACCGTTTTGGGGGTAGGCCACTCCTGTACAACAGAAATTTTGGAGGAGTCCATCGATGATGTGGCCGAGGCATTCTAGTGAATGGCGACCGAAACTGTTTTTTTCTGGTTAGACAACCATTGGTGGGATTGCAAAAGTTGAAGAACTTGCGAAAGGAGCTGCATGTGGGTTGACCAAGTCTGACTGTAGACTAGGATATCGTCGAAAAAGACGAGTACCCCACGGCTCAATAGTGGACGGAAAACCTCGTTTATTAATGCTTGGAAAGTCTCCGGTGCATTAGCAGCTCGTAGGGGATAACCAAAAACTCATAGTGCCCGTTATGAGTTCGAAACACGGTTTTCTCTATATCGGATTCTCGTACTCGCACCTGGTAGAATCCCGATTTCAAGTCGATTTTTGAAAAGAATTGGGAACCGTGCAATTCATCCGGTAGCTCCTCAATGACCGGGATCAGATACTTGTCCGGAATAGTAGAGCGATTTACGATACACGTACACCACGTGGAATCCTTTTTCTTAACCCAGATTACGGGACTACGGGACTGGAATACGCACTCTGACTGAACCGAATAATACCAGTGGCTAGCATTTCGTTTACTTCTTGTTGGATTTCGTCTTTGTGCAAATGGGGGTAGCGGTAGGGACACACATAGACGGGACCATGACCCTCTCGAAGGTTTATAGCATGTTCAATTGATTGTACAGGAGGTAGACCTTGCGATGACTGGAATAGCAAGGAAAAGTCGAGTAAAATGGCATCTAACTGAATCTGTTGATCATTCGATAGAGTAGGTATGTAATTGGCTTCTGCTGTGAGGAGTTGCAATTGCTCGTTGAGCCAAAGTTTGAGAAAATATGTTTTGCTAGGTAACGAACAAACCCTGTAATTGTATAAGAGTACGCCGGTGCCAAAATTGCATCAAATGAGTTTTCCAATTGAAGATCATATCCCCTATTGTACCTAACCAAGCGATACCTAAAGTTATGTCTAACGACCCCAAGTCGTAGACTAAGGCGTCAATAGTACATGTGAAGGCCTCCAATTGGATCGAAACGTCATGACACATCTTGGCAATTTTAAGGGCTGTGTGGTTGGTTTTTCATTAAGTCTTGTATGGATAAAGTTGGCTATATGAATAAAGTTAATTGTATGGATTAACTAAAATTGTTGTTTGTTTGCAAAGTTGAATACGTCGTCTGAATGATGAAAATGACCATTTTACCCCCCTTTTTTGTTCTAAAAAATACCAAAACAATCAAGAACATCAAACCCATAAATGATTGAAGAAGAAGACCAAAACCATACTATATTGTTGCATCAAACCCAAAGAATCAATTGAAGAGACGAAATCATAACTGAAACCGTAGGTCCCTTCAAATTGAAGAGTCAAAGAAGAACAAGGAGATGTGATGAGCATTAAGCATGAACAACATGAGGTTCCTAAATTGAAATACTAGTGCCACAATGACCAAGATTGAGGCTGCAGTGTCTACCATCAATCGTCGGGTATAACTTAACTTCTTCATGTAATTTGGGGATAATATCCCTCTCTGTGCGTTTTGGTTATCTTCAACAAATAAACTGATGAAAAATCAAAGGGAATGTGAAGAAAAAAACCAAGAAAAACTAAAATAAGGGGTTTAGATGAGACAGACAGAAGAAGCTGTTCAACCAAAAGGAATTGTAATTATCGCTGTAAATCAGCAGATTAGTTTGCCATTACTTTCTCCCTCTCTCTAGGTCTTGGTTATCTTCTATCAATAATAGTGTACCTAACAAACCTGTTTCTTGGATCTTGTATTGCTATTCTCTATGTGAATTAAAATCGAACAACAGATCAGTTTGCCATTTCTTCCATAGCCACAAATCTCCATTACTGCGTCTGAAAAAGAAACAAGAAGAAGAGAGGAGGCTGTCGACGAGGTTTCCATTGCTGCATCTGAAAAAGAAAAAAGAATACGAGGAATGGTTGACGAGGGTTATGGTTTTGAGAGATGGGGAAAAGAGAAGGGGGTTGTCGACGACAGCAACGAGATGGAGAAATAAGATGAAGAGAGGACACAACAAACACATATATCAGAGACGTCATCCGATACGGCGAATTTCACCGTCCTCATCCATGATCTAGCCATCGGCCAACATAATGACTCATAGTTGTCCCTCGGTGCATTTGTGCTGAGGGGAATATTTCTGTCCACACCCAAAACAGAGCCCTTGGCGACAGCGATCATCCCACTCTTGCTTTGAGAGATGGTGGTCTTTTTTCCGTAGTGGAGGATTTGGGGTCGTAAGGTTTCAGTTGGGCTTGTCCAGCAATAGAATTGGAATTGGGCTTAGCAAATGTGTTATGAGAGAAAATAGAGGGAGTGCGTTTATCTTGTGATGGGTCGGGCCATATTTCCATAGCGGCTTCCCCTTCACGTTATTTTTCTCCTTTGAAGACCTCGAAGAAACATACCAACCGCTTTAAAGACCCAATTCTTGATGTCGTTTTGAAGACCTCGAAGAAACATACCAACCGCTTGCTCGTTAGATTGATCGGGAATTAAAGCAGACTAGGCTTCAAAGTGTTCGATGTAGGTATCGATGTCCCCTTCCTGACAGAGAGAATTTAGGGGTTCGTATTCGTTGAGGTATCGAGTACCACCAAATCGGGTAAGCAATTTCTCACGGAACTGCTCCCAGGTGGTGTGAGGATGTTTGATAAGGAGATTGGTGAACCAATTAAGCGCTGAACCATCCATACACATATGGACGAGTTGAAGTTTCGGAGAGGGAGGGGGTCTGAACCTGGTAATAGAGCTCAACTTTGGTGATCCATCCTCTAGGGTCAACACCTTCAAACACTGGTAGTTTGACCTTAGGCATGGAGAAAAGTGACGTCTCAAAGTGATAGTGCTTAATGAATTTCCCCAGATTTGGATTTAGAGGTTTACCGCTAGAATCGAACACCCCCGATTCCGAGAACTCACCTTCTGCGTGTTGCTGATGGGGCTGTTTGGTTAATTCCTTGAGAATTACCTTCATGGAGATGATTGAAGCAGAGAGATCACGTACCTCTTTAGCGATGGAATCGATCTTCTCGTCCTGAGTGTCGACTCTGGATTGTAGCCTGGTGGTAATTTGGGGTTCAGGAGCAACCATGATGTTCGATCTGGCAGTGGAACCAAATTGATAGGAACTGGAAATAGAAATTACTCAAGCCAAGGTAATTAGCTATATTGATTGAAAGGAGAATTATAGAAACAATAGGAAATCAGTGAGATCAACTGCCCAAGGTCACAGAGCCGAAAGGAAATACAATGAAAGGTAAGAAACACATGCTGCACCTTCTAACAGAATGCACTAATTTATGCATACATAAGCGATTGCCTATCCACCATACACCTGTCCTCCCTTGAACTTTCTCCTTACATACACTTTCCAATGGGCTGTTCCCGTGATATTGGGCCGTTGCTATCAAATAACTGTAAGAGAAAAGATGGTACGCTTAAGTTCATAAAAGATGGATATAAGTAAGCAAAAGCAATCAAAAGGAGAGGAGGGGAGTGCAGAGAAATGGAAAACAGAGTGTTTAGACCCTGGATATATGGATAATCTCTGTAAAGTTTTTATAACTTTAAATATAAGCCATCCAAGTATTTCAAGTGACATGTTTTGTAAGCATAGAAAACCATTAAAGCTAGCCTCTAAAAACAAGTTAGGCACACCTAAGAGATTTGTTTTAGTTTTAATTAATGGGTGCATATGCAGCCGTCTAATATGAATGCTTTTTGTACTGGAAAGTGCTGCTTAAGATATGTCAATCTATGAAACAATTTAAAAAAGTCTGAGAAATGTTTTTGTAGCTTCATCTCATTCTGAGCGAAATATTTTTGTTCAACAAAGGCATTTGCTGTTTGTGAGAATTATTCACCTCCTGAAGGATTCAAAGAGAGAGATTTGCATCGCCTCCTTGAGAAGGTTGGAAGTCCATCAGGTGCAGACGACATAGGTAGGTATCTTATTTTACTATTTCCGTTCTTTATGATTGGTATTTTACAACTTCAAATTATATTTCCTTCAGTCTCCTTTTTATACATCCAATCTTAAAGGACTTGCAGTTCAGTTTTTTCAGTTGTTTCTGATAAAGAGACGAGTTTCAAAAATATTACATTTGTGAACGATAAAATGTTGAAACTGCAATTGTGTGATTGATATAGGGGTTGTTAAATGGCAGATTGTAGTAGTGGATGGTTAGAAGGTGCAAACAAGGTCTATATACCATTCCTGGCTTGTGGGGATCTTAACGGATATGACTCGGACCGTTCATACCCGCTTCCTAAAGCCGTTGATGGAAGTTATAAAAGCTTGAATCCTGTGCAGCCCCAAATAGACCCCCCTTATAAGAGAGCTTTGGAAATGAAGAAATCTTCTAACCATGGCACTCAAAACCTTCCCCTTCATCCTTAATTCTTGGCCTGTTTCTTCCTTAATCACCTTAATTTTTCGAATTTGTTCATCTTTGAAATGTTGCTACAAATTGTTGTATTTGAGCTACCTTTATATTTTTGTTTTATCAATGGCTAGTGTTTGACATCGTCGTGCGTGGTTGGCGATTCATTTTTTAGCAAGTATTGGCCGGACGGGTGAAAATCGCGTTTTTATGCTCCAGGTGCCCGACGGCTAAAGTGACGTGCGAGAGTGACACAAGTGTCACTTTCGCTGGGCACTCTCGCCGTGGTCCCATGGCTCTCGGTACAAAACCGTCGAGAGTGACATGCGAAAGTGACACACGTGTCACTTTCGCTGGCCACTTTAGCCAAGGTCGTACCAAAAGTTGTTTTGGTCATAACTTTTTCGTTTTTGCTCCATTTTCGCTCTAGAAAGGCCAGTTGGGTTCGTATTTGAATTCCCCATCCAACAAGACCATAAAATCTAGGAGTTAATCCAAAATCCTATTTTTTATATTTAACGGAGTTAGTAACAAAGGACCATTTTCAGAGCAACATGAGAACAACATGGACGACTCCTAGAGTTATCAAAGCTTAGGTTGCACTTTCAACGATTTCAGTAAACCACGGGGACCAAAACTAGAGTTTACTCTAATATATATATAAAACATATGTTTTGTATGTTAGTGATGGGTTAATAATAATAAGTAAAGTAAATTAAGTTTTATATTAAAAACTTGCAAATAAGACATAAAAACACAAAGAAAAATCAAATAGCACATTACAAAAATTGCACATTAGGCGATGGCGTGCCACGAGCTTAACGTGGCGTGAGACACAAGCCATGTGTCATGGCGGTGTTTTCGAGTTAAATTTTTTTACCTTGACCTTATCCGTTTAATTTTCGTTCGTGTCAACTCGTTTACTTAAATGGGTTAAAATATATTACTCAAACCTATTTATTTTGTGTCGAGTTCGTGCCAAATTAGCTTGTCGTGTTAGTTTTTGCCGGGTCTAATTATTTTTTACATTTTTTAATATGATTTTAATTTTTGAAAATAGTTCAAAAAATAGGAATTAGAAAGCTGGTTCAATTTTAACTTAATTTTTCTTTGCAGAACAACTTCATGTAAAAGACTAGGCGCCTCCACCAAATCATTTCGACATTCCACCCTTGGTTCGCCCCCTGCTCCGTCACCACCGGTTAATTGCCCTGCCCACTCAGTACCCACTGAAATTCTTGTAAGTTCTTTCCTATCATTGTGTTAAGCCACTGTGGTTATTATCCTTCCATTCCGAAAGTTTTTTTTTTGAAGACAAAAAAAAGCTTTCGGAATGGAAGAATAATAACAGCAGTGGCTTAACACAATGATAGGAAAGAACTTACAATTGTGTTAAGCCACTGTGGTTATTATCCTTCCATTCTGAAAGTTTTTTTTTGTCTTAAAAAAAAGCTTTCAGAATGGAAGGATAATAACCACAATGGCTTAATACAATGATAGGAAAGAACTTACAAGAATTTCAATGGTACTGAGCAGACAGGGCAATTAACCGGTGGCGACGGAGCAGGGGGACGAACCAAGGGTGGAATGTCGAAATGATTTGGTTGGAGGCGCCTAGTCTTTTACACGAAGTTGTTCTGCAAAGAAAGATTAAGTTAAAATTGAACCAGCTTTCTAATTCCTATGTGTTGAGATGAAAAGGGAGGCCATTTTGTCATTTCGACGAACAAGGGGATTTTTGAATGGGGTGTTTGGGATTGATTATTGCTTTTCTTAACTGTAAATAAGTTATTTTTAGTGTTTGGATTGAAAAAACAAGTGCTTAGGAACTTTTCCCCACCACAAATAAGTTGCTTATTTGTCCAAATTACATTTTTACCCCTAACTCTTTTTTATCCAGACATAACAACATAAACACTTTTACAAATAAGCAATCCCAAACACCCCCGAAATGAGTGTTCAAATCTTTATGGTCTTTGTAGTTTGCTGGCTTATGACATACCTTTTTTTCTTAATTTGAACTCATAACTTCTTCTATGTTACTATGACATAGAGGATGAACCAAATATTACCTTGATTGTGTAGTCTAACAAGATTGTTTGAAATGAGTAAGGTTATTTTAGTAAAAGGAATAGGCAGTAGTAGGTAATTAAAATGCCGAAACCCTAATCAAGGATCTATGTTAAGTAAGGATAAAAGGTAAAACAAGATCAAAATATACAAATAGGTGTTATTAAGGCATTATATGGCTCAAATTACTTGTCACAATGCATTTGGTTTGGTTTACCGGGACCAAGCAATTCGAGTTGAATTGGGCTAAAGGCTAAAGAAGGATCAAACCAATTATCAACCTGTTCAAACCACTAAGGAAGGGGGTGTTTGGGATGGCTTATTTAAGACCATCTCTGGTGGTGATCCAATCCAATCCCACTAGAGAAAAAGACAAATTAGTTTATTTAAAAAAAAGATAAAATGGAAACTTTTAAGTCGGTCAAAGTTTGCAATCCGATCCAAGATTCGGTTATTAATTTTTTATTTTTTTATTTTACACATGGCATTAATTGATTGGTGTAGGTAGATTTTTTTAAGATAAATCTTATCTTAATGAAAAGATAAGTTTAACAAAAAAATGAAAAAATAAAAAATATACCAAAAGACATAGTTTTCAATTCCCTACAAATAGAGACCAATCTTGACATATTTTCAGCACACCAATCTTTCTCTCTATTTCAATACTCTTATATCTTGAAAACTCTATTTTTTGCAAATATATGTTAATTGGTCCTTTCTCTCCATCGATTCTTACCAAATCGATCATCACCTCTCTTAATCGATCCTTTTCATTTAAATGAATGTTAATTTTAAAATTTAGACGTAAATTTTAAAATGATGATGAATAAATATGTATAAATACAACACTATAATATTCTGATTGAGTAAAATAGACAATTCAAACAAAGGCAGGCGTTTATCTGTTTACAAAAACAGACAGTCTTATTAATTTATATTTCATACTTCATCACCCCATCTTATCAACCATAAGTAAAATAAGATTTCAGACTTCAACGCCTCTTAAAAAAAACACCAGCTTAGATTATATTTCCTTTTAGCTCCATAGTGCTGTCTGCAAATAAGAGTTTGTTAGAAGGGGTTTGAAGTATTTATCTTGTATTCTTTTACTAATTGGAGTCCAAGTCCTTAGCTAATGGTTGTATGTATGTAATAGAGGATAAGCAAGTGCAGATAATGGGAAAAGCCTCGAGAGATAAAAGGGTATCATTGTTGTTTTCATGAATTAAATTATCTTTTTTATTTTGTGGATGCTCTCTATCTTAGCTTGATGAGATAAATTGCACATAGGATATCTACTACCGCAAAGCAAAAGAGGAAGGGTGGCGTGCACGAAGTGCCTTTAAGCTCCTTCAAAATGATGAGGAGTTCAACATCTTCGATGGTATTCATATAAGATGATTTTTTTTATACATTCTTATTGTGATGCAATTAGCTTTAGGCATAATGATCTTTATGAAACTGTTAAACTTTCAGGAGTCAAGCATGTGGTAGATCTATGTGCTGCATCTGGTAGCTGGAGTCAGGTATGCCAAAGTTCCACCATGAATCGACTCCTCTTAATATTTTGTTTCTCGCTGTCTCCTCACTCTCTTGTTAATGAAATCTTTTGTTTAAACTTTAATTTTAAACTTGAAATTTTAAGGATCAAATGTTTGTGTATGCTATATAGCACTTCATGTATCATTTGGACTTTGATGAATATCAATAAGTTTGTAAATTGTATTATTGAATTTCTCATTATATTGACTGATTCTCAACAATTTTGTTACAGGGCATGTGCAGTTATAATTAGTCACATAACAATATACTTTGTGATCCATTTATAGGTTGGATACACTTACAGACTACAATACACCATTATATGTACATTCTTTATTGACCCGATAAACCCTCATGATACATCCATAATTTGTTGTTTTGAGGCTTCGAGCCAAACCTTAAGGTTAAGGGGCCGTTTACCAAACGCTTACTCGGGTAAGCTCCTTACCAAGTCATTTACCTTACCGGATGAATATGGCAAAGGACTAAGAATCTTACTCGATAAGAGCTAAGTCAAGGACCAAGAGTCTTACCTGGTAAGTGATGGTTAAGACTATTACTACGGTTAGCGCTTACCGGAAAAATTGTTGCATACGATACCATTTTGGTGGACTAAAATCTTACTCTGTAAGTGATGTGTTGAATTTTACCGGTAAGCACTTACCCAGGTAAGTGTTTGGTAAACGCCCCTAAGTGCATTGTTAGGTGGAATCGTCCAAAACCTATTGGCTAGATATTTATACCTCTCCTGGTACATTGTCAAGGCAGAACATCTTCATCATGAGAGGAAAGGAATAAATTTTTCATTGCTTTCCAAAGTATGTGTTATCATATAACTAGAGAGAGAGAGAGAGAGAGCCATATAATGGAAATACACAAATAGGGAAAGTAAAGTACGAGTTTCGACAAGTGTACTGTAAGGCTGAGCGATCATAGTAATCATGCACCCTTAGTGTATGTTTGAATTTTGTGATGGAATAATAAAAAAATTGTTCTTTATTTCATTTGTGCAGAAAATATGTCTATATGTTTGAAAAAAATGTAGCACATGTGTTTTATCTATCATGTATTTTCGTTATTGTCAGTGTTTTAGACTATGGGCAATAGACTCTTCTTTGTTCTTCTATGGACTAGCACAAATGAAGTGATGCATTAAGAATTTGTATTTCTTCGTACATATTTTTGAGGTATTAATATTGCATCTGTTGCACTAATAGTTGTGGCATCTTTTTGTAGGTTTTGAGTCGGAAGTTGTATCTCCCAGCTAAGCTATCATCTGATTCAAAGTGAGTATGGTTACACCATCCACAAGAAACCTGTGACGGATTTTAATTATTTCATGAGCTATGCTAGTGCTTGTAACATATCGTCAATTGGCTGGTAGATGTCGGCATTACATTCTTTTCATCAATGGTGGAACTAAGTAGATTATTATGCTGTGTGTTTGAAGCTTGCATAAATTCAGGCTAAAGGATCATTAAATAGTGTGCTCATTTAGCCTGGGTAAACTTAATTTTCACTAGTCTTGAAATCATAGATTTAGTATTTGAGTACCTTTTCTTATTTAAAGTGTGAATGGACATCTATTAGTATTTGGCACCTCCAGAGATGAAAGAGATGATGACTCAACTGCAGGATCTTTCAGATAAAGGCTTCATCAGACCAAGTTCTTCGCCGTGGGGAGCACCAGTTTTGTTTGTGAAAAAGAAGGATGGTTCGATGAGAATGTGTATCGACTACCGGGAATTAAATAAGCGAACGATCAAGAACAAGTATCCGCTACCCAGAATTGATGACCTCTTCGATCAGTTAGTTGGAGCTTGTTATTTCTCCAAGATTGATCTAAGGTCCGGTTATCACCAGTTGAAGGTCAAAGAAGAAGACGTTATGAAAACTGCTTTTCGCACAAGGTATGGTCATTATGAATTCTTAGTGATGCCGTTTGGTTTGACGAATGCTCCAGATGCCTTTATGGATTTAATGAATCGGGTATGTAAGCCGTATCTTGATAAATTCGTAATTGTATTTATCGATGATATACTTATTTATTCCCGATCCAAGGAAGAGCACGCTCAACATCTTCGTTTGGTTCTAGAACTATTGAAGCAACAAAAATTGTATGCTAAATTTTCAAAATGTGAATTCTGGCTACGGGAAGTTCAGTTTCTGGGGCATGTAGTTTCCGAGAAAGGTATTCAAGTTGATCCAATGAAAGTAGAAGCGATTGAAAAGTGGGAACCTCCGAGAACGCCAACCGAAGTACGTAGTTTTCTGGGTTTAGCTGGCTACTATCGAAAGTTTATAAAAGACTTCTCTCGTATCGCGACGCCTTTGACAAAGTTGACTCGAAAGAATCTGAAGTTTGAATGGAAAGCAGAACAGGATGAAGCATTCCGAATATTGAAAGAGAAACTGTGCAGCGCACCGATTTTATCGCTACCTGAAGGTTCTGAAGACTTTGTTGTTTATAGTGATGCTTCTAAACTGGGATTGGGATGTGTACTTATGCAACATGGGAAAGTTATTGCTTATGCTTCTCGTCAGTTGAAAGATCATGAAAGACAGTATCCTACGCACGACATGGAACTTGCAGCTGTTGTTTTCGCGTTGAAGATTTGGAGACATTATCTTTATGGTTCCAAATGTCAAATTTATACTGATCATAAGAGTCTCCAACATCTTTTCGATCAGAAGGAATTAAATATGAGGCAAAGAAGATGGCTAGAACTGGTGAATGATTACGACTGTGAAATTCTTTATCACCCAGGAAAAGCAAATGTAGTGGCCGATGCGCTGAGTCGTCAAGAAAGAAGTGGAACAATAAAAGCTATATCACTACGAGCCGAACTCCTACCTAATATCTTTGATGAATTGCTGAAGTGTCAAATAGAAGCCTATCAGGAAGAACAGTTGAAATCAGAACGGTTAGTGGGGTTATCAGCATTGCTAGTAAAGGATGATCGTGGGTTGTTGTGTTTGGGAAACAGAATTTGGGTGCCTCGTTTGGGTGGTTTACGTGACCGGGTACTTCAAGAAGCTCATCAGTCTCGATTCTCGATACATCCAGGTACGAATAAAATGTATAAAGATCTGAAACAATTTTATTGGTGGCCGGGAATTAAAAGAAGCATTGCTCAGTATGTGGAAAATTGTACTACTTGTAAGAAGGTCAAGATTGAACATCAAAAGCCGTTTGGTCAGTTACAACGATTGGAAATACCGATGTGGAAATGGGATCAGATTACTACAGATTTCATTACAATGTTACCAAGGACTTCGAAGGGATTTGATTCGATTTGGGTGATTCTGCTCATTTCTTACCGATAAAGGAAACTGATTCGATGGATCGCTTAGCCAAATTGTACATTGACGAAATAGTAACTCGACATGGAGTTCCAATCTCAATTATTTCAGATCGGGATAGTCGTTTTACTTCAAGGTTCTGGAGAAGTTTTCAAAAGGAGATGGGAACGCAAATCAAGTTAAGTACAACTTATCATCCTCAAACTGACGGTAAGAGTGAACGAACGATTTAGACATTAGAAGATATGCTCCGGGCTTGCATTGTTGACTTTGGGGGATTGTGGGATAAGCATTTACCGTTGATCGAATTTGCCTACAACAACAGTTATCATTCCAGCATTCAAGCGGCACTGTTTGAAGTTTTGTATGGTAGAAAATGTCGAACGCCTCTGTGTTGGAATGAAGTGGGAGAGAAACAGTTAGCAGGATCGGATATAGTACTGTTAACAGCAGATAAGGTTACTCAGATTCGGGAAAGATTGAAAGTGGCTCAAGATAGACAGAAAAGCTATGCCGACCGACGCCGGAAACCGTTAGAATTCCAGGTTGGAGATTTTGTCATGTTAAAAGTCTCACCTTGGAAAGGAGTCATTCGATTTGGAAAGCAAGGTAAACTTAGTCCGAGATATATTGGACCGTTTGCAATTACTGAAAGAATTGGGGAAGTAGCATACCGACTAGATTTACCACCAGAGTTAAGCAGGATTCACAACGCTTTTCATGTGTCGAATTTTTGAAAGTGTTTGGTTACACCGAATCAGGCAGTGTCTCTACCAGATATACAGATTGATGAAAAACTGAATTATGTGGAGGAACCTGAAGCTATTGTTGACCGAAAAGTCAAAGTTCTACGGAATAAGGAGATAAGACAAGTGAAAGTTCAGTGGCGACATCATAGGGGTCAGGATACTACGTGGGAATCAAAGTTAGAAATGAGGACCAAATACCCTCATCTTTTCGCTTAACTGAATTCCGGGATTGAATTCTTTTAAGGGGGAGATGTTGTAATAACCAGGTATGTTATTGGTTTATTTAAAAGTATTATTTTAATTAAGTATTATGGAGTTAGGAGTTAAGGGGTAAGTTTTAATTTTATAATGGAAGTTTAGGGGTATGTTTTGCCAAATAGTGTAACTTTGGGGTTTGCTTGGTCCTTTCTACCAAACCATAGACCACCACCGCCTTTACCACCTCACAAGGAGGAGGTGGCTCCTTTGAATACTTAGAAAATATCTAAGTATAGCTAGTGTGTATGTGTGTGTTATGTGAGGAAAGGAGAGAAAAGAGAGAAATCGAAGAAGGTCAAGAAGGAGAAGAAATCAGAGAAATCTGCAGCAGGGTTTAGGAATTTATCCAAGAGAAACCAAGGTAATAATCCATACAAATCTTTACTTTTATGTATAGTAGGTTTTACATGAGTTTTGAAGTGGGTTTTGATGATTTAGAGATGTTTTGGAAATTCTGAGCTTATGGTTAGGTTATGTTAATAGTCTTAAACATATCTGCACATTTACAGCAACATGCATAGTTTAAAAGTTTAGATTTCTGGGTTAAGATGAACACAGTGGACTGAGACATTCAAGCAAGTCGCAACAGTGGGTTGCGACATGGTTGAATGTTATGATCTTCATGAATGTCGCAACCTTGAGTTGCCACTTTCTCATGAAGTCGCAATAGTGGGTTGCGACTTGCTCATGAAGTCGCAGGAGTGAGTTGCGACTTGGTGTTATGTCGCAACAGTTGGTTGTGACTTGAGAGGGATGTCGCAACAGTTGGTTGCGACATGAGGGGGAAGTCGCAGTAGTTGATTGCGACTTGGTATTGTGTCGCAGTAGTTGATTGCGACTTGGTGTAGTGTATTGCGACATAGAGTAATTCCATAGTTGATTGCGACTTGAGTCGAGGATTTAAGAACTTAGAGATTTTTAGTCTTAAAAGGAAATATTTGTATTTATGTGGTACAGATTCCGTAAAACGGGACTGAAGAATTTGGAGTGCTTGATAATAGCGTGGGAAGATCTTGGAAATTAATCGAAACAAGTGAATTTTTATTAAAATGTTTTCAAATGGAATACATATATGTGAATGAGTGTAATATTGTGCATATGGTGTTTATATGAGTATTACATTGCATGGGTGCTAGTTGGCCGGGGTTAGGACCAGTGAAAGTTGGCTGTACAGAGGGACAGTGGTGTTGGCTGTATTTAGTACATCGGTGTATATTGATTAATTGGCTTGCTACCAATTAATATGGCCAAGAGAAAGAGAAAGAGATGAAAAGATACATGATGCATGAGTCATAGTTGGTATTCTTATGTGAATTATGTGTATGATATTGTGCAAATGTTTTCTTTAACTAACGGGGATTTCTCACTAGACCTCAAGGTCTAACCCTCATTTTTGTTTTAAAATATGTATTCCAGGTCAAGGAGCAAATAAGGGACCGTGATAGGATATATCATGTTTAGCTTTTTGGAAGATGCATAATTATAAAGATTCGAGATGTGTTTTGTATATGTTATGTTGTTATGACATTTTGTACTTTGTTATAAAAGTTAAAGTTTGTACTAAAGACCTATCTTGTTAAGCTAAGGGACCATAAATGAAATATGATGTATTCTGTGGTGAAATATATGTTATTTGCATATTGGGAAACCGGGTTGTTACAGATGGTATCAGAGCCCTAGTTTAAGGGATTTAGGTATTAGTATCTGTACCTAGACTTAAACTGCATGTGAAGTAGGATGTCCCTGTTATTATAGAACCTTGGGATGTTAAATATAAAAAGGTAGAAGGAACATCATGTAAGGTAATTTCAGATTACACCTGGCCAGTGTAACTTGTGATCTTACAGGTACATGTTTGGTCTGGAATACCTTATTATATGGGGTATGTGTTTATGTGTATAATTAACCTTGTTTGAATCAACAGAATGGCAAGTGGTACGAGACGAACAAATCGGGAAGGAGAAGGAAATCCGAATAGAACCAATCCAACAGTCGGAGGAAGGGGAAGAGGGGGAGAAAGAGGCAGAGGCAGAAGTGGGGGCAGAGTTCAGGGACGTGGTACGGAGTTTGTTACAAGAGACGACTTAGTGGCCGAAATGGGAAGATTACAGGCAAATATTCAGGCTATGTTTAACCAGACTCATAATACCGAAACGGAAAGACCAGATCCCACACATGAAGAGGAGATGCCTATTACTCCTACCGTTGGACCCGTAATGAAAAAGTGTGATTACAAAATGTTTCTTAATTGTAAGCCTCCGACCTATTCAGGAGACCGGGATCCGGTGAAAGCGATGCGATGGTTGAAGGAAATAGAATCCATCTTCAAGACTAGTAAGTGCGCGGAAGAGGATAGGTTACTTTATGGAACCGCAATGTTAAAGGGTGACGCTTTGTATTGGTGGGAAGCTCATATATCTTCAGGAGGTTCGGACATATATTCTACCTACTCGTGGGAAGAATTTGTTATAGCTTTCCGGAAGCAGTTATGTCCTCATGCAGCTGTTAAACAACTAGAGGGGGAGTTTATGAATTTACAGCAAGGAAACTTATCTATTCGGGACTACACTGCTCGTTTTCTAGAAAAATCTCGTTTTGCGGAATATTATGTTGCCACGGAGGCAATGAAAGTGGAGAGGTTTATCTTCGGGTTGAATTCAGATGTTAGAAGGCTAGTAGCTGCAAAAGGACCCGATACTTTCTCAGCTGCAGTAGATGCCGCGGAAGATGTGGAGTGAGATAATAGGAGGGATATTGGTGATAAAAGTATGGGAAAGAGAAAATGGGAAGGACCACCACAAGATCTGAAGAAGTCAAGGGTTCAGCGATTTGATAGCCGTCCACCTTTTCGACTAGTTGAAAGGCCTTGCCTAAAGTGCCACCATTTTCATCAAGGAAGCTGTCAAGTGGATCCCAGAAACTGTTATAAGTGCGGAAAGGTCGGTCACATTGCTAAAGACTGTCGAGTTGTTAGATTTTGTTATTCGTGCAATTCTCCTGATCATCTTCAGTCCGATTGTCCACTGGGGAGATTACAATCAGGGGGTACGTCAGTAAGACCGACGGGTGTCAGACCAGTAGTACCGAGGATAGAACCAGCCAGAACCAGGGGTCGTTCATTTCAGATGACAGCAAAGGAAGCGGAGGAAACTCCGGACGTGGTTACAGGTACATTCCTAATAAATTCTACACGTGCTAAGGTGTTATTTGATTCCGGTGCAAACCGATCGTTTGTGTCTCCTTCTTTTGCTGCTTATATGCATTTAAAGCCTAAGGTGTTAGATCTTTCTTTAATGATAGATACTGCAAATGATAATCAAGTATCGGTTAAAGAAGTATTTGATAGATGTATGATAGATATAGAAGGGTGCAGAGTACCGATTCAGTTATTTCCAATAGCCCTGGTCGAGTTCGATGTGGTAGTGGGAATGGATTGGTTAGCCGAAAATCAAGCTAACATAGTTTGTGATA
>JAWVWS010000022.1:17500-20000 GCA_033807775.1 Saussurea involucrata
TGTGCGGGCAAAGATGGCCACGACGTGCGAGGAAAACCAAGCCGCGTGCGGGGAAATACAAGTCGCGTGCGGGCAAACGTGCGCGTCGTGCGGGGAAACCAAGCCGCGTGCGGGGAAATGCAAGTCGCGTGCGGGGAAACCAAGTCGCGTGCGGGGAAATCCAAGCCGCGTGCGGGCAAACGTGCCCTCCGTGCGGGGAAACCAAGTCGCGTGCGGGCAAACGTGTGCGCCGTGCGGGGAAACCAAGTCGCGTGCGGGGAACGTGCAAGCCGTGCGGGGAACTTGCATGCCATGCGGGCCAACTTGCACGCCGTGCGGGGAACTTGCGCGCCGTGCGGGCCAACTTGCACGCCGTGCGGGGAAACCAAGTCGTGTGCGGGCAAACGTGCACGCCGTGCGGGCCAACTTGCACGCCGTGCGGGGAACTTGCGCGTCGTGCGGGGAAAGCAAGTCGTGTGCGGGCAAACGTGCACGCCGTGCGGGGAACGTGCACGCCGTGCGGGGAACTTGCATGCCGTGCGGGCCAACTTGCACGCCGTGCGGGGAACTTGCGCGCCGTGCGGGCCAACTTGCACGCCGTGCGGGGAAACCAAGTCGTGTGCGGGCAAACGTGCACGCCGTGCGGGGAACGTGCACGCCGTGCGGGGAACTTGCACGCCGTGCGGGCAAACTTGCACGCCGTGCGGGGAACTTGCGCGCCGTGCGGGCCAACTTGCACGCCGTGCGGGGAAAGCAAGTCGTGTGCGGGCAAACGTGCACGCCGTGCGGGGAACGTGCACGCCGTGCGGGGAACTTGCATGCCGTGCGGGCCAACTTGCACGCCGTGCGGGGAAACCAAGTCGTGTGCGGGCAAACGTGCACGCCGTGCGGGGAACGTGCACGCCGTGCGGGGAACTTGCACGCCGTGCGGGGAACTTGCATGCCGTGCGGGCCAACTTGCACGCCGTGCGGGGAAACCAAGTCGTGTGCGGGCAAACGTGCACGCCGTGCGGGGAACGTGCACGCCGTGCGGGGAACTTGCACGCCGTGCGGGCAAACTTGCACGCCGTGCGGGGAACTTGCGCGCCGTGCGGGCCAACTTGCACGCCGTGCGGGGAAAGCAAGTCGTGTGCGGGCAAACGTGCACGCCGTGCGGGGAACGTGCACGCCGTGCGGGGAACGTGCACGCCGTGCGGGGAACGTGCACGCCGTGCGGGGAAATTGCATGCCGTGCGGGCCAACTTGCACGCCGTGCGGGGAAAGCAAGTCGTGTGCGGGCAAACGTGCACGCCGTGCGGGGAACGTGCACGCCGTGCGGGGAACTTGCACGCCGTGCGGGCAAACTTGCACGCCGTGCGGGGAACTTGCGCGCCGTGCGGGCCAACTTGCACGCCGTGCGGGGAAAGCAAGTCGTGTGCGGGCAAACGTGCACGCCGTGCGGGGAACGTGCACGCCGTGCGGGGAACTTGCATGCCGTGCGGGCCAACTTGCACGCCGTGCGGGGAAAGCAAGTCGTGTGCGGGCAAACGTGCACGCCGTGCGGGGAACGTGCACGCCGTGCGGGGAACTTGCGCGCCGTGCGGGCCAACTTGCACGCCGTGCGGGGAAACCAAGTCGTGTGCGGGCAAACGTGCACGCCGTGCGGGGAAAGCAAGTCGTGTGCGGGCAAACGTGCACGCCGTGCGGGGAACGTGCACGCCGTGCGGGGAACTTGCATGCCGTGCGGGCCAACTTGCACGCCGTGCGGGGAACTTGCGCGCCGTGCGGGTCAACTTGCACGCCGTGCGGGGAAACCAAGTCGTGTGCGGGCAAACGTGCATGCCGTGCGGGGAACTTGCACGCCGTGCGGGCCAACTTGCACGCCGTGCGGGGAACTTGCGCGCCGTGCGGGCCAACTTGCACGCCGTGCGGGGAAAGCAAGTCGTGTGCGGGCAAACGTGCACGCCGTGCGGGGAACGTGCACGCCGTGCGGGGAACTTGCATGCCGTGCGGGCCAACTTGCACGCCGTGCGGGGAAACCAAGTCGTGTGCGGGCAAACGTGCACGCCGTGCGGGGAACTTGCGCGCCGTGCGGGTAAACTTGCACGCCGTGCGGGCAAACTTGCACGCCGTGCGGGCAAACTTGCACGCCGTGCGGGCAAACTTGCACGCCGTGCGGGCAAACTTCCACGCCGTGCGGGCAACTGAGGGTCGGGGCGTCGAGCGACGTAATCGTGATCGGGGCACTTCTCGTGCGGGGCTAAGCGTGCTGGGCATCCCGGTGTGGGTTTTAGCCTCAGCGTGCCGCGTGCCTAAGCCGGTGGCCACGCGCACAGGGAGGCCAGACCCCATGGTCTCCCCTATATATACATATTGGCCAATTGGCTAAGTGACAGGATGAAACATTGATTTTCTGAGGAGTCATAATTTTTGGTAGGATGCCCAAACGGAGTCGGTTTTGGACGAAATTTTGCGTGTGGCCTCGGGAACCTAAATAAACATGGGTCCCTTCAGAAAAAATCTCGTTTTGGGTCCGGGATTT
>JAWVWS010000022.1:40000-42500 GCA_033807775.1 Saussurea involucrata
CGTGCGGGGAACGTGCACGCCGTGCGGGGAACTTGCATGCCGTGCGGGCCAACTTGCACGCCGTGCGGGGAACTTGCGCGCCGTGCGGGCCAACTTGCACGCCGTGCGGGGAAACCAAGTCGTGTGCGGGCAAACGTGCACGCCGTGCGGGGAACGTGCACGCCGTGCGGGGAACTTGCACGCCGTGCGGGCAAACTTGCACGCCGTGCGGGGAACTTGCGCGCCGTGCGGGCCAACTTGCACGCCGTGCGGGGAAAGCAAGTCGTGTGCGGGCAAACGTGCACGCCGTGCGGGGAACGTGCACGCCGTGCGGGGAACTTGCATGCCGTGCGGGCCAACTTGCACGCCGTGCGGGGAAACCAAGTCGTGTGCGGGCAAACGTGCACGCCGTGCGGGGAACGTGCACGCCGTGCGGGGAACTTGCACGCCGTGCGGGGAACTTGCATGCCGTGCGGGCCAACTTGCACGCCGTGCGGGGAAACCAAGTCGTGTGCGGGCAAACGTGCACGCCGTGCGGGGAACGTGCACGCCGTGCGGGGAACTTGCACGCCGTGCGGGCAAACTTGCACGCCGTGCGGGGAACTTGCGCGCCGTGCGGGCCAACTTGCACGCCGTGCGGGGAAAGCAAGTCGTGTGCGGGCAAACGTGCACGCCGTGCGGGGAACGTGCACGCCGTGCGGGGAACGTGCACACGCCGTGCGGGGAACGTGCACGCCGTGCGGGGAACGTGCACGCCGTGCGGGGAAATTGCATGCCGTGCGGGCCAACTTGCACGCCGTGCGGGGAAAGCAAGTCGTGTGCGGGCAAACGTGCACGCCGTGCGGGGAACGTGCACGCCGTGCGGGGAACTTGCACGCCGTGCGGGCAAACTTGCACGCCGTGCGGGGAACTTGCGCGCCGTGCGGGCCAACTTGCACGCCGTGCGGGAAAGCAAGTCGTGTGCGGGCAAACGGCACGCCGTGCGGGGAACGTGCACGCCGTGCGGGGAACTTGCATGCCGTGCGGGCCAACTTGCACGCCGTGCGGGGAAAGCAAGTCGTGTGCGGGCAAACGTGCACGCCGTGCGGGGAACGTGCACGCCGTGCGGGGAACTTGCGCGCCGTGCGGGCCAACTTGCACGCCGTGCGGGGAAACCAAGTCGTGTGCGGGCAAACGTGCACGCCGTGCGGGGAAAGCAAGTCGTGTGCGGGCAAACGTGCACGCCGTGCGGGGAACGTGCACGCCGTGCGGGGAACTTGCATGGCCGTGCGGGCCAACTTGCACGCCGTGCGGGGAACTTGCGCGCCGTGCGGGTCAACTTGCACGCCGTGCGGGGAAACCAAGTCGTGTGCGGGCAAACGTGCATGCCGTGCGGGGAACTTGCACGCCGTGCGGGCCAACTTGCACGCCGTGCGGGGAACTTGCGCGCCGTGCGGGCCAACTTGCACGCCGTGCGGGGAAAGCAAGTCGTGTGCGGGCAAACGTGCACGCCGTGCGGGGAACGTGCACGCCGTGCGGGGAACTTGCATGCCGTGCGGGCCAACTTGCACGCCGTGCGGGAACCAAGTCGTGTGCGGGCAAACGTGCACGCCGTGCGGGGAACTTGCGCGCCGTGCGGGTAAACTTGCACGCCGTGCGGGCAAACTTGCACGCCGTGCGGGCAAACTTGCACGCCGTGCGGGCAAACTTGCACGCCGTGCGGGCAAACTTCCACGCCGTGCGGGCAACTGAGGGTCGGGGCGTCGAGCGACGTAATCGTGATCGGGGCACTTCTCGTGCGGGGCTAAGCGTGCTGGGCATCCCGGTGTGGGTTTTAGCCTCAGCGTGCCGCGTGCCTAAGCCGGTGGCCACGCGCACAGGGAGGCCAGACCCCATGGTCTCCCCTATATATACATATTGGCCAATTGGCTAAGTGACAGGATGAAACATGATTTCTTGAGGAGTCATAATTTTTGGTAGGATGCCCAAACGGAGTCGGTTTTGGACGAAATTTTGCGTGTGGCCCTCGGGAACCTAAATAAACATGGGTCCCTTCAGAAAAAATCTCGTTTTGGGTCCGGGATTTTCCGGGGCACGGCCCGGGGTCCCCGGGACGGCTTTGGGCGCTCGGGGCTTGGTGTGATGCCAAACGGAGTCGGTTTTGGACGAAACTTTGCGTGTGGCCTCGTGAACATACATAAACATGCTCCACATGGCAGAATCTCGTTTGGGGTCCGGATTTTCCGGGGCACGGCCCGGAGTGCCCGGGACGGCTTTGGGTTCGGGGCTTGGGTGTGATGCCCAAACGGAGTCGGTTTTGGACGAAACTTTGCGTGTGGCCTCATGAACGTATATAAACATGCTCCACATGGCAGAATCTCGTTTAGGGTCCGGGATTTTTCGAGGCACTGCCCGGGGTGCCCGGGACGGCTTTGGGCGCTCGGGGCTTGGGTGTAAGGCCCAAACGGAGTCGGTTTTGGACGAAACTTTGCGTGTGGCCTCGTGAACATATATAAACATGATCCCAACAGACATCTTCCGT
>JAWVWS010000022.1:72500-75000 GCA_033807775.1 Saussurea involucrata
CACCCTATTTGCGCCCCAATGAGTGTCTTTTATTAACGACTCGGTACTGGCCACAGGCCCCATCCTGTGCCAGACACTCCCCTACCCCCCATATATACATATTGGCCAATTAGCAAAGTGACAGGAACAAACATTGATTTTTTGAGGAGTCATAATTTTTGAAATAGGCACGCCGTCTGATCGGTGTGCGGGCAAAGATGGCCACGACGTGCGAGGAAAACCAAGCCGCGTGCGGGGAAATACAAGTCGCGTGCGGGCAAACGTGCGCGTCGTGCGGGGAAACCAAGCCGCGTGCGGGGAAATGCAAGTCGCGTGCGGGGAAACCAAGTCGCGTGCGGGGAAATCCAAGCCGCGTGCGGGCAAACGTGCCCTCCGTGCGGGGAAACCAAGTCGCGTGCGGGCAAACGTGTGCGCCGTGCGGGGAAACCAAGTCGCGTGCGGGGAACGTGCAAGCCGTGCGGGGAACTTGCATGCCATGCGGGCCAACTTGCACGCCGTGCGGGGAACTTGCGCGCCGTGCGGGCCAACTTGCACGCCGTGCGGGGAAACCAAGTCGTGTGCGGGCAAACGTGCACGCCGTGCGGGCCAACTTGCACGCCGTGCGGGGAACTTGCGCGTCGTGCGGGGAAAGCAAGTCGTGTGCGGGCAAACGTGCACGCCGTGCGGGGAACGTGCACGCCGTGCGGGGAACTTGCATGCCGTGCGGGCCAACTTGCACGCCGTGCGGGGAACTTGCGCGCCGTGCGGGCCA
Source organism: Saussurea involucrata (assembly GCA_033807775.1). Classification (NCBI taxonomy): domain Eukaryota; kingdom Viridiplantae; phylum Streptophyta; class Magnoliopsida; order Asterales; family Asteraceae; genus Saussurea; species Saussurea involucrata. The sequence goes on from JAWVWS010000022.1 coordinate 73,252, forward strand.
ACTTGCACGCCGTGCGGGGAAACCAAGTCGTGTGCGGGCAAACGTGCACGCCGTGCGGGGAACGTGCACGCCGTGCGGGGAACTTGCACGCCGTGCGGGCAAACTTGCACGCCGTGCGGGGAACTTGCGCGCCGTGCGGGCCAACTTGCACGCCGTGCGGGGAAAGCAAGTCGTGTGCGGGCAAACGTGCACGCCGTGCGGGGAACGTGCACGCCGTGCGGGGAACTTGCATGCCGTGCGGGCCAACTTGCACGCCGTGCGGGGAAACCAAGTCGTGTGCGGGCAAACGTGCACGCCGTGCGGGGAACGTGCACGCCGTGCGGGGAACTTGCACGCCGTGCGGGGAACTTGCATGCCGTGCGGGCCAACTTGCACGCCGTGCGGGGAAACCAAGTCGTGTGCGGGCAAACGTGCACGCCGTGCGGGGAACGTGCACGCCGTGCGGGGAACTTGCACGCCGTGCGGGCAAACTTGCACGCCGTGCGGGGAACTTGCGCGCCGTGCGGGCCAACTTGCACGCCGTGCGGGGAAAGCAAGTCGTGTGCGGGCAAACGTGCACGCCGTGCGGGGAACGTGCACGCCGTGCGGGGAACGTGCACGCCGTGCGGGGAACGTGCACGCCGTGCGGGGAAATTGCATGCCGTGCGGGCCAACTTGCACGCCGTGCGGGGAAAGCAAGTCGTGTGCGGGCAAACGTGCACGCCGTGCGGGGAACGTGCACGCCGTGCGGGGAACTTGCACGCCGTGCGGGCAAACTTGCACGCCGTGCGGGGAACTTGCGCGCCGTGCGGGCCAACTTGCACGCCGTGCGGGGAAAGCAAGTCGTGTGCGGGCAAACGTGCACGCCGTGCGGGGAACGTGCACGCCGTGCGGGGAACTTGCATGCCGTGCGGGCCAACTTGCACGCCGTGCGGGGAAAGCAAGTCGTGTGCGGGCAAACGTGCACGCCGTGCGGGGAACGTGCACGCCGTGCGGGGAACTTGCGCGCCGTGCGGGCCAACTTGCACGCCGTGCGGGGAAACCAAGTCGTGTGCGGGCAAACGTGCACGCCGTGCGGGGAAAGCAAGTCGTGTGCGGGCAAACGTGCACGCCGTGCGGGGAACGTGCACGCCGTGCGGGGAACTTGCATGCCGTGCGGGCCAACTTGCACGCCGTGCGGGGAACTTGCGCGCCGTGCGGGTCAACTTGCACGCCGTGCGGGGAAACCAAGTCGTGTGCGGGCAAACGTGCATGCCGTGCGGGGAACTTGCACGCCGTGCGGGCCAACTTGCACGCCGTGCGGGGAACTTGCGCGCCGTGCGGGCCAACTTGCACGCCGTGCGGGGAAAGCAAGTCGTGTGCGGGCAAACGTGCACGCCGTGCGGGGAACGTGCACGCCGTGCGGGGAACTTGCATGCCGTGCGGGCCAACTTGCACGCCGTGCGGGGAAACCAAGTCGTGTGCGGGCAAACGTGCACGCCGTGCGGGGAACTTGCGCGCCGTGCGGGTAAACTTGCACGCCGTGCGGGCAAACTTGCACGCCGTGCGGGCAAACTTGCACGCCGTGCGGGCAAACTTGCACGCCGTGCGGGCAAACTTCCACGCCGTGCGGGCAACTGAGGGTCGGGGCGTCGAGCGACGTAATCGTGATCGGGGCACTTCTCGTGCGGGGCTAAGCGTGCTGGGCATCCCGGTGTGGGTTTTAGCCTCAGCGTGCCGCGTGCCTAAGCCGGTGGCCACGCGCACAGGGAGGCCAGACCCCATGGTCTC
>JAWVWS010000023.1:27500-30000 GCA_033807775.1 Saussurea involucrata
ACGCAAAGTTTCGTCCAAAACCGACTCCGTTTGGGCATCACACCCAAGCCCCGAACCCAAAGCCGTCCCGGGCACTCCGGGCCGTGCCCCGGAAAATCCCGGACCCCAAACGAGAATTCTGCCATGTGGAGCATTGTTATGTATGTTCACGAGGCCACACGCAAGTTTCGTCCAAAACCGACTCCGTTTGGGCATCACACCCAAGCCCCGAGCGCCCAAAGCCGTCCCGGGGACCCCGGGCCGTTGCCCCGGAAAATCCCGGACCCAAAACGAGATTTTTTCTGAAGGGACCATGTTTATTTAGGTTCCCGAGGCCACACGCAAAATTTCGTCCAAAACCGACTCCGTTTGGGCATCCTACCAAAAATTATGACTCCTCAGAAAATCAATGTTTCATCCTGTCACTTAGCCAATTGGCCAATATGTATATATAGGGGAGACCATGGGGTCTGGCCTCCCTGTGCGCGTGGCCACCGGCTTAGGCACCGCGGCACGCTGAGGCTAAAACCCACACCGGGATGCCCAGCACGCTTAGCCCCGCACGAGAAGTGCCCCGATCACGATTACGTCGCTCGACGCCCCGACCCTCAGTTGCCCGCACGGCGTGGAAGTTTGCCCGCACGGCGTGCAAGTTTGCCCGCACGGCGTGCAAGTTTGCCCGCACGGCGTGCAAGTTTACCCGCACGGCGCGCAAGTTCCCCGCACGGCGTGCACGTTTGCCCGCACACGACTTGGTTTCCCCGCACGGCGTGCATGTTGGCCCGCACGGCATGCAAGTTCCCCGCACGGCGTGCACGTTCCCCGCACGGCGTGCACGTTTTGCCCGCACACGACTTGCTTTCCCCGCACGGCGTGCAAGTTGGCCCGCACGGCGCGCAAGTTCCCCGCACGGCGTGCAAGTTGGCCCGCACGGCGTGCAAGTTCCCCGCACGGCATGCACGTTTGCCCGCACACGACTTGGTTTCCCCGCACGGCGTGCAAGTTGACCCGCACGGCGCGCAAGTTCCCCGCACGGCGTGCAAGTTGGCCCGCACGGCATGCAAGTTCCCCGCACGGCGTGCACGTTCCCCGCACGGCGTGCACGTTTGCCCGCACACGACTTGCTTTCCCCGCACGGCGTGCACGTTTGCCCGCACACGACTTGGTTTCCCCGCACGGCGTGCAAGTTGGCCCGCACGGCGCGCAAGTTCCCCGCACGGCGATGCACGTTCCCCGCACGGCGTGCACGTTTGCCCGCACACGACTTGCTTTCCCCGCACGGCGTGCAAGTTGGCCCGCACGGCATGCAAGTTCCCCCGCACGGCGTGCACGTTCCCCGCACGGCGTGCACGTTTGCCCGCACACGACTTGCTTTCCCCGCACGGCGTGCAAGTTGGCCCGCACGGCGCGCAAGTTCCCCGCACGGCGTGCAAGTTTGCCCGCACGGCGTGCAAGTTCCCCGCACGGCGTGCACGTTCCCCGCACGGCGTGCACGTTTGCCCGCACACGACTTGCTTTCCCCGCACGGCGTGCAAGTTGGCCCGCACGGCATGCAATTTCCCCGCACGGCGTGCACGTTCCCCGCACGGCGTGCACGTTCCCCGCACGGCGTGCACGTTTGCCCCGCACACGACTTGCTTTCCCCCGCACGGCGTGCAAGTTGGCCCGCACGGCGCGCAAGTTCCCCGCACGGCGTGCAAGTTTGCCCGCACGGCGTGCAAGTTCCCCGCACGGCGTGCACGTTCCCCGCACGGCGTGCACGTTTGCCCGCACACGACTTGGTTTCCCCGCACGGCGTGCAAGTTGGCCCGCACGGCATGCAAGTTCCCCGCACGGCGTGCAAGTTTCCCCGCACGGCGTGCACGTTCCCCGCACGGCGTGCACGTTTGCCCGCACACGACTTGGTTTCCCCGCACGGCGTGCAAGTTGGCCCGCACGGCATGCAAGTTCCCCGCACGGCGTGCACGTTCCCCGCACGGCGTGCACGTTTGCCCGCACACGACTTGCTTTCCCCCGCACGGCGTGCAAGTTGGCCCGCACGGCGCGCAAGTTCCCCGCACGGCGTGCAAGTTTGCCCGCACGGCGTGCAAGTTCCCCGCACGGCGTGCACGTTCCCCGCACGGCGTGCACGTTTGCCCGCACACGACTTGGTTTCCCCGCACGGCGTGCAAGTTGGCCCGCACGGCGCGCAAGTTCCCCGCACGGCGTGCAAGTTGGCCCGCACGGCATGCAAGTTCCCCGCACGGCGTGCACGTTCCCCGCACGGCGTGCACGTTTGCCCGCACACGACTTGCTTTCCCCGCACGACGCGCAAGTTCCCCGCACGGCGTGCAAGTTGGCCCGCACGGCGTGCACGTTTGCCCGCACACGACTTGGTTTCCCCGCACGGCGTGCAAGTTGGCCCGCACGGCGCGCAAGTTCCCCGCACGGCGTGCAAGTTGGCCCGCATGGCATGCAAGTTCCCCGCACGGCTTGCACGTTCCCCGCACGCGACTTGGTTTCCCCGCACGGCGCACACGTT
>JAWVWS010000023.1:50000-52500 GCA_033807775.1 Saussurea involucrata
CGGCTTAGGCACGCGGCACGCTGAGGCTAAAACCCACACCGGGATGCCCAGCACGCTTAGCCCCGCACGAGAAGTGCCCCGATCACGATTACGTCGCTCGACGCCCCGACCCTCAGTTGCCCGCACGGCGTGGAAGTTTGCCCGCACGGCGTGCAAGTTTGCCCGCACGGCGTGCAAGTTTGCCCGCACGGCGTGCAAGTTTACCCGCACGGCGCGCAAGTTCCCCGCACGGCGTGCACGTTTGCCCGCACACGACTTGGTTTCCCCGCACGGCGTGCAAGTTGGCCCGCACGGCATGCAAGTTCCCCGCACGGCGTGCACGTTCCCCGCACGGCGTGCACGTTTGCCCGCACACGACTTGCTTTCCCCGCACGGCGTGCAAGTTGGCCCGCACGGCGCGCAAGTTCCCCGCACGGCGTGCAAGTTGGCCCGCACGGCGTGCAAGTTCCCCGCACGGCATGCACGTTTGCCCGCACACGACTTGGTTTCCCCGCACGGCGTGCAAGTTGACCCGCACGGCGCGCAAGTTCCCCGCACGGCGTGCAAGTTGGCCCGCACGGCATGCAAGTTCCCCGCACGGCGTGCACGTTCCCCGCACGGCGTGCACGTTTGCCCGCACACGACTTGCTTTCCCCGCACGGCGTGCACGTTTGCCCGCACACGACTTGGTTTCCCCGCACGGCGTGCAAGTTGGCCCGCACGGCGCGCAAGTTCCCCGCACGGCGTGCACGTTCCCCGCACGGCGTGCACGTTTGCCCGCACACGACTTGCTTTCCCCGCACGGCGTGCAAGTTGGCCCGCACGGCATGGCAAGTTCCCCGCACGGCGTGCACGTTCCCCGCACGGCGTGCACGTTTGCCCGCACACGACTTGCTTTCCCCCGCACGGCGTGCAAGTTGGCCCGCACGGCGCGCAAGTTCCCCGCACGGCGTGCAAGTTTGCCCGCACGGCGTGCAAGTTCCCCGCACGGCGTGCACGTTCCCCGCACGGCGTGCACGTTTGCCCGCACACGACTTGCTTTCCCCGCACGGCGTGCAAGTTGGCCCGCACGGCATGCAAGTTCCCCGCACGGCGTGCACGTTCCCCGCACGGCGTGCACGTTCCCCGCACGGCGTGCACGTTTGCCCGCACACGACTTGCTTTCCCCGCACGGCGTGCAAGTTGGCCCGCACGGCGCGCAAGTTCCCCGCACGGCGTGCAAGTTTGCCCGCACGGCGTGCAAGTTCCCCGCACGGCGTGCACGTTCCCCGCACGGCGTGCACGTTTGCCCGCACACGACTTGGTTTCCCCGCACGGCGTGCAAGTTGGCCCGCACGGCATGCAAGTTCCCCGCACGGCGTGCAAGTTCCCCGCACGGCGTGCACGTTCCCCGCACGGCGTGCACGTTTGCCCGCACACGACTTGGTTTCCCCGCACGGCGTGCAAGTTGGCCCGCACGGCATGCAAGTTCCCCGCACGGCGTGCACGTTCCCCGCACGGCGTGCACGTTTGCCCGCACACGACTTGCTTTCCCCGCACGGCGTGCAAGTTGGCCCGCACGGCGCGCAAGTTCCCCGCACGGCGTGCAAGTTGGCCCGCACGGCATTGCAAGTTCCCCGCACGGCGTGCACGTTCCCCGCACGGCGTGCACGTTTGCCCGCACACGACTTGCTTTCCCCGCACGACGCGCAAGTTCCCCGCACGGCGTGCAAGTTGGCCCCGCACGGCGTGCACGTTTGCCCGCACACGACTTGGTTTCCCCGCACGGCGTGCAAGTTGGCCCGCACGGCGCGCAAGTTCCCCCGCACGGCGTGCAAGTTGGCCCGCATGGCATGCAAGTTCCCCGCACGGCTTGCACGTTCCCCGCACGCGACTTGGTTTCCCCGCACGGCGCACACGTTTGCCCGCACGCGACTTGGTTTCCCCGCACGGAGGGCACGTTTGCCCGCACGCGGCTTGGATTTCCCCGCACGCGACTTGGTTTCCCCGCACGCGACTTGCATTTCCCCGCACGCGGCTTGGTTTCCCCGCACGACGCGCACGTTTGCCCGCACGCGACTTGTATTTCCCCGCACGCGGCTTGGTTTTCCTCGCACGTCGTGGCCATCTTTGCCCGCACACCGATCAGACGGCGTGCCTATTTCAAAAATTATGACTCCTCAAAAAAATCAATGTTTGTTCCTGTCACTTTGCTAATTGGCCAATATGTATATATGGGGGGTAGGGGAGTGTCTGGCACAGGATGGGGCCTGTGGCCAGTACCGAGTCGTTAATAAAAGACACTCATTGGGGCGCAAATAGGGTGGTGGTTGCGATACGACTCGGTACATGGATGGGTTTACGATGCTAATGTTCGGATATGCGATGGAATTCTTGTCGGTATACGATATGGATGCGAATCGATGAAGGTGAAAGAGTGTCCTTCAAGGGCACCATTACTTGGGTTGGTTTTGACGGATGAGGGACTACTCCCTCGCCATGGTTGTGAACCTTGTTCGAAGCATGTCGTGTGGCCAAGCGG
>JAWVWS010000023.1:60000-62500 GCA_033807775.1 Saussurea involucrata
AACGTCCCGAGAATCCCAACCAAAACCGAGATATTTATGTTGGAAGCATGTTTATATATGTTCACGAGGCCTCATGCAAAGTTTCGTACGAAACCGACTCTGTTTGGTCGGGTTACGACCATCACGAACCGTCCCGACGTCCAGAGCAGGAAATCCGGACCAGAAAACGGAAGATGTCTGTTGGGATCATGTTTATATATGTTCACGAGGCCACACGCAAAGTTTCGTCCAAAACCGACTCCGTTTGGGCCTTACACCCAAGCCCGAGCGCCCAAAGCCGTCCCGGGCACCCCGGGCAGTGCCTCGAAAAATCCCGGACCCCTAAACGAGATTCTGCCATGTGGAGCATGTTTATATACGTTCATGAGGCCACAACGCAAAGTTTCGTCCAAAACCGACTCCGTTTGGGCATCACACCCAAGCCCCGAACCCAAAGCCGTCCCGGGCACTCCGGGCCGTGCCCCGGAAAATCCCGGACCCCAACGAGATTCTGCCATGTGGAGCATGTTTATGTATGTTCACGAGGCCACACGCAAAGTTTCGTCCAAAACCGACTCCGTTTGGGCATCACACCCAAGCCCCGAGCGCCCAAAGCCGTCCCGGGGACCCCGGGGCCGTGCCCCGGAAAATCCCGGACCCAAACGAGATTTTTTCTGAAGGGACCCATGTTTATTTAGGTTCCCGAGGCCACACGCAAAATTTCGTCCCAAAACCGACTCCGTTTGGGCATCCTACCAAAAATTATGACTCCTCAGAAAATCAATGTTTCATCCTGTCACTTAGCCAAATGGCCAATATGTATATATAGGGGAGACCATGGGGTCTGGCCTCCCTGTGCGCGTGGCCACCGGCTTAGGCACGCGGCACGCTGAGGCTAAAACCCACACCGGGATGCCCAGCACGCTTAGCCCCGCACGAGAAGTGCCCCGATCACGATTACGTCGCTCGACGCCCCGACCCTCAGATGCCCGCACGGCGTGGAAGTTTGCCCGCACGGCGTGCAAGTTTGCCCGCACGGCGTGCAAGTTTGCCCGCACGGCGTGCAAGTTTACCCGCACGGCGCGCAAGTTCCCCGCACGGCGTGCACGTTTGCCCGCACACGACTTGGTTTCCCCCGCACGGCGTGCAAGTTGGCCCGCACGGCATGCAAGTTCCCCGCACGGCGTGCACGTTCCCCGCACGGCGTGCACGTTTGCCCGCACACGACTTGCTTTCCCCCGCACGGCGTGCAAGTTGGCCCGCACGGCGCGCAAGTTCCCCGCACGGCGTGCAAGTTGGCCCGCACGGCGTGCAAGTTCCCCGCACGGCATGCACGTTTGCCCGCACACGACTTGGTTTCCCCGCACGGCGTGCAAGTTGACCGCACGGCGCGCAAGTTCCCCGCACGGCGTGCAAGTTGGCCCGCACGGCATGCAAGTTCCCCGCACGGCGTGCACGTTCCCCGCACGGCGTGCACGTTTGCCCGCACACGACTTGCTTTCCCCGCACGGCGTGCACGTTTGCCCGCACACGACTTGGTTTCCCCGCACGGCGTGCAAGTTGGCCCGCACGGCGCGCAATGTTCCCCGCACGGCGTGCACGTTCCCCGCACGGCGTGCACGTTTGCCCGCACACGACTTGCTTTCCCCGCACGGCGTGCAAGTTGGCCCGCACGGCATGCAAGTTCCCCGCACGGCGTGCACGTTCCCCGCACGGCGTGCACGTTTGCCCGCACACGACTTGCTTTCCCCGCACGGCGTGCAAGTTGGCCCGCACGGCGCGCAAGTTCCCCGCACGGCGTGCAAGTTTGCCCGCACGGCGTGCAAGTTCCCCGCACGGCGTGCACGTTCCCCGCACGGCGTGCACGTTTGCCCCGCACACGACTTGCTTTCCCCGCACGGCGTGCAAGTTGGCCCGCACGGCATGCAAGTTCCCCGCACGGCGTGCACGTTCCCCGCACGGCGTGCACGTTCCCCGCACGGCGTGCACGTTTGCCCGCACACGACTTGCTTTCCCCGCACGGCGTGCAAGTTGGCCCGCACGGCGCGCAAGTTCCCCGCACGGCGTGCAAGTTTGCCCGCACGGCGTGCAAGTTCCCCGCACGGCGTGCACGTTCCCCAGCACGGCGTGCACGTTTGCCCGCACACGACTTGGTTTCCCCGCACGGCGTGCAAGTTGGCCCGCACGGCATGCAAGTTCCCCGCACGGCGTGCAAGTTCCCCGCACGGCGTGCACGTTCCCCGCACGGCGTGCACGTTTGCCCGCACACGACTTGGTTTCCCCGCACGGCGTGCAAGTTGGCCCGCACGGCATGCAAGTTCCCCGCACGGCGTGCACGTTCCCCGCACGGCGTGCACGTTTGCCCGCACACGACTTGCTTTCCCCGCACGGCGTGCAAGTTGGCCCGCACGGCGCGCAAGTTCCCCGCACGGCGTGCAAGTTGGCCCGCACGGCATGCAAGTTCCCCGCACGGCGTGCACGTTCCCCGCACGGCGTGCACGTTTGCCCGCACACGACTTGC
>JAWVWS010000023.1:82500-85000 GCA_033807775.1 Saussurea involucrata
CCACCGGCTTAGGCACGCGGCACGCTGAGGCTAAAACCCACACCGGGATGCCCAGCACGCTTAGCCCCGCACGAGAAGTGCCCCGATCACGATTACGTCGCTCGACGCCCCGACCCTCAGTTGCCCGCACGGCGTGGAAGTTTGCCCGCACGGCGTGCAAGTTTGCCCGCACGGCGTGCAAGTTTGCCCGCACGGCGTGCAAGTTTACCCGCACGGCGCGCAAGTTCCCCGCACGGCGTGCACGTTTGCCCGCACACGACTTGGTTTCCCCGCACGGCGTGCAAGTTGGCCCGCACGGCATGCAAGTTCCCCGCACGGCGTGCACGTTCCCCGCACGGCGTGCACGTTTGCCCGCACACGACTTGCTTTCCCCCGCACGGCGTGCAAGTTGGCCCGCACGGCGCGCAAGTTCCCCGCACGGCGTGCAAGTTGGCCCGCACGGCGTGCAAGTTCCCCGCACGGCATGCACGTTTGCCCGCACACGACTTGGTTTCCCCGCACGGCGTGCAAGTTGACCCGCACGGCGCGCAAGTTCCCCGCACGGCGTGCAAGTTGGCCCGCACGGCATGCAAGTTCCCCGCACGGCGTGCACGTTCCCCGCACGGCGTGCACGTTTGCCCGCACACGACTTGCTTTCCCCGCACGGCGTGCACGTTTGCCCGCACACGACTTGGTTTCCCCGCACGGCGTGCAAGTTGGCCCGCACGGCGCGCAAGTTCCCCGCACGGCGTGCACGTTCCCCGCACGGCGTGCACGTTTGCCCGCACACGACTTGCTTTCCCCGCACGGCGTGCAAGTTGGCCCGCACGGCATGCAAGTTCCCCGCACGGCGTGCACGTTCCCCGCACGGCGTGCACGTTTGCCCGCACACGACTTGCTTTCCCCGCACGGCGTGCAAGTTGGCCCGCACGGCGCGCAAGTTCCCCGCACGGCGTGCAAGTTTGCCCCGCACGGCGTGCAAGTTCCCCGCACGGCGTGCACGTTCCCCGCACGGCGTGCACGTTTGCCCGCACACGACTTGCTTTCCCCGCACGGCGTGCAAGTTGGCCCGCACGGCATGCAAGTTCCCCGCACGGCGTGCACGTTCCCCGCACGGCGTGCACGTTCCCCGCACGGCGTGCACGTTTGCCCGCACACGACTTGCTTTCCCCGCACGGCGTGCAAGTTGGCCCGCACGGCGCGCAAGTTCCCCGCACGGCGTGCAAGTTTGCCCGCACGGCGTGCAAGTTCCCCGCACGGCGTGCACGTTCCCCGCACGGCGTGCACGTTTGCCCGCACACGACTTGGTTTCCCCGCACGGCGTGCAAGTTGGCCCGCACGGCATGCAAGTTCCCCGCACGGCGTGCAAGTTCCCCGCACGGCGTGCACGTTCCCCGCACGGCGTGCACGTTTGCCCGCACACGACTTGGTTTCCCCGCACGGCGTGCAAGTTGGCCCGCACGGCATGCAAGTTCCCCGCACGGCGTGCACGTTCCCCGCACGGCGTGCACGTTTGCCCGCACACGACTTGCTTTCCCCCGCACGGCGTGCAAGTTGGCCCGCACGGCGCGCAAGTTCCCCGCACGGCGTGCAAGTTGGCCCGCACGGCATGCAAGTTCCCCGCACGGCGTGCACGTTCCCCGCACGGCGTGCACGTTTGCCCGCACACGACTTGCTTTCCCCGCACGACGCGCAAGTTCCCCGCACGGCGTGCAAGTTGGCCCGCACGGCGTGCACGTTTGCCCGCACACGACTTGGTTTCCCCGCACGGCGTGCAAGTTGGCCCGCACGGCGCGCAAGTTCCCCGCACGGCGTGCAAGTTGGCCCGCATGGCATGCAAGTTCCCCGCACGGCTTGCACGTTCCCCGCACGCGACTTGGTTTCCCCGCACGGCGCACACGTTTGCCCGCACGCGACTTGGTTTCCCCGCACGGAGGGCACGTTTGCCCGCACGCGGCTTGGATTTCCCCGCACGCGACTTGGTTTCCCCGCACGCGACTTGCATTTCCCCGCACGCGGCTTGGTTTCCCCGCACGACGCGCACGTTTGCCCGCACGCGACTTGTATTTCCCCGCACGCGGCTTGGTTTTCCTCGCACGTCGTGGCCATCTTTGCCCGCACACCGATCAGACGGCGTGCCTATTTCAAAAATTATGACTCCTCAAAAAATCAATGTTTGTTCCTGTCACTTTGCTAATTGGCCAATATGTATATATGGGGGGTAGGGGAGTGTCTGGCACAGGATGGGGCCTGTGGCCAGTACCGAGTCGTTAATAAAAGACACTCATTGGGGCGCAAATAGGGTGGTGGTTGCGATACGACTCGGTACATGGATGGGTTTACGATGCTAATGTTCGGATATGCGATGGAATTCTTGTCGGTATACGATATGGATGCGAATCGATGAAGGTGAAAGAGTGTCCTTCAAGGGCACCATTACTTGGGTTGGTTTTGACGGATGAGGGACTACTCCCTCGCCATGGTTGTGAACCTTGTTCGAAGCATGTCGTGTGGCCAAGCG
>JAWVWS010000023.1:92500-95000 GCA_033807775.1 Saussurea involucrata
CAACCCAAAACCGAGATATTTATGTTGGAAGCATGTTTATATATGTTCACGAGGCCTCATGCAAAGTTTCGTACGAAACCGACTCTGTTTGGTCGGGTTACGACCATCACGAACCGTCCCGACGTCCAGAGCAGGAAATCCGGACCAGAAAACGGAAGATGTCTGTTGGGATCATGTTTATATGTTCACGAGGCCACACGCAAAGTTTCGTCCAAAACCGACTCCGTTTGGGCCTTACACCCAAGCCCCGAGCGCCCAAAGCCGTCCCGGGCACCCCGGGCAGTGCCTCGAAAAATCCCGGACCCTAAACGAGATTCTGCCATGTGGAGCATGTTTATATACGTTCATGAGGCCACACGCAAAGTTTCGTCCAAAACCGACTCCGTTTGGGCATCACACCCAAGCCCCGAACCCAAAGCCGTCCCGGGCACTCCGGGCCGTGCCCCGGAAAATCCCGGACCCCAAACGAGATTCTGCCATGTGGAGCATGTTTATGTATGTTCACGAGGCCACACGCAAAGTTTCGTCCAAAACCGACTCCGTTTGGGCATCACACCCAAGCCCCGAGCGCCCAAAGCCGTCCCGGGGACCCCGGGCCGTGCCCCGGAAAATCCCGGACCCAAAACGAGATTTTTTCTGAAGGGACCCATGTTTATTTAGGTTCCCGAGGCCACACGCAAAATTTCGTCCAAAACCGACTCCGTTTGGGCATCCTACCAAAAATTATGACTCCTCAGAAAATCAATGTTTCATCCTGTCACTTAGCCAATTGGCCAATATGTATATATAGGGGAGACCATGGGGTCTGGCCTCCCTGTGCGCGTGGCCACCGGCTTAGGCACGCGGCACGCTGAGGCTAAAACCCACACCGGGATGCCCAGCACGCTTAGCCCCGCACGAGAAGTGCCCCGATCACGATTACGTCGCTCGACGCCCCGACCCTCAGTTGCCCGCACGGCGTGGAAGTTTGCCCGCACGGCGTGCAAGTTTGCCCGCACGGCGTGCAAGTTTGCCCGCACGGCGTGCAAGTTTACCCGCACGGCGCGCAAGTTCCCCGCACGGCGTGCACGTTTGCCCGCACACGACTTGGTTTCCCCGCACGGCGTGCAAGTTGGCCCGCACGGCATGCAAGTTCCCCGCACGGCGTGCACGTTCCCCGCACGGCGTGCACGTTTGCCCGCACACGACTTGCTTTCCCCGCACGGCGTGCAAGTTGGCCCGCACGGCGCGCAAGTTCCCCGCACGGCGTGCAAGTTGGCCCGCACGGCGTGCAAGTTCCCCGCACGGCATGCACGTTTGCCCGCACACGACTTGGTTTCCCCGCACGGCGTGCAAGTTGACCCGCACGGCGCGCAAGTTCCCCGCACGGCGTGCAAGTTGGCCCGCACGGCATGCAAGTTCCCCGCACGGCGTGCACGTTCCCCGCACGGCGTGCACGTTTGCCCGCACACGACTTGCTTTCCCCGCACGGCGTGCACGTTTGCCCGCACACGACTTGGTTTCCCCGCACGGCGTGCAAGTTGGCCCGCACGGCGCGCAAGTTCCCCGCACGGCGTGCACGTTCCCCGCACGGCGTGCACGTTTGCCCGCACACGACTTGCTTTCCCCGCACGGCGTGCAAGTTGGCCCGCACGGCATGCAAGTTCCCCGCACGGCGTGCACGTTCCCCGCACGGCGTGCACGTTTGCCCGCACACGACTTGCTTTCCCCGCACGGCGTGCAAGTTGGCCCGCACGGCGCGCAAGTTCCCCGCACGGCGTGCAAGTTTGCCCGCACGGCGTGCAAGTTCCCCGCACGGCGTGCACGTTCCCCGCACGGCGTGCACGTTTGCCCGCACACGACTTGCTTTCCCCGCACGGCGTGCAAGTTGGCCCGCACGGCATGCAAGTTCCCCGCACGGCGTGCACGTTCCCCGCACGGCGTGCACGTTCCCCGCACGGCGTGCACGTTTGCCCGCACACGACTTGCTTTCCCCGCACGGCGTGCAAGTTGGCCCGCACGGCGCGCAAGTTCCCCGCACGGCGTGCAAGTTTGCCCGCACGGCGTGCAAGTTCCCCGCACGGCGTGCACGTTCCCCGCACGGCGTGCACGTTTGACACGACTTGGTTTCCCCGCACGGCGTGCAAGTTGGCCCGCACGGCATGCAAGTTCCCCGCACGGCGTGCAAGTTCCCCGCACGGCGTGCACGTTCCCCGCACGGCGTGCACGTTTGCCCGCACACGACTTGGTTTCCCCGCACGGCGTGCAAGTTGGCCCGCACGGCATGCAAGTTCCCCGCACGGCGTGCACGTTCCCCGCACGGCGTGCACGTTTGCCCGCACACGACTTGCTTTCCCCGCACGGCGTGCAAGTTGGCCCGCACGGCGCGCAAGTTCCCCGCACGGCGTGCAAGTTGGCCCGCACGGCATGCAAGTTCCCCGCACGGCGTGCACGTTCCCCGCACGGCGTGCACGTTGCCCGCACACGACTTGCTTTCCCCGCACGACGCGCAAGTTCCCCG
>JAWVWS010000023.1:115000-117500 GCA_033807775.1 Saussurea involucrata
CATCCTGTCACTTAGCCAATTGGCCAATATGTATATATAGGGGAGACCATGGGGTCTGGCCTCCCTGTGCGCGTGGCCACCGGCTTAGGCACGCGGCACGCTGAGGCTAAAACCCACACCGGGATGCCCAGCACGCTTAGCCCCGCACGAGAAGTGCCCCGATCACGATTACGTCGCTCGACGCCCCGACCCTCAGTTGCCCGCACGGCGTGGAAGTTTGCCCGCACGGCGTGCAAGTTTGCCCGCACGGCGTGCAAGTTTGCCCGCACGGCGTGCAAGTTTACCCGCACGGCGCGCAAGTTCCCCGCACGGCGTGCACGTTTGCCCGCACACGACTTGGTTTCCCCGCACGGCGTGCAAGTTGGCCCGCACGGCATGCAAGTTCCCCGCACGGCGTGCACGTTCCCCGCACGGCGTGCACGTTTGCCCGCACACGACTTGCTTTCCCCGCACGGCGTGCAAGTTGGCCCGCACGGCGCGCAAGTTCCCCGCACGGCGTGCAAGTTGGCCCGCACGGCGTGCAAGTTCCCCGCACGGCATGCACGTTTGCCCGCACACGACTTGGTTTCCCCGCACGGCGTGCAAGTTCAAGTTGACCCGCACGGCGCGCAAGTTCCCCGCACGGCGTGCAAGTTGGCCCGCACGGCATGCAAGTTCCCCCGCACGGCGTGCACGTTCCCCGCACGGCGTGCACGTTTGCCCGCACACGACTTGCTTTCCCCGCACGGCGTGCACGTTTGCCCGCACACGACTTGGTTTCCCCGCACGGCGTGCAAGTTGGCCCGCACGGCGCGCAAGTTCCCCGCACGGCGTGCACGTTCCCGCACGGCGTGCACGTTTGCCCGCACACGACTTGCTTTCCCCGCACGGCGTGCAAGTTGGCCCGCACGGCATGCAAGTTCCCCGCACGGCGTGCACGTTCCCCGCACGGCGTGCACGTTTGCCCGCACACGACTTGCTTTCCCCGCACGGCGTGCAAGTTGGCCCGCACGGCGCGCAAGTTCCCCGCACGGCGTGCAAGTTTGCCCGCACGGCGTGCAAGTTCCCCGCACGGCGTGCACTTCCCCGCACGGCGTGCACGTTTGCCCGCACACGCGACTTGCTTTCCCCGCACGGCGTGCAAGTTGGCCCGCACGGCATGGCAAGTTCCCCGCACGGGCGTGCACGTTCCCCGCACGGCGTGCACGTCCCCGCACGGCGTGCACGTTTGCCCGCACACGACTTGCTTTCCCCGCACGGCGTGCAAGTTGGCCCGCACGGCGCGCAAGTTCCCCGCACGGCGTGCAAGTTTGCCCGCACGGCGTGCAAGTTCCCCGCACGGCGTGCACGTTCCCCGCACGGCGTGCACGTTTGCCCGCACACGACTTGGTTTCCCCGCACGGCGTGCAAGTTGGCCCGCACGGCATGCAAGTTCCCCGCACGGCGTGCAAGTTCCCCGCACGGCGTGCACGTTCCCCGCACGGCGTGCACGTTTGCCCGCACACGACTTGGTTTCCCCGCACGGCGTGCAAGTTGGCCCGCACGGCATGCAAGTTCCCCGCACGGCGTGCACGTTCCCCGCACGGCGTGCACGTTTGCCCGCACACGACTTGCTTTCCCCGCACGGCGTGCAAGTTGGCCCGCACGGCGCGCAAGTTCCCCCGCCACGGCGTGCAAGTTGGCCCGCACGGCATGCAAGTTCCCCGCACGGCGTGCACGTTCCCCGCACGGCGTGCACGTTTGCCCGCCACACGACTTGCTTTCCCCGCACCGACGCGCAAGTTCCCCGCACGGCGTGCAAGTTGGCCCGCACGGCGTGCACGTTTGCCCGCACACGACTTGGTTTCCCCGCACGGCGTGCAAGTTGGCCCGCACGGCGCGCAAGTTCCCCGCACGGCGTGCAAGTTGGCCCGCATGGCATGCAAGTTCCCCGCACGGCTTGCACGTTCCCCGCACGCGACTTGGTTTCCCCGCACGGCGCACACGTTTGCCCGCACGCGACTTGGTTTCCCCGCACGGAGGGCACGTTTGCCCGCACGCGGCTTGGATTTCCCCGCACGCGACTTGGTTTCCCCGCACGCGACTTGCATTTCCCCGCACGCGGCTTGGTTTCCCGCACGACGCGCACGTTTGCCCGCACGCGACTTGTATTTCCCCGCACGCGGCTTGGTTTTCCTCGCACGTCGTGGCCATCTTTGCCCGCACACCGATCAGACGGCGTGCCTATTTCAAAAATTATGACTCCTCAAAAAATCAATGTTTGTTCCTGTCACTTTGCTAATTGGCCAATATGTATATATGGGGGGTAGGGGAGTGTCTGGCACAGGATGGGGCCTGTGGCCAGTACCGAGTCGTTAATAAAAGACACTCATTGGGGCGCAAATAGGGTGGTGGTTGCGATACGACTCGGTACATGGATGGGTTTACGATGCTAATGTTCGGATATGCGATGGAATTCTTGTCGGTATACGATATGGATGCGAATCGATGAAGGTGAAAGAGTGTCCTTCAAGGGCACCAT
>JAWVWS010000024.1:25000-27500 GCA_033807775.1 Saussurea involucrata
CATGAGGCCACACGCAAAGTTTCGTCCAAAACCGACTCCGTTTGGGCATCACACCCAAGCCCCGAACCCAAAGCCGTCCCGGGCACTCCGGGCCGTGCCCCGGAAAATCCCGGACCCCAAACGAGATTCTGCCATGTGGAGCATGTTTATGTATGTTCACGAGGCCACACGCAAAGTTTCGTCCAAAACCGACTCCGTTTGGGCATCACACCCAAGCCCCGAGCGCCCAAAGCCGTCCCGGGGACCCCGGGCCGTGCCCCGGAAAATCCCGGACCCAAAACGAGATTTTTTCTGAAGGGACCCATGTTTATTTAGGTTCCCGAGGCCACACGCAAAATTTCGTCCAAAACCGACTCCGTTTGGGCATCCTACCAAAAATTATGACTCCTCAGAAAATCAATGTTTCATCCTGTCACTTAGCCAATTGGCCAATATGTATATATAGGGGAGACCATGGGGTCTGGCCTCCCTGTGCGCGTGGCCACCGGCTTAGGCACGCGGCACGCTGAGGCTAAAACCCACACCGGGATGCCCAGCACGCTTAGCCCCGCACGAGAAGTGCCCCGATCACGATTACGTCGCTCGACGCCCCGACCCTCAGTTGCCCGCACGGCGTGGAAGTTTGCCCGCACGGCGTGCAAGTTTGCCCGCACGGCGTGCAAGTTTGCCCGCACGGCGTGCAAGTTTGCCCGCACGGCGTGCAAGTTTACCCGCACGGCGCGCAAGTTCCCCGCACGGCGTGCACGTTTGCCCGCACACGACTTGGTTTCCCCGCACGGCGTGCAAGTTGGCCCGCACGGCATGCAAGTTCCCCGCACGGCGTGCACGTTCCCCGCACGGCGTGCACGTTTGCCCGCACACGACTTGCTTTCCCCGCACGGCGTGCAAGT
The DNA here is from genome assembly GCA_033807775.1 of Saussurea involucrata. Taxonomy (NCBI): domain Eukaryota; kingdom Viridiplantae; phylum Streptophyta; class Magnoliopsida; order Asterales; family Asteraceae; genus Saussurea; species Saussurea involucrata. The sequence continues at coordinate 25,891 of JAWVWS010000024.1, forward strand.
TGGCCCGCACGGCGTGCAAGTTGGCCCGCACGGCGTGCAAGTTCCCCGCACGGCATGCACGTTTGCCCGCACACGACTTGGTTTCCCCGCACAGGCGTGCAAGTTGACCCGCACGGCGCGCAAGTTCCCCGCACGGCGTGCAAGTTGGCCCGCACGGCATGCAAGTTCCCCGCACGGCGTGCACGTTCCCCGCACGGCGTGCACGTTTGCCCGCACACGACTTGCTTTCCCCGCACGGCGTGCAAGTTGGCCCGCACGGCGCGCAAGTTCCCCGCACGGCGTGCACGTTCCCCGCACGGCGTGCACGTTTGCCCGCACACGACTTGCTTTCCCCGCACGGCGTGCAAGTTGGCCCGCACGGCATGCAAGTTCCCCGCACGGCGTGCACGTTCCCCGCACGGCGTGCACGTTTGCCCGCACACGACTTGCTTTCCCCGCACGGCGTGCAAGTTGGCCCGCACGGCGCGCAAGTTCCCCGCACGGCGTGCAAGTTTGCCCGCACGGCGTGCAAGTTCCTCGCACGGCGTGCACGTTCCCCGCACGGCGTGCACGTTTGCCCGCACACGACTTGCTTTCCCCGCACGGCGTGCAAGTTGGCCCGCACGGCATGCAAGTTCCCCGCACGGCGTGCACGTTCCCCGCACGGCGTGCACGTTCCCCGCACGGCGTGCACGTTTGCCCGCACACGACTTGCTTTCCCCGCACGGCGTGCAAGTTGGCCCGCACGGCGCGCAAGTTCCCCGCACGGCGTGCAAGTTTGCCCGCACGGCGTGCAAGTTCCCCGCACGGCGTGCACGTTCCCCGCACGGCGTGCACGTTTGCCCGCACACGACTTGGTTTCCCCGCACGGCGTGCAAGTTGGCCCGCACGGCATGCAAGTTCCCCGCACGGCGTGCAAGTTCCCCGCACGGCGTGCACGTTCCCCGCACGGCGTGCACGTTTGCCCGCACACGACTTGGTTTCCCCGCACGGCGTGCAAGTTGGCCCGCACGGCATGCAAGTTCCCCGCACGGCGTGCACGTTCCCCGCACGGCGTGCACGTTTGCCCGCACACGACTTGCTTTCCCCGCACGGCGTGCAAGTTGGCCCGCACGGCGCGCAAGTTCCCCGCACGGCGTGCAAGTTTGCCCGCACGGCGTGCAAGTTCCCCGCACGGCGTGCACGTTCCCCGCACGGCGTGCACGTTTGCCCGCACACGACTTGGTTTCCCCGCACGGCGTGCAAGTTGGCCCGCACGGCGCGCAAGTTCCCCGCACGGCGTGCAAGTTGGCCCGCACGGCATGCAAGTTCCCCGCACGGCGTGCACGTTCCCCGCACGGCGTGCACGTTTGCCCGCACACGACTTGCTTTCCCCGCACGACGCGCAAGTTCCCCGCACGGCGTGCAAGTTGGCCCGCACGGCGTGCACGTTTGCCCGCACACGACTTGGTTTCCCCGCACGGCGTGCAAGTTGGCCCGCACGGCGCGCAAGTTCCCCGCACGGCGTGCAAGTTGGCCCGCATGGCATGCAAGTTCCCCGCACGGCTTGCACGTTCCCCGCACGCGACTTGGTTTCCCCGCACGGCGCACACGTTTGCCCGCACGCGACTTGGTTTCCCCGCACGGAGGGC
>JAWVWS010000025.1:5000-7500 GCA_033807775.1 Saussurea involucrata
CCTAAACGAGATTCTGCCATGTGGAGCATGTTTATATACGTTCATGAGGCCACACGCAAAGTTTCGTCCAAAACCGACTCCGTTTGGGCATCACACCCAAGCCCCGAACCCAAAGCCGTCCCGGGCACTCCGGGCCGTGCCCCGGAAAATCCCGGACCCCAAACGAGATTCTGCCATGTGGAGCATGTTTATGTATGTTCACGAGGCCACACGCAAAGTTTCGTCCAAAACCGACTCCGTTTGGGCATCACACCCAAGCCCCGAGCGCCCAAAGCCGTCCCGGGGACCCCGGGCCGTGCCCCGGAAAATCCCGGACCCAAAACGAGATTTTTTCTGAAGGGACCCATGTTTATTTAGGTTCCCGAGGCCACACGCAAAATTTCGTCCAAAACCGACTCCGTTTGGGCATCCTACCAAAAATTATGACTCCTCAGAAAATCAATGTTTCATCCTGTCACTTAGCCAATTGGCCAATATGTATATATAGGGGAGACCATGGGGTCTGGCCTCCCTGTGCGCGTGGCCACCGGCTTAGGCACGCGGCACGCTGAGGCTAAAACCCACACCGGGATGCCCAGCACGCTTAGCCCCGCACGAGAAGTGCCCCGATCACGATTACGTCGCTCGACGCCCCGACCCTCAGTTGCCCGCACGGCGTGGAAGTTTGCCCGCACGGCGTGCAAGTTTGCCCGCACGGCGTGCAAGTTTGCCCGCACGGCGTGCAAGTTTGCCCGCACGGCGTGCAAGTTTACCCGCACGGCGCGCAAGTTCCCCGCACGGCGTGCACGTTTGCCCGCACACGACTTGGTTTCCCCGCACGGCGTGCAAGTTGGCCCGCACGGCATGCAAGTTCCCCGCACGGCGTGCACGTTCCCCGCACGGCGTGCACGTTTGCCCGCACACGACTTGCTTTCCCCGCACGGCGTGCAAGTTGGCCCGCACGGCGCGCAAGTTCCCCGCACGGCGTGCAAGTTGACCCGCACGGCGCGCAAGTTCCCCGCACGGCGTGCAAGTTGGCCCGCACGGCATGCAAGTTCCCCGCACGGCGTGCACGTTCCCCGCACGGCGTGCACGTTTGCCCGCACACGACTTGCTTTCCCCGCACGGCGTGCACGTTTGCCCGCACACGACTTGGTTTCCCCGCACGGCGTGCAAGTTGGCCCGCACGGCGCGCAAGTTCCCCGCACGGCGTGCACGTTCCCCGCACGGCGTGCACGTTTGCCCGCACACGACTTGCTTTCCCCGCACGGCGTGCAAGTTGGCCCGCACGGCATGCAAGTTCCCCGCACGGCGTGCACGTTCCCCGCACGGCGTGCACGTTTGCCCGCACACGACTTGCTTTCCCCGCACGGCGTGCAAGTTGGCCCGCACGGCGCGCAAGTTCCCCGCACGGCGTGCAAGTTTGCCCGCACGGCGTGCAAGTTCCCCGCACGGCGTGCACGTTCCCCGCACGGCGTGCACGTTTGCCCGCACACGACTTGCTTTCCCCGCACGGCGTGCAAGTTGGCCCGCACGGCATGCAAGTTCCCCGCACGGCGTGCACGTTCCCCGCACGGCGTGCACGTTCCCCGCACGGCGTGCACGTTTGCCCGCACACGACTTGCTTTCCCCGCACGGCGTGCAAGTTGGCCCGCACGGCGCGCAAGTTCCCCGCACGGCGTGCAAGTTTGCCCGCACGGCGTGCAAGTTCCCCGCACGGCGTGCACGTTCCCCGCACGGCGTGCACGTTTGCCCGCACACGACTTGGTTTCCCCGCACGGCGTGCAAGTTGGCCCGCACGGCATGCAAGTTCCCCGCACGGCGTGCAAGTTCCCCGCACGGCGTGCACGTTCCCCGCACGGCGTGCACGTTTGCCCGCACACGACTTGGTTTCCCCGCACGGCGTGCAAGTTGGCCCGCACGGCATGCAAGTTCCCCGCACGGCGTGCACGTTCCCCGCACGGCGTGCACGTTTGCCCGCACACGACTTGCTTTCCCCGCACGGCGCGCAAGTTCCCCGCACGGCGTGCAAGTTTGCCCGCACGGCGTGCAAGTTCCCCGCACGGCTGTGCACGTTCCCCGCACGGCGTGCACGTTTGCCCGCACACGACTTGGTTTCCCCCGCACGGCGTGCAAGTTGGCCCGCACGGCATGCAAGTTCCCCGCACGGCGTGCACGTTCCCCGCACGGCGTGCACGTTCCCCGCACGGCGTGCACGTTTGCCCGCACACGACTTGCTTTCCCCGCACGACGCGCAAGTTCCCCGCACGGCGTGCAAGTTGGCCCGCACGGCGTGCACGTTTGCCCGCACACGACTTGGTTTCCCCGCACGGCGTGCAAGTTGGCCCGCACGGCGCGCAAGTTCCCCGCACGGCGTGCAAGTTGGCCCGCATGGCATGCAAGTTCCCCGCACGGCTTGCACGTTCCCCGCACGCGACTTGGTTTCCCCGCACGGCGCACACGTTTGCCCGCAGCGCGACTTGGTTTCCCCGCACGGAGGGCACGTTTGCCCGCACGCGGC
>JAWVWS010000025.1:37500-40000 GCA_033807775.1 Saussurea involucrata
TCGTCCAAAACCGACTCCGTTTGGGCCTTACACCCAAGCCCCGAGCGCCCAAAGCCGTCCCGGGCACCCCGGGCAGTGCCTCGAAAAATCCCGGACCCTAAACGAGATTCTGCCATGTGGAGCATGTTTATATACGTTCATGAGGCCACACGCAAAGTTTCGTCCAAAACCGACTCCGTTTGGGCATCACACCCAAGCCCCGAACCCAAAGCCGTCCCGGGCACTCCGGGCCGTGCCCCGGAAAATCCCGGACCCCAAACGAGATTCTGCCATGTGGAGCATGTTTATGTATGTTCACGAGGCCACACGCAAAGTTTCGTCCAAAACCGACTCCGTTTGGGCATCACACCCAAGCCCCGAGCGCCCAAAGCCGTCCCGGGGACCCCGGGCCGTGCCCCGGAAAATCCCGGACCCAAAACGAGATTTTTTCTGAAGGGACCCATGTTTATTTAGGTTCCCGAGGCCACACGCAAAATTTCGTCCAAAACCGACTCCGTTTGGGCATCCTACCAAAAATTATGACTCCTCAGAAAATCAATGTTTCATCCTGTCACTTAGCCAATTGGCCAATATGTATATATAGGGGAGACCATGGGGTCTGGCCTCCCTGTGCGCGTGGCCACCGGCTTAGGCACGCGGCACGCTGAGGCTAAAACCCACACCGGGATGCCCAGCACGCTTAGCCCCGCACGAGAAGTGCCCCGATCACGATTACGTCGCTCGACGCCCCGACCCTCAGTTGCCCGCACGGCGTGGAAGTTTGCCCGCACGGCGTGCAAGTTTGCCCGCACGGCGTGCAAGTTTGCCCGCACGGCGTGCAAGTTTGCCCGCACGGCGTGCAAGTTTACCCGCACGGCGCGCAAGTTCCCCGCACGGCGTGCACGTTTGCCCGCACACGACTTGGTTTCCCCGCACGGCGTGCAAGTTGGCCCGCACGGCATGCAAGTTCCCCGCACGGCGTGCACGTTCCCCGCACGGCGTGCACGTTTGCCCGCACACGACTTGCTTTCCCCGCACGGCGTGCAAGTTGGCCCGCACGGCGCGCAAGTTCCCCGCACGGCGTGCAAGTTGACCCGCACGGCGCGCAAGTTCCCCGCACGGCGTGCAAGTTGGCCCGCACGGCATGCAAGTTCCCCGCACGGCGTGCACGTTCCCCGCACGGCGTGCACGTTTGCCCGCACACGACTTGCTTTCCCCGCACGGCGTGCACGTTTGCCCGCACACGACTTGGTTTCCCCGCACGGCGTGCAAGTTGGCCCGCACGGCGCGCAAGTTCCCCGCACGGCGTGCACGTTCCCCGCACGGCGTGCACGTTTGCCCGCACACGACTTGCTTTCCCCGCACGGCGTGCAAGTTGGCCCGCACGGCATGCAAGTTCCCCGCACGGCGTGCACGTTCCCCGCACGGCGTGCACGTTTGCCCGCACACGACTTGCTTTCCCCGCACGGCGTGCAAGTTGGCCCGCACGGCGCGCAAGTTCCCCGCACGGCGTGCAAGTTTGCCCGCACGGCGTGCAAGTTCCCCGCACGGCGTGCACGTTCCCCGCACGGCGTGCACGTTTGCCCGCACACGACTTGCTTTCCCCGCACGGCGTGCAAGTTGGCCCGCACGGCATGCAAGTTCCCCGCACGGCGTGCACGTTCCCCGCACGGCGTGCACGTTCCCCGCACGGCGTGCACGTTTGCCCGCACACGACTTGCTTTCCCCGCACGGCGTGCAAGTTGGCCCGCACGGCGCGCAAGTTCCCCGCACGGCGTGCAAGTTTGCCCGCACGGCGTGCAAGTTCCCCGCACGGCGTGCACGTTCCCCGCACGGCGTGCACGTTTGCCCGCACACGACTTGGTTTCCCCGCACGGCGTGCAAGTTGGCCCGCACGGCATGCAAGTTCCCCGCACGGCGTGCAAGTTCCCCGCACGGCGTGCACGTTCCCCGCACGGCGTGCACGTTTGCCCGCACACGACTTGGTTTCCCCGCACGGCGTGCAAGTTGGCCCGCACGGCATGCAAGTTCCCCGCACGGCGTGCACGTTCCCCGCACGGCGTGCACGTTTGCCCGCACACGACTTGCTTTCCCCGCACGGCGCGCAAGTTCCCCGCACGGCGTGCAAGTTTGCCCGCACGGCGTGCAAGTTCCCCGCACGGCGTGCACGTTCCCCGCACGGCGTGCACGTTTGCCCGCACACGACTTGGTTTCCCCGCACGGCGTGCAAGTTGGCCCGCACGGCATGCAAGTTCCCCGCACGGCGTGCACGTTCCCCGCACGGCGTGCACGTTCCCCGCACGGCGTGCACGTTTGCCCGCACACGACTTGCTTTCCCCGCACGACGCGCAAGTTCCCCGCACGGCGTGCAAGTTGGCCCGCACGGCGTGCACGTTTGCCCGCACACGACTTGGTTTCCCCGCACGGCGTGCAAGTTGGCCCGCACGGCGCGCAAGTTCCCCGCACGGCGTGCAAGTTGGCCCGCATGGCATGCAAGTTCCCCGCACGGCTTGCACGTTCC
>JAWVWS010000025.1:70000-72500 GCA_033807775.1 Saussurea involucrata
AGCAGGAAATCCGGACCAGAAAACGGAAGATGTCTGTTGGGATCATGTTTATATATGTTCACGAGGCCACACGCAAAGTTTCGTCCAAAACCGACTCCGTTTGGGCCTTACACCCAAGCCCCGAGCGCCCAAAGCCGTCCCGGGCACCCCGGGCAGTGCCTCGAAAAATCCCGGACCCTAAACGAGATTCTGCCATGTGGAGCATGTTTATATACGTTCATGAGGCCACACGCAAAGTTTCGTCCAAAACCGACTCCGTTTGGGCATCACACCCAAGCCCCGAACCCAAAGCCGTCCCGGGCACTCCGGGCCGTGCCCCGGAAAATCCCGGACCCCAAACGAGATTCTGCCATGTGGAGCATGTTTATGTATGTTCACGAGGCCACACGCAAAGTTTCGTCCAAAACCGACTCCGTTTGGGCATCACACCCAAGCCCCGAGCGCCCAAAGCCGTCCCGGGGACCCCGGGCCGTGCCCCGGAAAATCCCGGACCCAAAACGAGATTTTTTCTGAAGGGACCCATGTTTATTTAGGTTCCCGAGGCCACACGCAAAATTTCGTCCAAAACCGACTCCGTTTGGGCATCCTACCAAAAATTATGACTCCTCAGAAAATCAATGTTTCATCCTGTCACTTAGCCAATTGGCCAATATGTATATATAGGGGAGACCATGGGGTCTGGCCTCCCTGTGCGCGTGGCCACCGGCTTAGGCACGCGGCACGCTGAGGCTAAAACCCACACCGGGATGCCCAGCACGCTTAGCCCCGCACGAGAAGTGCCCCGATCACGATTACGTCGCTCGACGCCCCGACCCTCAGTTGCCCGCACGGCGTGGAAGTTTGCCCGCACGGCGTGCAAGTTTGCCCGCACGGCGTGCAAGTTTGCCCGCACGGCGTGCAAGTTTGCCCGCACGGCGTGCAAGTTTACCCGCACGGCGCGCAAGTTCCCCGCACGGCGTGCACGTTTGCCCGCACACGACTTGGTTTCCCCGCACGGCGTGCAAGTTGGCCCGCACGGCATGCAAGTTCCCCGCACGGCGTGCACGTTCCCCGCACGGCGTGCACGTTTGCCCGCACACGACTTGCTTTCCCCGCACGGCGTGCAAGTTGGCCCGCACGGCGCGCAAGTTCCCCGCACGGCGTGCAAGTTGACCCGCACGGCGCGCAAGTTCCCCGCACGGCGTGCAAGTTGGCCCGCACGGCATGCAAGTTCCCCGCACGGCGTGCACGTTCCCCGCACGGCGTGCACGTTTGCCCGCACACGACTTGCTTTCCCCGCACGGCGTGCACGTTTGCCCGCACACGACTTGGTTTCCCCGCACGGCGTGCAAGTTGGCCCGCACGGCGCGCAAGTTCCCCGCACGGCGTGCACGTTCCCCGCACGGCGTGCACGTTTGCCCGCACACGACTTGCTTTCCCCGCACGGCGTGCAAGTTGGCCCGCACGGCATGCAAGTTCCCCGCACGGCGTGCACGTTCCCCGCACGGCGTGCACGTTTGCCCGCACACGACTTGCTTTCCCCGCACGGCGTGCAAGTTGGCCCGCACGGCGCGCAAGTTCCCCGCACGGCGTGCAAGTTTGCCCGCACGGCGTGCAAGTTCCCCGCACGGCGTGCACGTTCCCCGCACGGCGTGCACGTTTGCCCGCACACGACTTGCTTTCCCCGCACGGCGTGCAAGTTGGCCCGCACGGCATGCAAGTTCCCCGCACGGCGTGCACGTTCCCCGCACGGCGTGCACGTTCCCCGCACGGCGTGCACGTTTGCCCGCACACGACTTGCTTTCCCCGCACGGCGTGCAAGTTGGCCCGCACGGCGCGCAAGTTCCCCGCACGGCGTGCAAGTTTGCCCGCACGGCGTGCAAGTTCCCCGCACGGCGTGCACGTTCCCCGCACGGCGTGCACGTTTGCCCGCACACGACTTGGTTTCCCCGCACGGCGTGCAAGTTGGCCCGCACGGCATGCAAGTTCCCCGCACGGCGTGCAAGTTCCCCGCACGGCGTGCACGTTCCCCGCACGGCGTGCACGTTTGCCCGCACACGACTTGGTTTCCCCGCACGGCGTGCAAGTTGGCCCGCACGGCATGCAAGTTCCCCGCACGGCGTGCACGTTCCCCGCACGGCGTGCACGTTTGCCCGCACACGACTTGCTTTCCCCGCACGGCGCGCAAGTTCCCCGCACGGCGTGCAAGTTTGCCCGCACGGCGTGCAAGTTCCCCGCACGGCGTGCACGTTCCCCGCACGGCGTGCACGTTTGCCCGCACACGACTTGGTTTCCCCGCACGGCGTGCAAGTTGGCCCGCACGGCATGCAAGTTCCCCGCACGGCGTGCACGTTCCCCGCACGGCGTGCACGTTCCCCGCACGGCGTGCACGTTTGCCCGCACACGACTTGCTTTCCCCGCACGACGCGCAAGTTCCCCGCACGGCGTGCAAGTTGGCCCGCACGGCGTGCACGTTTGCCCGCACACGACTTGGTTTCCCCGCACGGCGTGCAAGTTGGCC
>JAWVWS010000026.1:0-221944 GCA_033807775.1 Saussurea involucrata
TCTGATACCACTTGTGAGTCCCATTATAACAAGCAACAATTCATATAATGTAGAATATAGGTAACAAGAAGATAAAATAGACAAAGTGGTGTATTATTGATGAAGAACACCTAGAGAGAGAATGGATCTCTCTCTAGTTTACACACACAAACACCTTGGCCTACATTGTGAAATCACACTTACAAACCCTAATTACACACACTTATCTATAAATACCCCTTGTTACATAGTTAAGCCCAAGCCCTTATAACATAACCCAAGCCCATATTACTATTAATACCCCTTTACAAAACTATCTTATAATTAGTACACTTTGTGTCCTAACAATCATGTTTAATAATTCATTGGCATACCATAAATAAGATTGAAAAGCATTTCTCTTTTAATTAATAGAAAACAACGGGTTACCATTTAATCTTAATCATTTAAAATAGTAATAAAGATCTATACACTTCAAATTCGTTAATTTTCCTAATTACACTTAGGGGCCGTTTACCAAATACTTACCCGGGTAAGCACTTATTTAGTCACATTACCTTACTGGATGAATATGACAAAAACCAATAATCTTACCCGGTAAGAGCTAAGGCAAGGACCGAGAGTATTACTCGGTAAGAAATGGCGAAGACTCTTACCACGGTTAGCGCTTACTGAAAAAACCCGGTAAGTAAGTGATAGCTTTAAATTTTACCGATACCCGCTTACTTGGGTAAGTGTTTGGTAAACGGCCCCTTACTCAATTGGGATCGTATGTGTAGCATCCATAAAATTTGAAAACAACATATAATTTAAAAATACCAATTTACTCCAAATATTAATAAACTTGACTTCTAAAGTACCAAATAATTACAATAAATAAGGAGAATGATGTAAGTATCTGAGTTTTAGAACAAATTGTCTAATTCTAATAACTATATTATAAACAGGGTTACTAAAATCATTGAGTTTGCTATCTTAAATATTGGATGACGTCTCTATTTATCATCTCTTCAAGAACCTCTACATCGCTCCAAACACAGCTTAGATCTCACTAAGACCAAATATACACGTCGACAAGAAAAAAAAGTTAGGCTTAAAGCCTAATAAGTTCAAACGATTTTTAACACAAGTATAAGAATGGTAAAAGCAAAAGAATGTACTATAAATAAGCAACAATTTCCTAACTGAAAACATGGTTAGAGTAGAAGCAACAACTTTCCCACAAGGTATCATTTCTAAGTGAAATCAAACATCCCCAAAATACACCCCTTTGGGATAAAATCAATTATTCAAAACACATATTTCGATGACATAAAAGTAAGTCTCATAACAACATTATCGACTTTCACCTCGAATCATAGGTCCCTTATACGACTCTTTTGAGTTCCACCGCAAGATTCCAAAAATGACCCTAGTACATACTCGACCTCTAAATAAGTTTCACAACAAAGTCAACGGTCTCTGTATATGACTCTACCGACTACCACTACAAAACCCAAGCTTTTATATGACTTAATGGACTAATGGAGTACCACCGCAAGCTCCCAAACCTTGACTTGGTGAACACTCTCTAGATTTAAGTGGGACATTAGCACTTCATACTTAACAATAACGACAAAATCATATGTCTGGGATCAAATGCATTACAATCTAAATTACATGACTCCACATTTGAATGATCAAACATACCCAAACCCATGCATTACAACTTATATGCAATAAATTCAATTCAAGTTCAAATGTCCATATTGAATAGATTTACTTGGGCAAGCTCCTTGTTGGAAAGTACATCAGAAATTGATCATGTTTAGTTGTAAATATATGTGAATATTTTTTAAGAGGAAATCACTAATTGATATCAGGAGTGATTTCCTCGTGCCTTCCTCAATCTTTCCTTTTATTAGGTAGCATCTGTAACCCCCTAAAAATAGAGGTAAACAAAAGCTTTCATAAAACGGAAAGAGTGATATATAATGCCAAAGCATGAGCTTCCCAATAAGGGGAATTTACAAACGCCTGTATAATTATAATTGTAATTTAATGGAAAATAAATGACAACCAAATAATCTAGTTTCTAAAATAGAAATAAGATTACAAAAGGGGTGTCATCTCTAGACCAAGTAATTCTTCTAACAATGGCGTCCCAAAAGCGATTCCCCAAGCTTACACTCTCCCGCCTAAGCCTTCTTAACGACGGCTCCGCTAGAACCTGAGATACACATCGACACCAAACAAGTGTTAGGCCAAAAGGCCTAGTGAGCTTGAACAACTAACAACATGTAAGAATTGCTTATAAAAGAACAATTAAACCAATGTTCACAGTTATGTTTGAAATCAATGGGAGAGACCCATAACACCAAGAAGTTCCACCCAAAGAGTCGAGATACCTTAGTGTCAACCGCTAAGAGCGACACCAAAGGCCCGGCATATCCGAGGATACAACAAAGGCATTGCCCCAAATGGCGGAGGTCTAGGCACACACCCGCACGGTGGGGCCACTACTATGTCCACCTAGTGAACACTTAACTTGATTCATTCAAAAGCTCAATTTGGCCAAAGGCACGTAAGCATGTACAATCCCATTTACCACCGCCATCATAGGCAAATGCTACAATTCCATAATAACATAAGGGATTTTCACATAATAATTCATGATACTCATTAACCACTTGAGCACACATTTGGCACGTATAAGTACTCATAATTTCACATACAGTTATATACCCATTAAGCCAAGTATGTTAAGCCAAGCTTAACCAATAATACATTTTATCATCATTTGAACAATTATATAGGACTTGGATCAAAACCCTAACTTGGCATTCCATGAAGTCAAATCACAAACACCATTTCTTATCAATACCTCATAATAACGACTCAAGACTTGATAAAGATAGTATTTCCATCATCAAAACCATAAATACCCTTTAATGAGTCAAATGTTCACTTTAGCAAAAATTAGGGTTTTCATAAAAGCAAATAAAAGAGAAAATAACAAGTTATTGACATGTATTTAGCTTGATAAGGGTTAGAAAAATCACAATCTAGGTTTTTAGAACAAAAACCTAGAAAAGTAGCAAACCCCTAGAAACGTTGAGAAGATGAGATCTTGAAATGGAGAGACTTGATCTTTCTTTGAACCTTTAATAAATACTCATCCAACACTTCTTGAACCAAAATAAAAGACCCAACTAGCTCTAGATTTGCATTTAATGAGGAGAGGGTATAGGGAGAAGAAAATCGCCCTTGAGCTCTAAAAAATCGCTTTTAGAAATCAGATAAGTGGTGTAAATGAGAGAAATGGACGAGCTGCACATTTAATACGCGCAGGTAGTGAACGACTACGCGTATACGACAATGTCCGGGGCATTGTCGCGGGTCATTGTCGCACCAGAGGACCTGCTCACTGCCCAAAACAGCAGACCCTCCCTCGCTAGCGATTGTGACGTGCGACTATGACCATGTGTCATAGTCGCTTGGCAATCTCGCTCCAAGCCTGATTTCGCCCGATTTTTCGATTAAATTCTAATTTAAGTAATCTAGTTAAGGGTTAGAATCTTAGGGAAAACTCTAATTAGTCCCGAGTTTCTTACGATACGGTAAGAGATTGACGAAATTCTAAATTGCTACTTACTTGAATTTTCGGGTGTTACAATCCTCCCCTCCTTGAAGGGAGTTCGTCCCCGAAATCATCTCTCAACTAAACAAGTGAGGATACCGCTTCTTCATGTCTTCCTCTGACTCCCAAGTTAGCACCACGGTGGTGCTTCCATTGGACCTTGACGAAATTCTAAATTGCTACTTACTTGAATTTTCGGGTGTTACAACATCTTGTCTATAAATTGTTTGTATTCATTGTTTTCGAAGTCAACGAAGAGTAATCTATTCTAATACCTCTTTGTTCATGGTATTAGAGCCTATAAGAGCTAAAAACAATTCTTCTCTAAAAAAACCCTCATTAGTCACCAAGGGGGAGTCTGTAAAAATACCTCGTTGTGGTTGGATAATTGATTCAGGACCAAACCAACACATTACATCATCCACTTTCTAGTCTTGATAATGTGGTGGACATTTCTGATTTTTGAACTTAAAGTTCAATCATCCAAATGTGTTAGTTACAATTATTTTTCTCTAAATAAACATATTATGTGTCGCTCAATCATAGGTAATCCGTCGGAAAAAAAGTAAGTCGTCGGACAAGGTGACAAACACAAAAAGGTGTTAATACCAAATCTACTAATTACTATCTTGAACTAATATTCCATTCCACACCATATAGTATTCAAATAACTACGTCTAGCACTATCATGAATATTATTGATTAACATACGAGTTTTTCTTTTTACTTTCTCATGATATTTAGTCTTTTTATTTGAACCTCTCTATATATAATATAGGTAGGGTCGTGGGGGTTCAAAGCCTAGCTAGAGGGGCAACAAGTTTTCATTTAATACTAGTTTTAGGTTTAATAATTTAGAAATTGGGCAACTGGGCTTTAACTATAAACAACAACCCTTATAACTGAGTTTAGATTTAATTAGACTTTCGTCTTTAGACCTTGTAACTTAGTTTTGCTCTTTGCTTACTATGACACTAACTTTGATGTAATTTACTATTTTAGTTAAAAGTAATTGTAGTTTTCTTTGTCTTTTAAAGTTTAAGTCTTTCGGATATTGAAGTAAAGATTCTATTGTGCTAATTTCAATTTGGAAAAGAGAAAATCGAAAAAGAAGGAAGCACAATCTCAATTAGGGTGTAAATGATGTGAGTCAAGCTCGAGTATCATTATATTCGACTCGAACTCAAAAGCTAATTCTCAAGCTCGAACTCAACTCACCTCGAAAACTCACGAGTAGTGAAAATTCAAACTCGACTCGAACTCGATAACCATTTCTCAAGCTCAAACTCGAACTCATTTCAAGCTCGAACTCAAACTCAAACCAAACTCAAACTCAATAAAATAATAAACAAAGGTAAATAAAAATCTTACAGGAACTCAAGGTAAACCACTCCCTAAAGTACACTATGTAGAAGAAGACTTTTGGCTCAACTTTCAATTCAAAGAAGCAACAAATTAAAGCCTGATGAAAGAATAACAATCTCACATCGAAACTTTTGAAAATTCAAAGGTACATAAACACCCATATAATGGAAAGGTGAAACCCTTCGTTAATTTTTTACAAAAAATTATAACTTTAATTATAATAATTGTTTTTTTTGTTATAATAAGATACTTAGATAATATAATAAAATAATAACTATTAATTTTTACATTATATTTAATAAATTATAATATAAAATTAATTATATATAAAATATATTCGACTATTTCACGAGCTTATCGAGTCAAGTATCAGGTGGCTCGACTCGACTCATTAGATATCGAGTCACGCTCGAGTTCGAGTCGAACCTATTGGAGTTGAGTGTTGATCGAGTTTTGACAGGGTCGATCTCGAGTAGCTCGCGAGTTGTCTCGTCTCATTTACACCCCTAATCTTAATCCAAGTTTTAGGCTTCTATGCTCGACAAAATATTGTTTGAATATCTTTTGGTTAATTTTCATAAAACATTAAATATGTTTCCTATGTCACAACCATTAGGTGCTCAAAATAGCAAAAAAAGAAAAAATAGACAACAAAAAATTGCTCAATCTTTATGGGAATCATCAAAACAAGGTTCAAAATGGCGCAAGGCTTGGCGTGGTGGCGAAGCCATGCCTCAAGCCTTAGGAGCCACGACGTGACTTATAACGACAAATCTCTATATCATTTATAATATTATATATATGTATATAAACATATGTTATATCTACTATTACTTAATTAGTCAACGATAATAAACAACTTAAATTAAGTTATATATATATATATATATATATATATATATATATATATATATATATATATATATATATATATATATATATATATATATATATATATATATATATATATATATATATATATATATATATATATATATATTAAGAGGTCCCTTCTTTTGTTAACCACTCAATTAGTGTTAACCTTGTTAACTAATCTGGGCCATTAATCATCAAAATCAATGGCTAAGATTAAAAGCATTTTTAATTCATAATTAAACTAAACCCACGGCTGAAGCATATATGCATAGGGGTATTATAGTCATTTAATAAATCTTGATAAGGAAACAATTAAATCGAGAGCTATATTTAAGGACCTATAACTTATCTCTAATTGATTCACTCTCTCTCTCTCTCTCCAATCTCGATTCAAAAGTAAATCACACCGAAGAAGGCACTGCAGTAGGAGAAGCAGGGGTGGTCGTCAGACCTGGAGGAGGCAGCCGGACGAAGTGGAGGAAGGATGTCTTAGGTGGTGAAGTAGGGCGGCGGTTGCGTGAGAGAGCTTTGCCGAGGAGAGAGAGCGTCGCCAGAGAGAGAGAGAGAGAGATCTCCTGAGAGAGAGCGCCGCCAATGGAGCTTCGCCTGAGAGGAGCGCCGACCACACGGAGAAGAAGGTGGTGGCTGGCTGCTGGAGTATCGGAGAAGGCGAACTAGAGGTGGGATGCAGTTCGCCTGCGAGAAAGGTTGAGACCGGAGGTGGCTGCTGTGGTGGTGCGCCGGCAGTCGGCTGCCGGAGTAGGTCACCTGCGATGGTGGCTGTGATGGCGTCTAAGCCCTACCATCGCACAACATCAGAGAGAAAAAAACACTGTTCAACTGGGTTTTTTCATATATGCAATTTTAAGAGGTGCATATATGCAATTATATGATCTGCATATATGCGGTTTTAAATGCATATATGCACTTTTTTGATCTTCATATATACAACTGATGTGCATATATGCACATACACTGTGCATATGATTATTTGTCATGTTGGTTTGATCAATCTTATGGATACACGCTATTTTGTTTATGTGCATATATGCAAGTTTACATAGATTTATGGTTTACACAGATTTATGGTTGTGCATATATGCAATTTCTCTTATGTGCATGTTGTAGGTGTAAAATATGCATATATGCAATTTTGACATGTGCATTTATGCTTCAGATGTTAAGTGTAAATATATGCAACTTTGATATGTGCATATATGCAACTTTGATATGTGCATATATGCAATTGAGAAATGATGCATATATGTTTAGGGTGTAAAGTATGCATATATACAATTTTGATATGTGCATATATGCCGCATGTGTAAAATTTAGATAATCCAGTTTTAATAAGTGCATATATGCACATATCAAAATTGACACACCACTTTCTTCTTCAGATGAATGCATATTCGATTAGGAAATTACCAGTAAAAAAGTGGAAAAATGAGTGATTTTGATAATATCAAGAGAAAAAAGGATGAAGATAATCATTAATATTAAAAAAATATATAATAATAACTACCAATATTAGATGGCATGAAATTAGGAATGTAAACTTACTTGAAATAATAAAATTAATCTTCCAAAAATGCCCCAGCAGAAATCGGCCCTCCATTAGTAAAACCAACCATTTCTCTTGATTTCTATTGGTTGAGACAAGTTAATAAGGTTAATACGGATTGGATGGTTAACAAAAGAAGGGGACCCTATATATTAAAAACTAACCAATAAGAAGTTAAAATGGTAAGAAAAATCAAATATCTTGTTAAAAGAACTGTGCATTAGGCTTTGACGTGTAATAGACTTAACGTGGCGTGAGACACAAACCTTAACCAATAAGAAGTTAAAAAGGTAAGAAAAATCAAATATCCTTTTAAAAGAACTGTGCATTAGGCTATGATATGTCACAGACTTAATGTGGCAAGCCTTGAGCCACAGTGCGCCATGATGGTTATTGCGGCGAGCCTTTTAGAACAGTTCATTAAATAGATATTTTGTTGCATGAAAATGTGTCTGAAAATCCCATTGAAAATCGTATGTTCCGCCATTTCATTTGCTTAGAAAAATAGGCATTTAGGTTATTTTTTTAGCATTCTCACACAGGGCATAAAAAACCCTAGGACCGGCCCTGGTTCAAATGAGAACACTTTCATTTTACTAAAACGCAAGAACACCTTTTTACTATAGTGAATCACATGTGATAAAACTTTGTTGTTGTGAAGGCGACTTGGTCCACGAGCTAGGGTTGCACCAAAGGTTGCCCAAGTCTGATTCATTATTACATGTGTATCACATGTGATTCACTATATATATATATAGTCATGTTCATACAAGAACAATAACTAAATAAGAGAATAAGAGAACGATTGCCACGCTTGATTTTACAGTAAAGCCACGATGCCCGTACACCCTTGCATTGACCATTAGTGTAAAATCACATGTGATTTTATATGTGATTTGACGGTTTTCGTGTTCTCTTATATAGTTACTGTTCTCGTTTGAACTTCACATACACACACTCTCTCTCTCTCTCTATATATATATATATATATATATATATATATATATATATATATATATATATACTGTGATCCCAGAACAAGTAATCAATCCATGTTTAACACTAAGATGGCCACCAATATATTCAATGAAGCAAAATCCCAAAGTACAGATGAATAATCTAGAGAGCAATTGTGTGTGTGTACTTGGGTGTAATTGTGATTGATGACCTTATTTGGAAAGCTAGGCAATACAAACATTATATACCTAGGGTAAACTATGGCCCTATTACATAATAAGTCCCTCTACTTGGTACAATTAATATTAAACACTAACAATCTCCCCCTTTGTACCAAAGTAGAGGCAAAAGATTTAGACGTTGTTGGGAACTGAAGATTTGCTAAGTATGGATAGTGCTGCCAAAACAGCATTACTGCTGCCAGATCAAAGTTAGTACTGCTTATGCAATGGTTACTACTGCAAGACAAAGTTAATACTGCTAGATCATTGTTAGTACTGCTGATACATTAATGCTGCTGGAACAAGGTTAGTACTGCTAGTCAAGTTAGTACTGCTAATCAAGTTAATGCTGCTGGAACAAGTTAATGCTGCTGGAATGAGTTAGTACTGCTAAACAAGTTAATGCTGCTGGAACAAGTTAATGCTGCTGGAATGAATTAATACTGCTAGAATGAATTAATGCTGCTGGAGAATATTAGTACTGCTCATGCTGAATGAAGATTAATACTGCTGATGTGATAAGTTTGGGATGCGAAGATTTTGGAGATAAAAGTGGAATGAATGAAGATATGCTTAAAGAAGATTCAGAAGATCAATTTATTGTTGATAGTTATCTTGTACTTATTGTGTATAAATAGATGTTTATAGATAGCTATTCGATAATAGAAAAGATAGAAAAATACACATTACGTATACGTGAGATACTGAATTCAATTGTGTTTAGAGAGAATTAACCTCAAGGTTTAGAACCCTATTTCTAGAGAAGTAGAAGTCGTCTTGATTGAGCCTGTTCATCAAGATTGAGGTTTGGTTGTAATCTTGTGAGTCGAAGCATTGAATATAAACAGTTTGTGTTTTCTGATATATTGTTCTTTGATTGTGCGAATTAAAGTTCTATTCCGCAGATTCTTTAATTCTGAATTCTAAGTATTATTAGTCTTGTTAAGATTCGATCCTGACAAGTGGTATCAGAGCCTGTGTTTCTTAGAATTCTACAATCATTATGGACAACTCTTTTGAATCAAACAGTACTCTTGTTTCTAAGGTTCCCATGCTCAGACCTAATGAATTTGACATGTGGAAAATTAGAATCAAGCAGTACATTCTGCTTACTGATTATTCCATCTGGGATATCATAGAGAATGGTCCATGTGCTGAAGGAAGAACTGGAACAGATGGCAAAAGACCTCCTCCAAAAACTGATGCAGAGAGAAAAGTCAGACAAATAGAGATGAAGGCCTTAAGCACTCTGCTTTTGGCTATCCCCAATGAATATCAGCATCAATTTCAACACTGCACTGATGCTCAGATTCTGTGGAATGCATTGGAAAAGAGATTCACTGGCACCAAAAGTACCAAGAGGAATCAGAAGGCAATTCTCAAGCAGCAGTATGAAAACTTTACTTCTACTAAGAATGAGTCTATGACTCAAACTTTTGATAGATTTAATAAGCTGATTGGAGAATTGGCCACAGTAGGAGTCAAGATGGAGGCTGATGATGTTAACAGAAAGTTCTTAAGATCATTAGGTGAAGAGTGGACAATGTATACTGTGTCCTTCAGACAGAATGACCAACTGGAAGATAAAGAGCTTGATGATCTTTACAATGATCTTAGAGTCTTTGAAGCAGAGGTTGAAGCCAAAAAGAAGCCCTCTGGATATGTACACAATGCTGCAATTCTTTCAGCATCACCTGATTCTACTGCTAACCCTGAATCAGTTAGTGCTGCTGGAGGAGTTAATCAGGAAAAGATCAATGATTCAGTACTAGAAGCCTTCTTTTCTAGTCATGTTAATTCCTCATTGATTAATGATGACTTAGAACAGATTAATGCTGATGATCTTGAAGAGATGGATATCAAGTGGCAGATGGCTATGCTGTCTATGAGGGTGAAGAGATTCATAAAGAGGACAGGGAGAAACAACTTTTCCCAAAGAAGAGAAGATGGTGCTGGATTTGACAAGTCCAAAGTTGAATGCTACAAGTGTCACAAGATGGGACACTTTGCCAGGGAATGCAGAGGTGG
This sequence comes from Saussurea involucrata, assembly GCA_033807775.1. Lineage (NCBI taxonomy): Eukaryota > Viridiplantae > Streptophyta > Magnoliopsida > Asterales > Asteraceae > Saussurea > Saussurea involucrata. The sequence goes on from JAWVWS010000026.1 coordinate 10,610, forward strand.
AACATCTCACAACAGCCATCAACAAACTCAGGCTGGAAGCTCCAATCAAAACAGAAACTCTATTCAAGCTCTTGTCTCTCAACAAGGAATGGGATTTGATTGGAGTGATCAAGCAGAAGAGGCCATCCAAAATCAAGCACTTATGGCTGAAGTTTCAGATCTTCCCACTGAGGTAAAATCTAATCTCTGTTCTCAAGCTTGTATAGACACTGTTAAAAGGTATAGAGATCACAATCAGGGAATGTGTGATGACCTTAAGAGATTAGAAAAGGACAGAAAAGACTATGTAATAATTGTTGAGAAGTTTAAAGAACAGATTAGGGCTTTTCAAGCCAATGAACTTCAACACTCCTATGATACAAACTACTGGAAGTGGGAAAAGGGTGATCTAGAGTTCCAGCTTAGAGAATCCAGGGAAGAGTGTGAGAAACTAAAAGGAGAGCTTGAGAAAGTTAAACTTGATGTAGAAAAGTTTACTTGTGCTTCTAAAGTCATGGACAACATACTCAACTCTCAAATCCATAGTAAGTTGAAACCAGGCATAGGGTACAATGCCACACCCCCACCCTACAATAACAACTACATCCCTCCTAAGTCAGACCTATTAGAATCCAAGGATAGGAAGGACTTACCTAAAGGAGCCACTGAAGTAGATCCATTAGATGAAGTAGTTGTTGAGGAGAAGACTGAAAAAGAAGGATCTGATGAGGAATGTGTAAGTCCATGTGTTAAGAACAATGAGATGAAAAGGACTGGAAAGGGAAAGGGAGTTCATTATACACAGACCACTGTTGTGAACTCTAATACTTGTGAACATTGTTCTTGCAAGAAATCTCAAGAGAATAAGCCCCAAAAACATGATAAAAAGAGGGGAAATCAAAGAAATTGGAATAACCAGTGGGCACAAAAGCAAGGAGTTGATCTGCAAAGGATTAACAGACCAAAACCTTGTTTTATTTGTGGCAAATTGAATCATCTTGCCAAATACTGTTATTTCAATCCTATTAACCAAAAGAAAAGTTTTCAAAGAAGTTTTCAAAAATCTTCTGGTTATAGGAAGCCTGCAAGGAATAATGTGGCTAAGAAACAAGCTAAATCCAAAAGCCACATGAGAAAACAGACTGAAAAGGAATGTGTCAATATATGGGTCCCCAAAAGCACTAATGTTAGTACTGATACCTCAGATAGTACTGCTGACAAGGATAGTGCTGCTAGAAGCAATACTACTGCCAATACTGCTGCTAGCAGTGTTAGTGCTGCTAACTCTGTTAGTGCTGCTAACTCTGTTAGTGCTGCTAACTCTGTTAGTGCTGCTAACTCTGTTAGTGCTGCTAACTCAGTTAGTGCTGCTAACTCTGTTAGTGCTGCTAACTCTGTTAGTACTTCTTCTAAGGTTAATACTGCTTCTAGTTTTTGTGCTGCTAGACCAATCGTATTGACAAAGTACTCCAATTCTGCAGTACCTAAGTTTGAAAATCTCATCAAAACCCAATGCAAGTACTTTGATGAGCAAGGGAGACCCAAGACCACTTTGGATTGGGTTCCCAATAAAAACTAATTGATTTATCTTATGTACAGGGCAACCAACAGCTCTAGGAGAAGAGCATCTGGCATGTTGATAGTGGTTGCTCCAGGCACATGACAGGTAACATGTCCTGCCTCAAGAATTTCAAAAGAATTGATGGAGGACGTGTTGCTTTTGGGAATAATCCTGAAGGAGGTAAGATAAGTGGTAAAGGAGATGTATCAAAAGGTAAGATGGCATTTGAGGATGTTGATCAATTGAGATACAACCTGTTAAGTTCAGAACCTCAGTATGACTCAGATTGACAAGTGCTGCAAAGTGTAAGTATAGTTACTACTGCCAGTGCAGAGTTACTACTGCTAGTACATCTTTTTCTACTGCCAATGTATAGTTAATACTGCTCAGTAGTTAATACTGCTTGTGTAGTTAATACTGCTGTGTAGTTAATACTGCCTTGCAGTTAATACTGCCTTGCAGTTAATACTGCTCAGTAGTTAATACTGCTTTGTAGTTAATACTGCTTTGTAGTTAATACTGCTCAGTAGTTAATACTGCTTTGTAGTTAATACTGCTTTGTAGTTAATACTGCTTAGTAGTTAATACTGCTTTGTGGTTAATACTGCTTAGTAGTTAATACTGCTTGTGTAGTTAATACTGCTGTGTAGTTAATACTGCCTTGCAGTTAATACTGCTCAGTCGTTAATACTGCTAAGTTGTTAATACTGCTTTTAAAGAAAATCAGGGCTAGTACTGCTATAAATACTCTTTCAGCCCACCAAAGTTCATAACGTCTTTTTGCATTCAATTCATCTCGTTCTAACCTTTTCTCCCTAGAATCTCTGTGTTTTCTATCCAAATCCTCAGGAAGAATGACGACAATGGAGTTTGTCGATGAGCACAATGAGATTGCGATGCTTCAGAAGCCGAAGCAGGCCGCAGGATTTCATGAGATTGTGGATTTTCTCAAGTCCTCACACATCTCTCATGCCCTAACAATGTGCCCAACCATATATATCGAGCATCAAAAGCAATTTTGGGAGAATGCCGCTGTTATTTTCGAAGATGGGCAGAAAATCATTCGAACAAGGGTTTGTGACAATCCCTTGAAGGTCACAGAGGAGGTTATTCGCATCACTCTTCACTTAGATGATGCCTCAGGTATAACCTATCTATCTAATGATGAACTTTTCTCGACCTTACCAAGAATGGGGTATGAAGGTCCCATTGGCGTTTTTAAATTCTTCAAGTCAAAATTCTACACCCAATGGCGATTTCTTGTTCATACTCTTATGCACTGTATTTCAAAGAAAACAACTGGATGGAGTGAGTTTAGCAGTACCATTGCTTATGCCTTGGTCTGCTTAACCACTGCCAGAAAGTTCAATTTTTCAGCAATGATTTTTAATGATCTTGTGGAAAACCTAGAATCCAAAAAGAAATTTTACATGTATCCCAGGTTTGTCCAAGAAGTTCTTAACCATGAATTGACGGATTTGCCTCAGTCTGATGAGGTATATGTGCCCAAACCCCCTAAAGGGAAGGTTTTCTCAAATATGAGAAGAATTCCTAGGGACTCGGAAGGAGTTGACACACCATTGTTCTCTACAATGATGGTTGTGTCCCACACCACTGAAGGTATGGCATCAGGGTCAAGGCCCCCATTAGACACACCCACTGATGACCAATCCCAACCTTCCATCACCAAAGAAATCCCACAGTCCATTCTTTTAAGACCCACTCCCAAAATCACCAAGAAGTTTGAAAGAAGAAAGGTACACAAGGTTCCTTCCCTTGGTGTATCTCCTAAAAGCCCAAAGCCTTTAAGCCCTCTAGTGGAGCATTCTCCATTAGAGAATATCGAAAGGGAAACCACAGGGGTGTCTCCCAACCCCAAGAAGGTGCTCTCTAAGGAGAAGGATGAGCATGTGGGCTGCAAGGCTGCCACTACTTCTGCTAGCAAAGAGAAGGACAGTGGTAACATCACTAAGACCTTCCCCACGGCAACTCAGAATGTGAAAACATTCAGAGGACCCAGGAGCCAAGAATCCATGGGAGTAGGCAGTGCTTTTGCTAGGCAAAAGACACCTACTAAAATTTCCAGTGATCCTTTAACGGAGGTAAACACTCCTAAACAGGGTGAGGATAGATATACTTATGAAGAATTGATGGAAACCATTGCCAACATCAATATTGATGTTATGAATCAGCAGAAGGAGATTGATGAGCTTAAAAAGTTGATTCTTTATCAACACACCAAGATAGAGAAAAATAAGAAGATGATCACCAAGCTGCTGCAAAGAAGAAAGAAAGCTCAGTATGTTCTGAGAAGGAGAAGATCACCCACTGATGCTTCCAAAAAGGGGGAGTTAGAAACTGAACTAAACATAGAGGATGCAAAGGTTGAGGGGGAGAATGAGCATAAAGTTGAGGGGGAGGCAGAGCAGGTTGTAGAAGATGCAAAGGAAGCAGAAAGTGAGAAGGCAGCAGTAACAGAAAAAGCAGTAGAAACAGTTAATGATGCTGAGATTGAAGCAGCAGTAACTGAAATTGTGAAAAATAGTGTTGAAGTAGCAGTATCAAAGATTGTAAAAGAAGCAGTAATGAACAGAGCAGCAGAAATGGTTACTGCTGCTAGTCAAAAAGCAGCATAAACCATTCAAGCAGCAGAAATGGTTAATGCTGCTGAAAAACATAAGGCAGCAGAAACCATTCCTGAAGCAGCAGAAACAAAGGAAACAGCTGAAACCATTCCTGAAGCTGTTAAAACACTCAAAAGAACCAAGATGATGTCAAACAAAAGACCAAGAACAAAGTCTTTAGCTTCAAAGAAGAAAGTTGTAAAGAAGCCTAGGGTGGAACCCAGTGTAGAAGAAGCTAATGAGGAAGCTGTGAAAGAGAAAGCTGATCATAAAGTTGCTGAAGAAGAAGTGGCAACTCCATCAGGTCAACCAAGCAATGTACAATCACCAACAAATACTCAATGTGATATGTATATTACTGTGGTTGATTCTAGTCCTATCAAAGTTAAACCATTAGCTTATATGGCTCCTGAAATCATCTTATGGGATACTTTGAAAGATCAGAGAAAGGAGTACATTAGAGTAAAAAGAGCAGATGGGAAGTTTGAGGTCAGTTCTACATGGGGAAGACTTTTAAGGATGTGCTCTAGATCAGACTTGGAAGAGATGTTCAAGGTGGGAATGAAGCTTTATGGAAATATGCTGACTGAGAATGGAATGTCCATCACCAAAATGGTACTTGAATATTTGTGTCTAATGTTCAATACAGAAGCAGTTAAGTATTTGACAGAAAGGCAATTTCAAACTGTAACCAACTGGATGCTTATTGAAAACTGTGGTGTGTATGTCATAACACTTGACTATGCATATCATGAGTATTATTTGGTGGATAAAATATACGAGCACAGCATGACAAGGTTGAAAGGAATGCTAAAAACTAAGTTGGTGAGTAACAAAGATTCCAAGATGGCAAGATACCTGGTAAGAAGGATCTTGAATCAAAGTTTGGGATTGAATCCTGACTTGTGTGTTCAAGATTAAGTTTTGGAAGCATCATCATCTGAAGAACTTGACTTCTCTTTCTAAAAGTCAAGTTAGGGGGAGATTGTTGGGAACTGAAGATTTGCTAAGTATGGATAGTGCTGCCAAAACAACATTACTGCTGCCAGATCAAAGTTAGTACTGCTTATGCAATGGTTACTACTGCAAGACAAAGTTAATACTGCTAGATCATTGTTAGTACTGCTGATACATTAATGCTGCTGGAACAAGGTTAGTACTGCTAGTCAAGTTAGTACTGCTAATCAAGTTAATGCTGCTGGAACAAGTTAATGCTGCTGGAATGAGTTAGTACTGCTAAACAAGTTAATGCTGCTGGAACAAGTTAATGCTGCTGGAATGAATTAATACTGCTAGAATGAATTAATGCTGCTGGAGAATATTAGTACTGCTCATGCTGAATGAAGATTAATACTGCTCATGCTGAATGAAGATTAATACTGCTGATGTGATATGTTTGGGATGCGAAGATTTTGGAGATAAAAGTGGAATGAATGAAGATATGCTTAAAGAAGATTCAGAAGATCAATTTATTGTTGATAGTTATCTTGTACTTATTGTGTATAAATAGATGTTTATAGATAGCTATTCGATAATAGAAAAGATAGAAAAATACACATTACGTATACGTGAGATACTGAATTCAATTGTGTTTAGAGAGAATTAACCTCAAGGTTTAGAACCCTATTTCTAGAGAAGTAGAAGTCGTCTTGATTGAGCCTGTTCATCAAGATTGAGGTTTGGTTGTAATCTTGTGAGTCGAAGCATTGAATACAAACAGTTTGTGTTTTCTGATATATTGTTCTTTGATTGTGCGAATTAAAGTTCTATTCCGCAGATTCTTTAATTCTGAATTCTAAGTATTATTAGTCTTGTTAAGATTCGATCCTGACAGACGTCCACCGGGGTCACGAACTTCTTTCGAATGCCAAAGATGATCTCGAATCTTCGTAGTTCAAGATGGTAGTCCTTCCGATAGTTGATGGCTTCAATCACTTGGTTGATCAGGTCATCAAACAAAATCCTTTTATCTTTGAATCACTGATCTTTGCAGCTTTGACTTTTGACAGATTTCTTCAGTCTTTGAGCATGAACGGGATTTGAGGTTTAACGGGCTTTGAGCTTTAAAACATTATTGATTTATTTTTTTAAGCACGAGCTGTCTTTGTATCTTCAGACATTTCATCTTCTTGAACTTCTTGAATTGCCTTTCTTTGACATTGGCAAATATCTCTTTGATTCTTGGAAATTGAAATATTTAAATTATCTCCCTCTTTTCTTCTGATTGATATTTCTCCCCCTTTTTGATGATTGTGAGCATCATGATCATCAAAATTCATTTTCAATTTCAACAGTCTTTGAATACCAGAAACAATCTCTTCCTTTTGATCTGTTCAGCCGTCAAATCCAAAAATGTTTATCCGAATCTTTTCAAATTCAGATAATATAAAAGTGGTAACCCTGAAACAACGGATGAATCAGTTAATATGCATGTAAGTTGCACAAAGCCACTTAGTACAACGAACACACTTTTGGAAAGGAGCTTTTTGATGTTCACTCCTCCAGGGCTTCCATTCAATCATTGAAAAACACTAAGAAATTTCTGTGAACGTTATGACAAGAAAACATATTCTTTGTGTGTACGTGCAAGTGTAGAAATGATTGAAGCAACTTATGCTTGAACAATAAGCTCAAAATGTGTAAACTGGAGACAACAACAAGTTTTCCACAGACTCAATGTGCATGATTGAAGTGCGAAGGTGAGGCAAACTTCCTTCTTTTCAATATCCAAACCTTCTGAGTGAAGATTAGATAGATAATATGTTGCATCCCCAAGAAAATTGAAACATTTCTTCGTTGAGAAAGAAATGAGTAGCTGGTGGGGTTAAAGCAAGAGTTGGCATGGGCTAGTTGCATGTTTCAATGACGGTCACCAAAGAATGTGAACCAATCAGTAATGTGGCTGCCCGGCTCAGAAAGTGGCTGGTGCAGAGTTCTCGTATTCTTTTAACTCTGTTCACACACCCTCTTTTTTTTCATTCGCTCACTTCTAACCAAACTCTCTTTTTCATTTTACCTCAGCACAATGAGATTACTCAACCGGATGAGTTATCTCCCCCACTCTTTGATTTTGACCCCTCACCCCTCAATCACTCAAGGATAACTTCTTGGGTAGGAAACACCGGTTAACGTGGATCCATAGAAGTACAATGTAGCTCACACACTGATTCCCATGAAATTTTGTCCTAAAGGTGTGTTGTTCAAAAGTTTAGCTGAAAACAATTATAAATCTCAGCTTTTTGAATTACATTGTCATCAAAAATGTATGCTCCTCAATAATATCATTGAATATTTGAGCACTTGAACATTGAAGATTTCTCACAACAAGAATATTGAATGAATGAAATGAATTTGAAAGACTTGTTTGAGAATCTGACAATGTATCAATCAGATCAAATATGATAGATAATCAATAACAGTTAAGGGTATCAAAGAATTGAATTTTATTTATATGAACAAATATAAACAATCTTTGAATGAAACGTTTAAGTTCTCACGCTGAATGAATATGATGCTCAACAATATTGGAAACTCAAACGGGAGTATTACCATCGAAAAATTGTTTCATTTTGAGACATAGTAATAACAAAGTCAATAAGAAGCTGAACCGGTGTGTATGAATACTTGAAAGTATAGACAGGATAACAAGCAAGTATTAATCTTTGGAAACACATGGTCAGAAATAATGATGTCACAACCCAAGATATACATGAAAAACATTTGAAAGCACACTTCAAAAATTATAAAATCTGTTTGAATTAGAGAAGTGGTTTGAACATTTAAGAACAAGTTTTTCATGCTTGAAAGTCGTTCTTCTTTCAAACAATCTCAGATTGAGTTCAGAAGATACTTACAATCGAATGTATCAGCTCCCCCTCAGATTATGATCGACTGATTAAAAAACAAATAATCTTCCCCTCAAAATCTGCAAAGAATCTTAACAAAACAAGATCAGTAAATGAAACAGTCAAAGGCTATATATTATTTCTTTTTTTTCTTTTTTTATATATTTTTTTAAATTAAGAACGAGTCCTGATCTGAAATAATCAGAAGTCAAACACATTGAAAGCTCGGGTTCTAAACTGACGTGTTTAGAAGCCATAAACCTTTTATGCTCGGGTTCTAAACTGATGTGTTTAGAAACCATAAACATCATTGAAGTGCGGGTTCTGAACTGAATTATTCAGAAACAATTAACTCATTGAAGTGCGAGTTCTAAACTGATGTGTTTAGAAACCATAAACATCATTGAAATGCGGGTTCTGAACTGAATTATTCATAAGCCATTATCTCTTTGAAGTCCGGGTTCTAAAATGATGTGTTTAGAAACCAAATCTTGTACTATACTCCCCCTCCATACTTTTCCACAAAGTTGCTTAGCAGCTTCTTTCTACCAGTCATGTGCTTTGAGCAACCGGAATCCAAATACCACACATGGCTGAGCTGCAAAATGGAATTTAAACAACTTTTGGTACCCATTGCCAATTGGGTCCTTTCTGATTAGTTGTTTTGGTCTTGACATTTTGTTTTCTATAACCGGTTTTAAAGTAATCATTTGAATAAAACCAACGGTTATAGTCATATTTGTAGATAAAATCATCCACACCACAAGAAGCACAACAAATTTGATCACGTGCCAAATTAATCAGTTGTTGCATTGAATAAACCTTGTATGGAACTACAAGTTTTCGTCCCTTGCCAACATCATAATTATTAACATTTGAAACAAAATTGTCTTTCTTGGAATTTAAAACATTTGAAGTAACGTGGGATGATTTGATCTGGGCCACATCCTGTGTGGACTCCTTTATTCTCCATTCAAGGCGCGTGTTGTTTCTCAAATAACGATCTGAAACACCAGACAAATAGGAGTCGTAAGCTTTTGAGTTTTGAGCTTGAGAAGAATTAACATGCTTCTTTCTTTTTGTTTTTCTGTAATGATTGTTTTGATTTAGATTTAGAGTAATAATCATTAACAGAGATTTTCTCAGCTGATTTTGAAGATTCCCCTTCCAAGATAATCTTTTCACGTTCCTCCTCTTTTATTAGAAAATCAGTGTGATCTGGAAGTTTGGCACTAAAATTAAATTGAACAGGCACTTCACATACAACTTTACCTTTGTCCTTACTAACATTCTCACTATCACGATTAATCTGAATATCACATTCAGACTGACTGTCCAATGAAGTGTGAAAAATACCATAAGACTTCGGATAAAGAAAATCATTTATTTCTTTTTCAATAGCTTTATCTTCTTCTGTATAAAAATACATTTCAGGAGGATCTTTGACAAATTGACTTTCCAAATCCCAAGATTCAAAATCATCTTTGTCATCAACTGTCCAGTCCCTCAAGAAAGTAGTTCCCATAAAAGCTTTGCATAAGGAAACATCTGAATCTGAAGAATGCTTTTCTTTGGAAACTTTTTCTTCAGGCATTTCCTCAAGTTTTGTTTTCATTTCTTTTAAGCTTTCCGAAAACACTGTGATCATAACTACCTTTTCGATCTCGAAAGCAAGCTTCTCGTCATTTATGACTTCTTCAATAGTGCTTTTGATCTTGCTTTCAAGGTTCACGAGTTTTTGTTCAAGAACCATTGGTGGAAAATACCTTTTTCCTTCCAAAATAGGTTTTTCAGAATTAACTATTTGTGTATTTTCCGTTTCCTCCGGTTCTTTAACAATATAACTGTCAAAGTAATCATTTGGTAGAGTCTTTTCGTTGTTTAATGCCTTTGCATTATCGAGACCATACCAAAAAGGAAGTTGCATTTTAACAGTCGTTTTTCTTTTTATATCTTCCTCAACCTCATAGTCTTCACCATCCATTTTAAGCCATTTAATCTGATAGTTAGAATATACTGCAAGTTCAATCCATTCAAATTTATAAAGAGTGGGAGCTTTAGTTAATGCATTCTACAGGTACTGTGGATTGTCATACCCGATTCCCCACTTTGAATTAAAATATCTGAACTTACTTGGCTTATGCATGTGAATTGTTTGTTCAGTTTGACCTGCTTTGTACAGTTTATTTTCCAGATCTTTGACATTTTCACACAGCTCATCATTCCTATCTTTATAAGCATGTAAAAGACTTTCAAACTCATTACTCTTGGTTTCCGAACTCATTAATTTATCTGTTAGTTCAGTTATTTGATATTGAAAATACGCATAACCAATATCGTACTCAGTCTTTTTCTTTTCTAATTCTTGAATTTGACTGTCTTGTTCAATTAGTTTCTTTCTTAGAGTGGAGATTATTTCATCTGATGTGTCCCGGTCAATTGTTAGTTCTTCTAACTTCTTTTCTAAAAACGCTTGTTGAATAAAGAATTGATTATAGAGATCGGGATGTACCTCATTCGAAGTAGACTCTGATCCTTCATCATCAGCATTTCTGGTCATGAGACACATCTTGTTCTGAGCTGGTTTCTCATCATTTGCTTCATCATCAGTCTGATCAAGCCAGTATTCTTCTTCAACCATCAGCACAATCCTTGATTCTTTCTGCTCAGCAAGCATCAACTTATTCTTGTAGTAACTGGAATCCCTATCTTTAGGCTTCCAACATTCTTTTGAGAAATGACCAGTCTTCCCACAATTATAACACTTCGGGGCTTCATCCTTCTTCTCAAATACCTTTTTCTCATCTGGCCTCTTATACTCTTCAGGCCTTTTATATTCAGCTCTCTTTTCCTCAAACTTCTTACCCGATTCAATGTGTGCTTTATGCTCAAAGTTCTTGGAGCCAGAAGAATATCTTTGACTGTTAGAACTGGGGCTTTTCCCAAACTGTCTCTGAAAAGATCTGGTAAGGAGTATCAAAGAATTCTTCATACTTTCAATATCATCCATCGCACCTGCTTCATTCTGTTCCTGTTCAGACTGATTACCCCCATTCTTGGAGTAATTCCTGTTAGACAATAAAGCGAGTGGATCTAACTCTTCTTCCTTAACCTCTCTTTTATCTTCCTTCTTCTCTTTCTTCTTTTTCTTGGCCCTCTTTGCATCTGCATCATCTTCATCCTGCTTCAAGGTTTCGTACATTTCTTGTAGAGGCAAATCAGCTAACTTAGCATTCTGTTTCATTCGGTGAGCATACTTCTTCCATTCCGGTTGAAGAACACTCAGGAATTTCACATTATGCTCGATTATAGATTTGTTGATACTGTACCTATTCAACTCATCCAGGATGGTAGTAAATCGGTCATAAGCAGAATCAAGAGCCTCTCCTTCCTTCTGTTTAAAATTTTCATACAAGTTGATAGCATTAGAGATTCTCATCTGATTCTCTATTTCACATCCTTGATACAGCTTTGTCAGTTCATCAAACATGGCCTTTCTGGAATAATTATTCCTATCCACCTTTCGATAAATATCTTTGGTTAAGGCTTGAATAACAAGAGACTTTGCCATTTTGTCTCCATATGCTTTGCACTTTTGTTCAGGATTATAATGTAATGGCAGAACCTCAACCACGTCTGGAATAGGGTCACCATCAGTAATAAGTCCTCTTCTTGTTTGTTTACCCATGGGACCATTCTTAAGAGAATTAGAAATATATTCCCCGTTCTCTTGTCTGTCAACATAATCGATGAACCTGTCTTTCCAAATCTTAAACTCCTTGGGAAAAAGAACCGGTGGTTTGTCCTTTGACCCAATGGTTAAAATATCTCTTGCTGTCATATTAGATTACTTGTTTGACCGTTAAGTATTCCTTAGATTCGATTAGTAGCAATTAACTTCAAACTAACTTGTCTCAACCCACTAGATGTCGCAAAGCACTCTTTGTCGCAATAAGAAATTCAGGTCGCAAAGAAATTCAAGTCGCAAAGAAATTCAAGTCGCAAAGGAATTCAAGTCACAAATAAATTCAAGTCGCAAAGGTTGCGATATGTTACTGTTCAAAACACCGATGATTGCGATATGAAGCAAGTCGCAACTGATGATTGCGATTTGAGCCTAGTCACAAGTGACTCTTGCGATATGGTACTGTTCACGAAGACAAATTGCGATATCAACGGCTAGTCGCAACTAAAGGTTTCGATATAATATTGTTCAGAACAAGTGGATTGCGATTTGTATGAATCACTGAGTTGCAACAGTTATGAACATCATAGTTGCGATATTGTTGAAGATGCAAAGAATCAGAAGTTGATTCTTCAATAATGATCCAATTGATCTGAAAATTGGTACGAAGGGTCGCAACACTATTTTGGACAACTTTAAATCTTCAAGTTTTGTCCAAAAACCGCTAGAACAGTGATTTCTAAGCCAAAACAGTAGGTTTTTCAATAAAAGTCCGAAAATCTGTTTTTGCACAAATTGAGGCAGCTCCTGGTGTAATTGCGGAATCAAAACACGCAGGAATGAATATCAAACACTCCTAGATTGATCCTAATCCATTTGAAGAACTCAAATGATCAAAATCAATAAGAAATAGATGAAAACTTGAAGAACACTCAAAATGCAAAAAAACACTCAAAAACTAATCTGATCTAGATGAAATACTATGCTCTGATACCAATTGTGATCCCAGAACAAGTAATCAATCCATGTTTAACACTAAGATGGTCACCAATATATTCAATGAAGCAAAATCCCAAAGTACAAGATGAATAATCTAGAGAGCAATTGTGTGTGTGTACTTGGATGTAATTGTGATTGATGACCTAATTAGGAAGGCTAGGAAATGCAAACATTATATACCTAGGGTAAACTATGACCCTATTACATATAGGTCCCTCTACTTAGTACAACTAGAATATTAGGCACTAACATATACATATATATATATATATATATATATATATATATGTGTGTGTGTGTGTGGGGGGGGGGGGGGGGTTCATGTGATAACCATAAAAATTTTAAGAATCGTGAGAATCTGCCTATTCATTTCGGTGAGTACATACATCAATGAATATATATATATATATATATATATTTGCATACATAGTGGTTATGTATTGATAAATATACTCATTGACTTGATACATATTTTGATGGTGTATATGCATCAATGAATATATATTTGCATACATAGTGGATATCCAATGATAAATATACTCATTGACAGAATACATATTTTGTCTATATGCATAAATTAGTATACAGGTTCTCACGGTTCTCAAATTTTTTGTGGTTTTCACATAAACTTAAGCCTATGTATCTATATATCATGAAAATGCTGGCTTGTATTAACCAATAACCTGACATCTCCTTGCAGTCACGTTCAATTGGAGGCTTCAATAATTACTCAGCTCGAATTGCTGGAAATTTTTATGTAACATCCCTCCCCTCTCTTATCTATAATATATTCTGCTAAAATAACATCTCTACTGTATTATTCATTGATAAAAATGTGTTATTCCTCCAGTCAATTGATGCATTTCATAGATGGGCTAGCAGTGGTCGTCTGGTTGCCAACGTATCTGTGCCACTTCTCTGTCTTAACGCCATAGATGATCCTGTCTGCACTCATGAAGCCATTCCATGGGATGAATGTCGGTACGCACATATACATTTTTCATCACGCTCTTCATTCCTCAGACCAATCAAAAAGTTGTAAAGTTGCATATATACCGGGGTCGGTTCAAATAAGAAGGCTAAACATCTTGAACAGCTAAGATTGTAGATAATAAGCAATGCCAGGTTATTAATTAATAGTTATTCAAATTTCGGTTGGGGGAAATCGGGTTTGGTGAGAAATCAGGAACAGCTCGGATAAGAATGTGAGATCACGTAAGAGCTTTCTTTCCTTAAGTGATATTGCGACCCTATTTATCTGGGTATCACGAAACTTTTAGTCGACGATAATTTTCAATTCACATTAACGATTTAGGTAGAAATCTTGACCTCTATATATAGAGAAATCATAATGGTTTGTGCATTAAAACTGAGAATGAATGCCCCCCACATTCATAGGTGTTTCCAAGCACCAATATTGATATATTACTACTAATCTACAACCTGATCACGCTAAAAGCGTTAGTGTCAGCTCTCTTAAATTAAATTTATATCCCTAGGACCTCGCAAGGGGACGCAACCACATGCTTAAAAACTAATGGCTTTCTAGATTTTCATCGTTGTGTGATTTTTCTATGGTTTAGACTGATTTGGTGTAATTTATTAACAGGAAAAATAAAAATATCGTTCTTGCTACCACACAACATGGAGGGCACATCGCGTTTTTCGAAGGAATTTCGGGAAAAAGCTTGTGGTTTGTATCTTTAAATTGTGTCAATATTCAGATATATGGTGAATATATCTATCTTATAAAACATGTGATCCTTTTTTCTGTTTTAAAGGTGGATAAGGGTTGTTGAAGAATACCTCTCTAATCTGAATGCAAGTTCAATCAGAAAACAGTAGGTACAGCAGATCTCATTCACCTTTGTTTTGCTTATCAAACAATCAAAATATGAGGGATTAAGGTATTGTAACACCAAATCCATAAAAATTGGGTAAAATTGGATGATAACAATAAATTTAGGTTCCACCAAATCTTTACGAAATTGGTGTAAAATTTGATGCAAACAATAAATCTACTTATCTAACAAGTAACACCAATCTTTTCTCATGTGTGTAAAATTTGGTGTAAATGAATAGTGTTGCACCAAATTAGATGTGTTACTATTTATAACACCAAATTTGGTGTAAATGAATAGGTTGCTTTATAAGTACATTACATAGTTGTCTCAAAACAAATACATAAGAGATGTTCACCTCTTAGCGAAGGAAGGAATCACTCCATTGTTTTGAGATAGAGGACAACGTTACGTATAGCGGATTAGTTTGGTGTTATGTTCACCAATGTCTTTATTACATTCAAATCACTACAAATCATACTTGATTCATTTATCTTGTTGTAACAGATGCAAAAGTTTAAAGATTCGTCTATTGAGACTCCGCAATTCGAGGATTCGCTTTCTCAAGACAACAAGAATTCGTTCTAGCTTCCATTTGCTACAATCCAGTCATTTTCGGACATCAATTAGCAAGCAATATATTCAGCCTGATGCCTCGAAATATGTTCTCTAAGTATGAGTAAATCGTCAAAACGCTTGTAGGACGGAAGGTGTAACTTTTCAAAGTTGTTTTCTACAAAAAACTAGGGGTGAGCATCGGTCGGGTCGGGCCGAAAACCCCCCATCCCGATCGGGTTTTGGGTGGACAAAACAGGCCCCGAAACCCTTCCTAAATAAAGTTCGAGTTTCGGACTTTGGGTCTAATCGGTTTTCGGGTTCATCGGGTTTCGGACTTAGATCTAAGCATAAAGTTCTGTTTGTTGAAAAATCCGTATAAAATCACTCACTCATTGGTCTGATTGAGGTGTATAATATATCGATGGAAAGCTCTCTGTGTCTAGAACAACTTTCTAGTTTACAACGAGATCTAATTGCGACTTTAAGGGGCTCGAAATAATGTATTTCCAAAACTGGTCATGTTAAAACGGGTTTTGCGCACTGTTTTTGTAAAATTCATATAAAATTGGTCATTGATCCAAAAAATATGCATTTTAGACGGTTAGATTCCTAAGAAATAGTAGTACGTTTTTAATTTAGATGTCAAATCTTAATTTGTTCTCTAAGTATGAGTAAATCGTCAAAACGCTTGTAGGACGGAAGCTGTAACTTTTCAAAGTTGTTTTCTACTAAAAACTAGGGGTGAGCATCGGTCGGGTCGGGTCGGGCCGAAAACCCCCCATCCCGATCGGGTTTTGGGTGGACAAAACAGGCCCCGAAACCCATCCTAAGTAAAGTTCGAGTTTCGGACTTTGGGTCTAATCGGTTTTCGGGTTCATCGGGTCGGGTTCATCGGGTTTCGGACTTAGATCTAAGCATAAATTTATGTTTGTTGAAAAATCCGTATAAAATCACTCACTCATTGGTCTGATTGAGGTGTATAATATATCGATGTAAATCTCTCTGTGTCTAGAACATCTTTCTAGTTTACAACGAGATCTAATTGCGACTTTAAGGGGCTCGAAATAATGTATTTCCAAAACTGGTCATGTTAAAACGGGTTTTGCGCACTGTTTTTGTAAAACTCATATAAAATTGGTCATTGATCCAAAAAATATGCATTTTAGACGGTTAGATTCCTAAGAAATAGTAGTACGTTTTTAATTTAGATGTCAAATCTTAATTTGTTCTCTAAGTATGAGTAAATCGTCAAAACGCTTGTAGGACGGAAGTTGTAACTTTTCAAAGTTGTTTTCTACTAAAAACTAGGGGTGAGCATCGGTCGGGTCGGGTCGAAAAACCCCCATCCCGATCGGGTTTTGGGTGGACAAAACAGGCCCCGAAACCCTTCCTAAGTAAAGTTCGAGTTTCGGACTTTGGGTCTAATCGGTTTTCGGGTTCATCGGGTCGGGTTCATCGGGTTTCAGACTTAGATCTAAGCATAAAGTTCTGTTTGTTGAAAAATCCGTATAAAATCACTCACCCATTGGTCTGATTGAGGTGTATAATATATCGATGGAAAGCTCTCTGTGTCTAGAACAACTTTCTAGTTTACAACGAGATCTAATTGCGACTTTAAGGTGCTCGAAATAATGTATTTCCAAAACTGGTCATGTTAAAACGGGTTTTGCGCACTGTTTTTGTAAAATTCATATAAAATTGGTCATTGATCCAAAAAATATGCATTTTAGACGATTAGATTCCTAAGAAATAGTAGTACGTTTTTAATTTAGATGTCAAATCTTAATTTATTCTCTAAGTATGAGTAAATCGTCAAAACGCTTGTAGGACGGAAGCTGTAACTTTTCAAAGTTGTTTTCTACTAAAAACTAGGGGTGAGCATCGGTCGGGTCGGGTCGGGCCGAAAAACCCCCATCCCGATCGGGTTTTGGGTGGACAAAACAGGCCCCGAAACCCTTCCTAAGTAAAGTTCGAGTTTCGGACTTTGGGTCTAATCGGTTTTCGGGTTCATCGGGTCGGGTTCATCGGGTTTCGGACTTAGATCTAAGCATAAAGTTCTTTTTATTGAAAAATCCATATAAAATCACTCACTCATTGGTCTGATTGAGGTGTATAATATATCTATGGAAAGCTCTATGTGTCTAGAACAACCTTCTAGTTTACAACGAGATCTAATTGTAACTTTAAGGGGCTCGAAATAGTGTATTTCCAAAACTGGTCATGTTAAAACGGGTTTTGCGCACTGTTTTTGTAAAATTCATACAAAATTAGTCATTGATCCAAAAAATGTGCATTTTAGACGATTAGATTCCTAAGAAATAGTAGACGTTTTTAATTTAGATGTCAAATCTTATTTTGTTCTCTAAGTATGAGTAAATCGTCAAAACGCTTGTAGGACGGAAGCTGTAACTTTTCAAAGTTGTTTTCTACAAAAAACTAGAGGTGAGCATCGGTCGGGTCGGGTCGGGCCGAAAAACCCCCATCCCGATCGGGTTTTGGGTGGACAAAACAGGCCCCGAAACCCTTCCTAAGTAAAGTTCTAGTTTCGGACTTTGGGTCTAATCGGTTTTCGGGTTCATCGGGTTTCGGACTTAGATCTAAGCATAAAGTTCTGTTTGTTGAAAAATCCGTATAAAATCACTCACTCATTGGTCTGATTGAGGTGTATAATATATCGATGGAAAGCTCTCTGTGTCTAGAACAACTTTCTAGTTTACAACGAGATCTAATTGCGACTTTAAGGGGCTCGAAATAATGTATTTCCAAAACTGGTCATGTTAAAACGGGTTTTGCGCACTGTTTTTGTAAAATTCATATAAAATTGGTCATTGATCCAAAAAATATGCATTTTAGACGGTTAGATTCCTAAGAAATAGTAGTACGTTATTAATTTAGATGTCAAATCTTAATTTGTTCTCTAAGTATGAGTAAATCGTCAAAACGCTTGTAGGACGGAAGCTGTAACTTTTCAAAGTTGTTTTCTACTAAAAACTAGGGGTGAGCATCGGTCGGGTCGGGTCGAAAAACCCCCATCCCGATCGGGTTTTGGGTGGACAAAACAGGCCCGAAACCCTTCCTAAGTAAAGTTCTAGTTTCGGACTTTGGGTCTAATCGGTTTTCGGGTTCATCGGGTTTCGGACTTAGATCTAAGCATAAAGTTCTGTTTGTTGAAAAATCCGTATAAAATCACTCACTCATTGGTCTGATTGAGGTGTATAATATATCGATGGAAAGCTCTCTGTGTCTAGAACAACTTTCTAGTTTACAACGAGATCTAATTGCGACTTTAAGGGGCTCGAAATAATGTATTTCCAAAACTGGTCATGTTAAAACGGGTTTTGCGCACTTTTTTTGTAAAATTCATATAAAACTGGTCATTGATCTAAAAAATATGCATTTTAGACGGTTAGATTCCTAAGAAATAGTAGTACGTTTTTAATTTAGATGTCAAATCTTAATTTGTTCTCTAAGTATGGGTAAATCGTCAAAACGCTTGTAGGACGGAAGCTGTAACTTTTCAAAGTTGTTTTCTACTAAAAACTAGGGGTGAGCATCGGTCGGGTCGGGTCGGGCCGAAAACCCCCCATCCCGATCGGGTTTTGGGTGGACAAAACAGGCCCCGAAACCCTTCCTAAGTAAAGTTCGAGTTTCGGACTTTGGGTCTAATCGGTTTTCGGGTTCATCGGGTCGGGTTCATCGGGTTTCGGACTTAGATCTAAGCATAAAGTTCTGTTTGTTGAAAAATCCGTATAAAATCACTCACTCATTGGTCTGATTGAGGTGTATAATATATCGATGGAAAGCTCTCTGTGTCTAGAACAACTTTCTAGTTTACAACGAGATCTAATTGCGACTTTAAGGGGCTCGAAATAATGTATTTCCAAAACTGGTCATGTTAAAACGGGTTTTGCGCACTGTTTTTGTAAAATTCATATAAAACTGGTCATTGATCCAAAAAATATGCATTTTAGACGATTAGATTCCTAAGAAATAGTAGTACGTTTTTAATTTAGATGTCAAATCTTAATTTGTTCTCTAAGTATGGGTAAATCGTCAAAACGCTTGTAGGACGGAAGCTGTAACTTTTCAAAGTTGTTTTCTACTAAAAACTAGGGGTGAGCATCGGTCGGGTCGGGTCGGGCCAAAAAACCCCCTTCCCGATCGGGTTTTGGGTGGACAAAACAGGCCCCGAAACCCTTCCTAAGTAAAGTTCGAGTTTCGGACTTTTGGTCTAATCGGTTTTCGGGTTCATCGGGTCGGGTTCATCGGGTTTCGGACTTAGATCTAAGCATAAAGTTCTGTTTGTTGAAAAATCCGTATAAAATCACTCACCCATTGGTCTGATTGAGGTGTATAATATATCGATGGAAAGCTCTCTGTGTCTAGAACAACTTTCTAGTTTACAACGAGATCTAATTGCGACTTTAAGGGGCTCGAAATAATGTATTTCCAAAACTGGTCATGTTAAAACGGGTTTTGCGCAATGTTTTTGTAAAATTCATATAAAACTGGTCATTGATCCAAAAAATATGCATTTTAGACGATTAGATTCCTAAGAAATAGTAGTACGTTTTTAATTTAGATGTCAAATCTTAATTTGTTCTCTATGTATGGGTAAATAGTCAAAACGCTTGTAGGACGGAAGCTGTAACTTTTCAAATTTGTTTTCTACTAAAAACTAGGGGTGAGCATCGGTCGGGTCGGGTCGGGCCGAAAAACCCCCACCCCGATCGGGTTTTGGGTGGACAAAACAGGTCCCGAAACCCTTCCTAAGTAAAGTTCGAGTTTCGGACTTTGGGTCTAATCGGTTTTCGGGTTCATCGGGTCGGGTTCATCGGGTTTCGGACTTAGATCTAAGCTTAAAGTTCTGTTTGTTGAAAAATCCGTATAAAATCACTCACTCATTGGTCTGATTGAGGTGTATAATATATCAATGGAAAGCTCTCTATGTCTAGAACAACTTTCTAGTTTACAACGAGATCTAATTGCGACTTTAAGGGGCTCGAAATTATGTATTTCCAAAACTGGTCATGTTAAAACGGGTTTTGCGCACTGTTTTTGTAAAATTCATATAAAACTGGTGATTGATCCAAAAAATATGCATTTTAGACGATTAGATTCCTAAGAACTAGTAGTACGTTTTTAATTTAGATGTCAAATCTTAATTTGTTCTCTAAGTATGGGTAAATCGTCAAAACGCTTGTAGGACGGAAGCTGTAACTTTTCAAAGTTGTTTTCTACTAAAAACTAGGGGTGAGCATCGGTCGGGTCGGGTCGGGCCAAAAAACCCTATCCCGATCGGGTTTTGGGTGGACAAAACAGGCCCCGAAACCCTTCCTAAGTAAAGTTCGAGTTTCGGACTTTGGGTCTAATCGGTTTTTGGGTTCATCGGGTTTCGGACTTAGATCTAAGCATAAAGTTCTGTTTGTTGAAAAATCCGTATAAAATCACTCACTCATTGGTCTGATTGAGGTGTATAATATATCGATGGAAAGCTCTCTGTGTCTAGAACAACTTTCTAGTTTACAACGAGATCTAATTGCGACTTTAAGGGGCTCGAAATAATGTATTTCCAAAACTGGTCATGTTAAAACGGGTTTTGCGCACTGTTTTTGTAAAATTCATATAAAACTGGTCATTGATCCAAAAAATATGCATTTTAGACGATTAGATTCCTAAGAAATAGTAGTACGTTTTTAATTTAGATGTCAAATCTTAATTTGTTCTCTAAGTATGGGTAAATCGTCAAAACGCTTGTAGGACGGAAGCTGTAACTTTTCAAAGTTGTTTTCTACTAAAAACTAGGGGTGAGCATCGGTCGGGTCGGGTCGGGCCGAAAAACCCCCATCCCGATCGGGTTTTGGGTGGACAAAACAGGCCCCGAAACCCTTCCTAAGTAAAGTTCGAGTTTCGGACTTTGGGTCTAATCGGTTTTCGGGTTCATCGGGTCGGGTTCATCGGGTTTCGGACTTAGATCTAAGCATAAAGTTCTGTTTGTTGAAAAATCCGTATAAAATCACTCACTCATTGGTCTGATTGAGGTGTATAATATATCGATGGAAAGCTCTTTGTGTCTAGAACAACTTTCTAGTTTACAACGAGATCTAATTGCGACTTTAAGGGGCTCGAAATAATGTATTTCCAAAACTGGTCATGTTAAAACGTGTTTTGCGCACTGTTTTTGTAAAATTCATATAAAATTGGTGATTGATCCAAAAAATATGCATTTTAGACGATTAGATTCCTAAGAAATAGTAGTACGTTTTTAATTTAGATGTCAAATCTTAATTTGTTCTCTAAGTATGGGTAAATCGTCAAAACGCTTGTAGGACGGAAGCTGTAACTTTTCAAAGTTGTTTTCTACTAAAAACTAGGGGTGAGCATCGGTCGGGTCGGGTCGGGCCAAAAAATCCTATCCCGATCGGGTTTTGGGTGGACAAAACAGGCCCCGAAACCCTTCCTAAGTAAAGTTCGAGTTTCGGACTTTGGGTCTAATCGGTTTTTGGGTTCATCGGGTTTCGGACTTAGATCTAAGCATAAAGTTCTGTTTGTTGAAAAATCCGTATAAAATCACTCACTCATTGGTCTGATTGAGGTGTATAATATATCGATGGAAAGCTCTCTGTGTCTAGAACAACTTTCTAGTTTACAACGAGATCTAATTGCGACTTTAAGGGGCTCGAAATAATGTATTTCCAAAACTGGTCATGTTAAAACGGGTTTTGCGCACTGTTTTTGTAAAATTCATTTAAAACTGGTCATTGATCCAAAAAATATGCATTTTAGACGATTAGATTCCTAAGAAATAGTAGTACGTTTTTAATTTAGATGTCAAATCTTAATTTGTTCTCTAAGTATGGGTAAATCGTCAAAACGCTTGTAGGACGGAAGCTGTAACTTTTCAAAGTTGTTTTCTACTAAAAACTAGGGGTGAGCATCGGTCGGGTCGGGTCGGGCCGAAAAACCCTATCCCGATCGGGTTTTGGGTGGACAAAACAGGCCCCGAAACCCTTCCTAAGTAAAGTTCGAGTTTCGGACTTTGGGTCTAATCGGTTTTCGGGTTCATCGGGTCGGGTTCATCGGGTTTCGGACTTAGATCTAAGCATAAAGTTCTGTTTGTTGAAAAATCCGTATAAAATCACTCACTCATTGGTCTGATTGAGGTGTATAATATATCGATGGAAAGCTCTCTGTGTCTAGAACAACTTTCTAGTTTACAACGAGATCTAATTGCGACTTTAAGGGGCTCGAAATAATGTATTTCCAAAACTGGTCATGTTAAAACGGGTTTTGCGCACTGTTTTTGTAAAATTCATATAAAACTGGTCATTGATCCAAAAAATATGCATTTTAGACGATTAGATTCCTAAGAAATAGTAGTACGTTTTTAATTTAGATGTCAAATCTTAATTTGTTCTCTAAGTATGGGTAAATCGTCAAAACGCTTGTAGGACGGAAGCTGTAACTTTTCAAAGTTGTTTTCTACTAAAAACTAGGGGTGAGCATCGGTCGGGTCGGGTCGGGCCGAAAAACCCCCATCCCGATCGGGTTTTGGGTGGACAAAACAGGCCCCGAAACCCTTCCTAAGTAAAGTTCGAGTTTCGGACTTTGGGTCTAATCGGTTTTCGGGTTCATCGGGTCGGGTTCATCGGGTTTCGGACTTAGATCTAAGCATAAAGTTCTGTTTGTTGAAAAATCCGTATAAAATCAATCACTCATTGGTCTGATTGAGGTGTATAATATATCGATGGAAAGCTCTCTGTGTCTAGAACAACTTTCTAGTTTACAACGAGATCTAATTGCGACTTTAAGGGGCTCGAAATAATGTATTTCCAAAACAGGTCATGTTAAAACGGGTTTTGCGCACTGTTTTTGTAAAACTCATATAAAATTGGTGATTGATCCAAAAAATATGCATTTTAGACGATTAGATTCCTAAGAAATAGTAGTACGTTTTTAATTTAGATGTCAAATCTTAATTTGTTCTCTAAGTATGGGTAAATCGTCAAAACGTTTGTAGGACGGAAGCTGTAACTTTTCAAAGTTGTTTTCTACTAAAAACTAGGGGTGAGCATCGGTCGGGTCGGGTCGGGCCAAAAAACCCTATCCCGATCGGGTTTTGGGTGGACAAAACAGGCCCCGAAACCCTTCCTAAGTAAAGTTCGAGTTTCGGACTTTGGGTCTAATCGGTTTTTGGGTTCATCGGGTCGGGTTCATCGGGTTTCGGACTTAGATCTAAGCATAAAGTTCTGTTTGTTGAAAAATCCGTATAAAATCACTCACTCATTGGTCTGATTGAGGTGTATAATATATCGATGGAAAGCTCTCTGTGTCTAGAACAACTTTCTAGTTTACAACGAGATCTAATTGCGACTTTAAGGGGCTCGAAATAATGTATTTCCAAAACTGGTCATGTTAAAACGGGTTTTGCGCACTGTTTTTGTAAATTTCATATAAAATTGGTCATTGATCCAAAAAATATGCATTTTAGACGATTAGATTCCTAAGAAATAGTAGTACGTTTTTAATTTAGATGTCAAATCTTAATTTGTTCTCTAAGTATGGGTAAATCGTCAAAACGCTTGTAGGACGGAAGCTGTAACTTTTCAAAGTTGTTTTCTACTAAAAACTAGGGGTGAGCATCGGTCGGGTCGGGTCGGGCCGAAAAACCCCCTTCCCGATCGGGTTTTGGGTGGACAAAACAGGCCCCGAAACCCTTCCTAAGTAAAGTTCGAGTTTCGGACTTTGGGTCTAATCGGTTTTCGGGTTCATCGGGTCGGGTTCATCGGGTTTAGGACTTAGATCTAAGCATAAAGTTCTGTTTATTGAAAAATCCGTATAAAATCACTCACTCATTGGTCTGATTGAGGTGTATAATATATCGATGGAATGCTCTCTGTGTCTAGAACAACTTTCTAGTTTACAACGAGATCTAATTGCGACTTTAAGGGGCTCGAAATAATGTATTTCCAAAACTGGTCATGTTAAAACGGGTTTTGCGCACTGTTTTTGTAAAATTCATATAAAATTGGTCATTGATCCAAAAAATATGCATTTTAGACGATTAGATTCCTAATAAATAGTAGTACGTTTTTAATTTAGATGTCAAATCTTAATTTGTTCTCTAAGTATGGGTAAATCGTCAAAACGCTTGTAGGACGGAAGCTGTAACTTTTCAAAGTTGTTTTCTACAAAAAACTAGGGGTGAGCATCGGTCGGGTCGGGTCGGGCCGAAAAACCCCCATCCCGATCGGGTTTTGGGTGGACAAAACAGGCCCCGAAACCCTTCCTAAGTAAAGTTTGAGTTTCGGACTTTGGGTCTAATCGGTTTTCGGGTTCATCGGGTCGGGTTCATCGGGTCGGGTTCATCGGATTTCGGACTTAGATCTAAGCATAAAGTTCTGTTTGTTGAAAAATCCGTATAAAATCACTCACTCATTGGTCTGATTGAGGTGTATAATATATCGATGGAAAGCTCTCTGTGTCTAGAACAACTTTCTAGTTTACAACGAGATCTAATTGCGACTTTAAGGGGCTCGAAATAATGTATTTCCAAAACAGGTCATGTTAAAACGGGTTTTGCGCACTGTTTTTGTAAAACTCATATAAAATTCGTGATTGATCCAAAAAATATGCATTTTAGACGATTAGATTCCTAAGAAATAGTAGTACGTTTTTAATTTAGATGTCAAATCTTAATTTGTTCTCTAAGTATGGGTAAATCGTCAAAACGCTTGTAGGACGGAAGCTGTAACTTTTCAAAGTTGTTTTCTACTAAAAACTAGGGGTGAGCATCGGTCGGGTCGGGTCGGGCCGAAAAACCCTATCCCGATCGGGTTTTGGGTGGACAAAACAGGCCCCGAAACCCTTCCTAAGTAAAGTTCGAGTTTCGGACTTTGGGTCTAATCGGTTTTCGGGTTCATCGGGTCGGGTTCATCGGGTTTCGGACTTAGATCTAAGCATAAAGTTCTGTTTGTTGAAAAATCCGTATAAAATCACTCACTCATTGGTCTGATTGAGGTGTATAATATATCGATGGAAAGCTCTCTGTGTCTAGAACAACTTTCTAGTTTACAACGAGATCTAATTGCGACTTTAAGGGGCTCGAAATAATGTATTTCCAAAACTGGTCATGTTAAAACGGGTTTTGCGCACTGTTTTTGTAAAATTCATATAAAATTGGTGATTGATCCAAAAAATATGCATTTTAGACGATTAGATTCCTAAGAAATAGTAGTACGTTTTTAATTTAGATGTCAAATCTTAATTTGTTCTCTAAGTATGGGTAAATCGTCAAAACGCTTGTAGGACGGAAGCTGTAACTTTTCAAAGTTGTTTTCTACTAAAAACTAGGGGTGAGCATCGGTCGGGTCGGGTCGGGCCGAAAAACCCCCATCCCGATCGGGTTTTGGGTGGACAAAACAGGCCCCGAAACCCTTCCTAAGTAAAGTTCGAGTTTCGGACTTTGGGTCTAATCGGTTTTCGGGTTCATCGGGTCGGGTTCATCGGGTTTAGGACTTAGATCTAAGCATAAAGTTCTGTTTGTTGAAAAATCCGTATAAAATCACTCACTCATTGGTCTGATTGAGGTGTATAATATATCGATGGAAAGCTCTCTGTGTCTAGAACAACTTTCTAGTTTACAACGAGATCTAATTGCGACTTTAAGGGGCTCGAAATAATGTATTTCCAAAACTGGTCATGTTAAAACGGGTTTTGCGCACTGTTTTTGTAAAATTCATATAAAACTGGTCATTGATCCAAAAAATATGCATTTTAAACGATTAGATTCCTAAGAAACAGTAGTACGTTTTTAATTTAGATGTCAAATCTTAATTTGTTCTCTAAGTATGGGTAAATCGTCAAAACGCTTGTAGGACGGAAGCTGTAACTTTTCAAAGTTGTTTTCTACTAAAAACTAGGGGTGAGCATCGGTCGGGTCGGGTCGGGCCGAAAAACCCCCATCCCGATCGGGTTTTGGGTGGACAAAACAGGCCCCGAAACCCTTCCTAAGTAATGTTCGAGTTTCGGACTTTGGGTCTAATCGGTTTTCGGGTTCATCGGGTCGGGTTCATCGGGTTTCGGACGTAGATCTAAGCATAAAGTTCTGTTTGTTGAAAAATCCGTATAAAATCACTCACTCATTGGTCTGATTGAGGTGTATAATATATCGATGGAAAGCTCTCTGTGTCTAGAACAACTTTCTAGTTTACAACGAGATCTAATTGCGACTTTAAGGGGCTCGAAATAATGTATTTCCAAAACTGGTCATGTTAAAACGGGTTTTGCGCACTGTTTTTGTAAAATTCATATAAAATTGGTCATTGATCCAAAAAATATGCATTTTAGACGATTAGATTCCTAAGAAATAGTAGTACGTTTTTAATTTAGATGTCAAATCTTAATTTGTTCTCTAAGTATGGGTAAATCGTCAAAACGCTTGTAGGACGGAAGCTGTAACTTTTCAAAGTTGTTTTCTACTAAAAACTAGGGGTGAGCATCGGTCGGGTCGGGTCGGGCCGAAAAACCCCCTTCCCGATCGGGTTTTGGGTGGACAAAACAGGCCCCGAAACCCTTCCTAAGTAAAGTTCGAGTTTCGGACTTTGGGTCTAATCGGTTTTCGGGTTCATCGGGTCGGGTTCATCGGGTTTCGGACTTAGATCTAAGCATAAAGTTCTGTTTGTTAAAAAATCCGTATAAAATCACTCAATCATTGGTTTGATTGAGATGTATAATATATCGATGGAAAGCTCTCTGTGTCTAGAACAACTTTCTAGTTTACAACGAGATCTAATTGCGACTTTAAGGGGCTCGAAATAATGTATTTCCAAAACTGGTGATGTTAAAACGGGTTTTGCGCACTGTTTTTGTAAAATTCATATAAAATTGGTCATTGATCCAAAAAATATGCATTTTAGACGAGTAGATTCCTAAGAAATAGTAGTACGTTTTTAATTTAGATGTCAAATCTTAATTTGTTCTCTAAGTATGGGTAAATCGTCAAAACGCTTGTAGGACGGAAGCTGTAACTTTTCAAACTTGTTTTCTACTAAAAACTAGGTGTGAGCATCGGTCGGGTCGGGTCGGGCCGAAAAACCCCCATCCCGATCGGGTTTTGGGTGGACAAAACAGGCCCCGAAACCCTTCCTAAGTAAAGTTCGAGTTTCGGACTTGAGGTCTAATCGGTTTTCGGGTTCATCGGGTCGGGTTCATCGGGTTTCGGACTTAGATCTAAGCAAAAAGTTCTGTTTGTTGAAAAATCCGTATAAAATCACTCACTCATTGGTCTGATTGAGGTGTATAATATATCGATGGAAAGCTCTCTGTGTCAAGAACAACTTTCTAGTTTACAACGAGATCTAATTGCGACTTTAAGGGGCTCGAAATAATGTATTTCCAAAACTGGTCATGTTAAAACGGGTTTTGCGCACTGTTTTTGTAAAATTCATATAAAATTGGTCATTGATCCAAAAAATATGCATTTTAGACGATTAGATTCCTAAGAAATAGTAGTACGTTTTTAATTTAGATGTCAAATCTTAATTTGTTCTCTAAGTATGGGTAAATCGTCAAAACGCTTGTAGGACGGAAGCTGTAACTTTTCAAAGTTGTTTTCTACAAAAAAACTAGGGGTGAGCATCGGTCGGGTCGGGTCGGGCCGAAAAACCCCCATCCCGATCGGGTTTTGGGTGGACAAAACAGGCCCCGAAACCCTTCCTAAGTAAAGTTCGAGTTTCGGACTTTGGGTCTAATCGGTTTTCGGGTTCATCGGGTCGGGTTCATCGGGTTTCGGACTTAGATCTAAGCATAAAGTTCTGTTTGTTGAAAAATCCGTATAAAATCACTCACTCATTGGTCTGATTGAGGTGTATAATATATCGATGGAAAGCTCTCTGTGTCTATAACAACTTTCTAGTTTACAACGAGATCTAATTGCGACTTTAAGGGGCTCGAAATAATGTATTTCCAAAACTGGTCATGTTAAAACGGGTTTTGCGCACTGTTTTTGTAAAATTCATTTAAATGTGGTCATTGATCCAAAAAATATGCATTTTAGACGATTAGATTCCTAATAAATAGTAGTACGTTATTAATTTAGATGTCAAATCTTAATTTGTTCTCTAAGTATGGGTAAATCGTCAAAACGCTTGTAGGACGGAAGCTGTAACTTTTCAAAGTTGTTTTCTACTAAAAACTAGGGGTGAGCATCGGTCGGGTCGGGTCGGGCCGAAAAACCCCCACCCCGATCGGGTTTTGAGTGGACAAAACAGGCCCCGAAACCCTTCCTAAGTAAAGTTCGAGTTTCGGACTTTGGGTCTAATCGGTTTTCGGGTTCATCGGGTCGGGTTCATCGGGTTTCGGACTTAGATCTAAGCATAAAGTTCTGTTTGTTGAAAAATCCGTATAAAATCACTCACTCATTGGTCTGATTGAGGTGTATAATATATCGATGGAAAGCTCTCTGTGTCTAGAACAACACTCTAGTTTACAACGAGATCTAATTGCGACTTTAAGGGGCTCGAAATAATGTATTTCCAAAACTGGTCATGTTAAAACGGGTTTTGCGCACTGTTTTTGTAAAATTCATATAAAATTGGTCATTGATCCAAAAAATATGAATTTTAGACGATTAGATTTCTAAGAAATAGTAGTACGTTTTTAATTTAGATGTCAAATCTTAATTTGTTCTCTAAGTATGGGTAAATCGTCAAAACGCTTGTAGGACGGAAGCTGTAACTTTTCAAAGTTGTTTTCTACTAAAAACTAGGGGTGAGCATCAGTCGGGTCGGGTCGGGCCGAAAATCCCCCATCCCGATCGGGTTTTGGGTGGACAAAACAGGCCCCGAAACCCTTCCTAAGTAAAGTTCGAGTTTCGGAGTTTGGGTCTAATCGGTTTTCGGGTTCATCGGGTCGGGTTCATCGGGTTTCGGACTTAGATCTAAGCATAAAGTTCTGTTTGTTGAAAAATCCGTATAAAATCACTCACTCATTGGTCTGATTGAGGTGTATAATATATCGATGGAAAGCTCTCTGTGTCTAGAACAACACTCTAGTTTACAACGAGATCTAATTGCGACTTTAAGGGGCTCGAAATAATGTATTTCCAAAACTGGTCATGTTAAAACGGGTTTTGCGCACTGTTTTTGTAAAATTCATATAAAATTGGTCATTGATCCAAAAAATATGAATTTTAGACGATTAGATTCCTAAGAAATAGTAGTACGTTTTTAATTTAGATGTCAAATCTTAATTTGTTCTCTAAGTATGGGTAAATCGTCAAAACGCTTGTAGGACGGAAGCTGTAACTTTTCAAAGTTGTTTTCTACTAAAAACTAGGGGTGAGCATCGGTCGGGTCGGGTCGGGCCGAAAATCCCCCATCCCGATCGGGTTTTGGGTGGACAAAACAGGCCCCGAAACCCTTCCTAAGTAAAGTTCGAGTTTCGGACTTTGGGTCTAATCGGTTTTCGGGTTCATCGGGTCGGGTTCATCGGGTTTCGGACTTAGATCTAAGCATAAAGTTCTGTTTGTTGAAAAATCCGTATAAAATCACTCACTCATTGGTCCGATTGAGGTGTATAATATATCGATGGAAAGCTCTCTGTGTCTATAACAACTTTCTAGTTTACAACGAGATCTAATTGCGACTTTAAGGGGCTCGAAATAATGTATTTCCAAAACTGGTCATGTTAAAACGGGTTTTGCGCACTGTTTTTGTAAAATTCATATAAAATTGGTCATTGATCCAAAAAATATGCATTTTAGACGATTAGATTCCTAATAAATAGTAGTACGTTTTTAATTTAGATGTCAAATCTTAATTTGTTCTCTAAGTATGGGTAAATCGTCAAAACGCTTGTAGGACGGAAGCTGTAACTTTTCAAAGTTGTTTTCTACAAAAAACTAGGGGTGAGCATCGGTCGGGTCGGGTCGGGCCGAAAAACCCCCATCCCGATCGGGTTTTGGGTGGACAAAACAGGCCCCGAAACCCTTCCTAAGTAAAGTTCGAGTTTCGGACTTTGGGTCTAATCGGTTTTCGGGTTCATCGGGTCGGGTTCATCGGGTTTCGGACTTAGATCTAAGCATAAAGTTCTGTTTGTTGAAAAATCCGTATAAAATCACTCACTCATTGGTCTGATTGAGGTGTATAATATATCGATGGAAAGCTCTCTGTGTCTAGAACAACTTTCTAGTTTACAACGAGATCTAATTGCGACTTTAAGGGGCTCGAAATAATGTATTTCCAAAACTGGTCATGTTAAAACGGGTTTTGCGCACTGTTTTTGTAAAATTCATATAAAATTGGTCATTGATCCAAAAAATATGCATTTTAGACGATTAGATTCCTAAGAAATAGTAGTACGTTTTTAATTTAGATGTCAAATCTTAATTTGTTCTCTAAGTATGGGTAAATCGTCAAAACGCTTGTAGGACGGAAGCTGTAACTTTTCAAAGTTGTTTTCTACAAAAAACTAGGGGTGAGCATCGGTCGGGTCGGGTCGGGCCGAAAAACCCCCATCCCGATCGGGTTTTGGGTGGACAAAACAGGCCCCGAAACCCTTCCTAAGTAAAGTTCGAGTTTCGGACTTCGGGTCTAATCGGTTTTCGGGTTCATCGGGTCGGGTTCATCGGGTTTCGGACTTAGATCTAAGCATAAAGTTCTGTTTGTTGAAAAATCCGTATAAAATCACTCACTCATTGGTCTGATTGAGGTGTATAATATATCGATGGAAAGCTCTCTGTGTCTATAACAACTTTCTAGTTTACAACGAGATCTAATTGCGACTTTAAGGGGCTCGAAATAATGTATTTCCAAAACTGGTCATGTTAAAACGGGTTTTGCGCACTGTTTTTGTAAAATTCATATAAATGTGGTCATTGATCCAAAAAATATGCATTTTAGACGATTAGATTCCTAAGAAATAGTAGTACGTTATTAATTAAGATGTCAAATCTTAATTTGTTCTCTAAGTATAGGGTAAATCGTCAAAACGCTTGTAGGACGGAAGCTGTAACTTTTCAAAGTTGTTTTCTACTAAAAACTAGGGGTGAGCATCGGTCGGGTCGGGTCGGGCCGAAAAACCCCCACCCCGATCGGGTTTTGGGTGGACAAAACAGGCCCCGAAACCCTTCCTAAGTAAAGTTCGAGTTTCGGACTTTGGGTCTAATCGGTTTTCGGGTTCATCGGGTTTCGGACTTAGATCTAAGCATAAAGTTCTGTTTGTTGAAAAATCCGTATAAAATCACTCACTCATTGGTCTGATTGAGGTGTATAATATATCGATGGAAAGCTCTCTGTGTCTAGAACAACTTTCTAGTTTACAACGAGATCTAATTGCGACTTTAAGGGGCTCGAAATAATGTATTTCCAAAACTGGTCATGTTAAAACGGGTTTTGCGCACTGTTTTTGTAAAATTCATATAAAATTGGTCATTGATCCAAAAAATATGAATTTTAGACGATTAGATTCCTAAGAAATAGTAGTACGTTTTTAATTTAGATGTCAAATCTTAATTTGTTCTCTAAGTATGGGTAAATCGTCAAAACGCTTGTAGGACGGAAGCTGTAACTTTTCAAAGTTGTTTTCTACTAAAAACTAGGGGTGAGCATCGGTCGGGTCGGGTCGGGCCGAAAACCCCCCATACCGATCGGGTTTTGGTGGACAAAACAAGCCCCGAAACCCTTCCTAAGTAAAGTTCGAGTTTCGGAGTTTGGGTCTAATCGGTTTTCGGGTTCATCGGGTCGGGTTCATCGGGTTTCGGACTTAGATCTAAGCATAAAGTTCTGTTTGTTGAAAAATCCGTATAAAATCACTCACTCATTGGTCTGATTGAGGTGTATAATATATCGATGGAAAGCTCTCTGTGTCTATAACAACTTTCTAGTTTACAACGAGATCTAATTGCGACTTTAAGGGGCTCGAAATAATGTATTTCCAAAACTGGTGATGTTAAAACGGGTTTTGCGCACTGTTTTTGTAAAATTCATATAAATGTGGTCATTGATCCAAAAAATATGCATTTTAGACGATTAGATTCCTAAGAAATAGTAGTACGTTTTTAATTTAGATGTCAAATCTTAATTTGTTTTCTAAGTATGGGTAAATCGTCAAAACGCTTGTAGGACGGAAGCTGTAACTTTTCAAACTTGTTTTCAACTAAAAACTAGGTGTGAGCATCGGTCGGGTCGGGTCGGGCCGAAAAACCCCCATCCCGATCGGGTTTTGGGTGGACAAAACAGGCCCCGAAACCCTTCCTAAGTAAAGTTCGAGTTTCGGACTTTGGGTCTAATCGGTTTTCGGGTTCATCGGGTCGGGTTCATCGGGTTTCGGACTTAGATCTAAGCATAAAGTTCTGTTTGTTGAAAAATCCGTATAAAATCACTCACTCATTGGTCTGATTGAGGTGTATAATATATCGATGGAAAGCTCTCTGTGTCTAGAACAACTTTCTAGTTTACAACGAGATCTAATTGCGACTTTAAGGGGCTCGAAATAATGTATTTCCAAAACTGGTCATGTTAAAACAGGTTTTGCGCACTGTTTTTGTAAAATTCATATAAAATTGGTCATTGATCCAAAAAATATGCATTTTAGACGATTAGATTCCTAATAAATAGTAGTACGTTTTTAATTTAGATGTCAAATCTTAATTTGTTCTCTAAGTATGGGTAAATCGTCAAAACGCTTGTAAGACGGAAGCTGTAACTTTTCAAAGTTGTTTTCTACAAAAAACTAGGGGTGAGCATCGGTCGGGTCGGGTCGGGCCGAAAAACCCCCATCCCGATCGGGTTTTGGGTGGACAAAACAGGCCCCGAAACCCTTCCTAAGTAAAGTTCGAGTTTCGGACTTTGGGTCTAATCGGTTTTCGGGTTCATCGGGTCGGGTTCATCGGGTTTCGGACTTAGATCTAAGCATAAAGTTCTGTTTGTTGAAAAATCCGTATAAAATCACTCACTCATTGGTCTGATTGAGGTGTATAATATATCGATGGAAAGCTCTCTGTGTCTATAACAACTTTCTAGTATACAACGAGATCTAATTGCGACTTTAAGGAGCTCGAAATAATGTATTTCCAAAACTGGTCATGTTAAAACGGGTTTTGCGCACTGTTTTTGTAAAATTCATATAAATGTGGTCATTGATCCAAAAAATATGCATTTTAGACGATTAGATTCCTAAGAAATAGTAGTACGTTATTAATTTAGATGTCAAATCTTAATTTGTTCTCTAAGTATGGGTAAATCGTCAAAACGCTTGTAGGACGGAAGCTGTAACTTTTCAAAGTTGTTTTCTACTAAAAACTAGGGGTGAGCATCGGTCGGGTCGGGTCGGGCCGAAAAACCCCCACCCCGATCGGGTTTTGGGTGGACAAAACAGGCCCCGAAACCCTTCCTAAGTAAAGTTCGAGTTTCGGACTTTGGGTCTAATCGGTTTTCGGGTTCATCGGGTTTCGGACTTAGATCTAAGCATAAAGTTCTGTTTGTTGAAAAATCCGTATAAAATCACTCACTCATTGGTCTGATTGAGGTGTATAATATATCGATGGAAAGCTCTCTATGTCTAGAACAACACTCTAGTTTACAACGAGATCTAATTGCGACTTTAAGGGGCTCGAAATAATGTATTTCCAAAACTGGTCATGTTAAAACGGGTTTTGCGCACTGTTTTTGTAAAATTCATATAAAATTGGTCATTGATCCAAAAAATATGAATTTTAGACGATTAGATTCCTAAGAAATAGTAGTACGTTTTTAATTTAGATGTCAAATCTTAATTTGTTCTCTAAGTATGGGTAAATCGTCAAAACGCTTGTAGGACAGAAGCTGTAACTTTTCAAAGTTGTTTTCTACAAAAAAACTAGGGGTGAGCATCGGTCGGGTCGGGTCGGGCCGAAAAACCCCCATCCCGATCGGGTTTTGGGTGGACAAAACAGGCCCCGAAACCCTTCCTAAGTAAATTTCGAGTTTCGGAGTTTGGGTCTAATCGGTTTTCGGGTTCATCGGGTCGGGTTCATCGGATTTCGGACTTAGATCTAAGCATAATGTTCTGTTTGTTGAAAAATCCGTATAAAATCACTCACTCATTGGTCCGATTGAGGTGTATAATATATCGATGGAAATCTCTCTGTGTCTATAACAACTTTCTAGTTTACAACGAGATCTAATTGCGACTTTAAGGGGCTCGAAATAATGTATTTCCAAAACTGGTCATGTTAAAACGGGTTTTGCGCACTGTTTTTGTAAAATTCATATAAAATTGGTCATTGATCCAAAAAATATGCATTTTAGACGATTAGATTCCTAATAAATAGTAGTACGTTTTTAATTTAGATGTCAAATCTTAATTTGTTCTCTAAGTATGGGTAAATCGTCAAAACGCTTGTAGGACGGAAGCTGTAACTTTTCAAAGTTGTTTTCTACAAAAAAACTAGGGGTGAGCATCGGTCGGGTCGGGTCGGGCCGAAAAACCCCCATCCCGATCGGGTTTTGGGTGGACAAAACAGGCCCCGAAACCCTTCCTAAGTAAAGTTTGAGTTTCGGACTTTGGGTCTAATCGGTTTTCGGGTTCATCGGGTCGGGTTCATCGGGTTTCGGACTTAGATCTAAGCATAAAGTTCTGTTTGTTGAAAAATCCGTATAAAATCACTCACTCATTGGTCTGATTGAGGTGTATAATATATCGATGGAAAGCTCTCTGTGTCTAGAACAACTTTCTAGTTTACAACGAGATCTAATTGCGACTTTAAGGGGCTCGAAATAATGTATTTCCAAAACTGGTCATGTTAAAACGGGTTTTGCGCACTGTTTTTGTAAAATTCATATAAAATTGGTTATTGATCCAAAAAATATGCATTTTAGACGATTAGATTCCTAAGAAATAGTAGTACGTTTTAATTTAGATGTCAAATCTTAATTTGTTCTCTAAGTATGGGTAAATCGTCAAAACGCTTGTAGGACGGAAGCTGTAACTTTTCAAAGTTGTTTTCTACAAAAAAACTAGTGGTGAGCATCGGTCGGGTCGGGTCGGGCCGTAAAAACCCCCATCCCGATCGGGTTTTGGGTGGACAAAACAGGCCCCGAAACCCTTCCTAAGTAAAGTTCGAGTTTCGGACTTTGGGTCTAATCGGTTTTCGGGTTCATCGGGTCGGGTTCATCGGGTTTCGGACTTAGATCTAAGCATAAAGTTCTGTTTGTTGAAAAATCCGTATAAAATCACTCACTCATTGGTCTGATTGAGGTGTATTAATATATCGATGGAAAGCTCTCTGTGTCTATAACAACTTTCTAGTTTACAACGAGATCTAATTGCGACTTTATGGGCTCGAAATAATGTATTTCCAAAACTGGTCATGTTAAAACGGGTTTTGCGCACTGTTTTTGTAAAATTCATATAAATGTGGTCATTGATCCAAAAAATATGCATTTTAGACGATTAGATTCCTAAGACATAGTAGTACGTTATTAATTAAGATGTCAAATCTTAATTTGTTCTCTAAGTATGGGTAAATCGTCAAAACGCTTGTAGGACGGAAGCTGTAACTTTTCAAAGTTGTTTTCTACTAAAAACTAGGGGTGAGCATCGGTCGGGTCGGGTCGGGCCGAAAAACCCCCACCCCGATCGGGTTTGGGTGGACAAAACCAGGCCCCGAAACCCTTCCTAAGTAAAGTTCGAGTTTCGGACTTTGGGTCTAATCGGTTTTCGGGTTCATCGGGTTTCGGACTTAGATCTAAGCATAAAGTTCTGTTTGTTGAAAAATCCGTATAAAATCACTCACTCATTGGTCTGATTGAGGTGTATAATATATCGATGGAAAGCTCTCTGTGTCTAGAACAACTTTCTAGTTTACAACGAGATCTAATTGCGACTTTAAGGGGCTCGAAATAATGTATTTCCAAAACTGGTCATGTTAAAACGGGTTTTGCGCACTGTTTTTTGTAAAATTCATATAAAATTGGTCATTGATCCAAAAAATATGAATTTTAGATGATTAGATTCCTAAGAAATAGTAGTACGTTTTTAATTTAGATGTCAAATCATTAATTTGTTCTCTAAGTATGGGTAAATCGTCAAAACGCTTGTAGGACGGAAGCTGTAACTTTTCAAAGTTGTTTTCTACTAAAAACTAGGGGTGAGCATCGGTCGGGTCGGGTCGGGCCGAAAACCCCCCATCCCGATCGGGTTTTGGTGGACAAAACAAGCCCCGAAACCCTTCCTAAGTAAAGTTCGAGTTTCGGAGTTTGGGTCTAATCGGTTTTTTCGGGTTCATCGGGTCGGGTTCATCGGGTTTCGGACTTAGATCTAAGCATAAAGTTCTGTTTGGTTGAAAAATCCGTATAAAATCACTCACTCATTGGTCTGATTGAGGTGTATATATATCGATGGAAAGCTCTCTGTGTCTATAACAACTTTCTAGTTTACAACGAGATCTAATTGCGACTTTAAGGGGCTCGAAATAATGTATTTCCAAAACTGGTCATGTTAAAACGGGTTTTGCGCACTGTTTTTGTAAAATTCATATAAATTTGGTCATTGATCCAAAAAATATGCATTTTAGACGATTAGATTCCTAAGAAATAGTAGTACGTTTTTAATTTAGATGTCAAATCTTAATTTGTTCTCTAAGTATGGGTAAATCGTCAAAACGCTTGTAGGACGGAAGCTGTAACTTTTCAAACTTGTTTTCAACTAAAAACTAGGTGTGAGCATCGGTCGGGTCGGGTCGGCCGAAAAACCCCCATCCCGATCGGGTTTTGGGTGGACAAAACAGGCCCCGAAACCCTTCCTAAGTAAGTTCGAGTTTCGGACTTTGGGTCTAATCGGTTTTCGGGTTCATCGGGTTTCGGACTTAGATCTAAGCATAAAGTTCTGTTTGTTGAAAAATCCGTATAAAATCACTCACTCATTGGTCTGATTGAGGTGTATAATATATCGATGGAAAGCTCTCTGTGTCTAGAACAACTTTCTAGTTTACAACGAGATCTAATTGCGACTTTAAGGGGCTCGAAATAATGTATTTCCAAAACTGGTCATGTTAAAACGGGTTTTGCGCACTGTTTTTGTAAAATTCATATAAAATTGGTCATTGATCCAAAAAATATGCATTTTAGACGATTAGATTCCTAAGAAATAGTAGTACGTTTTTAATTTAGATGTCAAATCTTAATTTGTTCTCTAAGTATGGGTAAATCGTCAAAACGCTTGTAGGACGGAAGCTGTAACTTTTCAAACTTGTTTTCAACTAAAAACTAGGTGTGAGCATCGGTCGGGTCGGGTCGGGCCGAAAAACCCCCATCCCGATCGGGTTTTGGGTGGACAAAACAGGCCCCGAAAACCCTTCCTAAGTAAAGTTCGAGTTTCGGACTTTGGGTCTAATCGGTTTTCGGGTTCATCGGGTTTCGGACTTAGATCTAAGCATAAAGTTCTGTTTGTTGAAAAATCCGTATAAAATCACTCACTCATTGGTCTGATTGAGGTGTATAATATATCGATGGAAAGCTCTCTGTGTCTAGAACAACACTCTAGTTTACAACGAGATCTAATTGCGACTTTAAGGGGCTCGAAATAATGTATTTCCAAAACTGGTCATGTTAAAACGGGTTTTTGCGCACTGTTTTTGTAAAATTCATATAAAATTGGTCATTGATCCAAAAAATATGAATTTTAGACGATTAGATTCCTAAGAAATAGTAGTACGTTTTTAATTTAGATGTCAAATCTTAATTTGTTCTCTAAGTATGGGTAAATCGTCAAAACGCTTGTAGGACGAAAGCTGTAACTTTTCAAAGTTGTTTTCTACTAAAAACTAGGGGTGAGCATCGGTCGGGTCGGGTCGGGCCGAAAAACCCCCATCCCGATCGGGTTTTGGGTGGACAAAACAGGCCCCGAAACCCTTCCTAAGTAAAGTTCGAGTTTCGGAGTTTGGGTCTAATCGGTTTTCGGGTTCATCGGGTCGGGTTCATCGGGTTTCGGACTTAGATCTAAGCATAAAGTTCTGTTTGTTGAAAAATCCGTATAAAATCACTCACTCATTGGTCCGATTGAGGTGTATAATATATCGATGGAAAGCTCTCTGTGTCTATAACAACTTTCTAGTTTACAACGAGATCTAATTGCGACTTTAAGGGGCTCGAAATAATGTATTTCCAAAACTGGTCATGTTAAAACGGGTTTTGCGCACTGTTTTTGTAAAATTCATATAAAATTGGTCATTGATCCAAAAAATATGCATTTTAGACGATTAGATTCCTAATAAATAGTAGTACGTTTTTAATTTAGATGTCAAATCTTAATTTGTTCTCTAAGTATGGGTAAATCGTCAAAACGCTTGTAGGACGGAAGCTGTAACTTTTCAAAGTTGTTTTCTACAAAAAACTAGGGGTGAGCATCGGTCGGGTCGGGTCGGGC
The DNA here is from genome assembly GCA_033807775.1 of Saussurea involucrata. Classification (NCBI taxonomy): domain Eukaryota; kingdom Viridiplantae; phylum Streptophyta; class Magnoliopsida; order Asterales; family Asteraceae; genus Saussurea; species Saussurea involucrata. The sequence continues at coordinate 49,108 of JAWVWS010000026.1, forward strand.
CGAAAAACCCCCATCCCGATCGGGTTTTGGGTGGACAAAACAGGCCCCGAAACCCTTCCTAAGTAAAGTTCGAGTTTCGGACTTTGGGTCTAATCGGTTTTCGGGTTCATCGGGTCGGGTTCATCGGGTTTCGGACTTAGATCTAAGCATAAAGTTCTGTTTGTTGAAAAATCCGTATAAAATCACTCACTCATTGGTCTGATTGAGGTGTATAATATATCGATGGAAAGCTCTCTGTGTCTAGAACAACTTTCTAGTTTACAACGAGATCTAATTGCGACTTTAAGGGGCTCGAAATAATGTATTTCCAAAACTGGTCATGTTAAAACGGGTTTTGCGCACTGTTTTTGTAAAATTCATATAAAATTGGTCATTGATCCAAAAAATATGTATTTTAGACGATTAGATTCCTAAGAAATAGTAGTACGTTTTTAATTTATATGTCAAATCTTAATTTGTTCTCTAAGTATGGGTAAATCGTCAAAACGCTTGTAGGACGGAAGCTGTAACTTTTCAAAGTTGTTTTCTACAAAAAACTAGGGGTGAGCATCGGTCGGGTCGGGTCGGGCCGAAAACCCCCCATCCCGATCGGGTTTTGGGTGGACAAAACAGGCCCCGAAACCCTTCCTAAGTAAAGTTCGAGTTTCGGACTTTGGGTCTAATCGGTTTTCGGGTTCATCGGGTCGGGTTCATCGGGTTTCGGACTTAGATCTAAGCATAAAGTTCTGTTTGTTGAAAAATCCGTATAAAATCACTCACTCATTGGTCTGATTGAGGTGTATAATATATCGATGGAAAGCTCTCTGTGTCTATAACAACTTTCTAGTTTACAACGAGATCTAATTGCGACTTTAAGGGGCTCGAAATAATGTATTTCCAAAACTGGTCATGTTAAAACGGGTTTTGCGCACTGTTTTTGTAAAATTCATATAAATGTGGTCATTGATCCAAAAAATATGCATTTTAGACGATTAGATTCCTAAGAAATAGTAGTACGTTATTAATTAAGATGTCAAATCTTAATTTGTTCTCTAAGTATGGGTAAATCGTCAAAACGCTTGTAGGACGGAAGCTGTAACTTTTCAAAGTTGTTTTCTACTAAAAACTAGGGGTGAGCATCGGTCGGGTCGGGTCGGGTCGGGCCGAAAAACCCCCACCCCGATCGGGTTTTGGGTGGACAAAACAGGCCCCGAAACCCTTCCTAACTAAAGTTCGAGTTTCGGACTTTGGGTCTAATCGGTTTTTGGGTTCATCGGGTTTCGGACTTAGATCTAAGCATAAAGTTCTGTTTGTTGAAAAATCCGTATAAAATCACTCACTCATTGGTCTGATTGAGGTGTATAATATATCGATGGAAAGCTCTCTGTGTCTAGAACAACTTTCTAGTTTACAACGAGATCTAATTGCGACTTTAAGGGGCTCGAAATAATGTATTTCCAAAACTGGTCATGTTAAAACGGGTTTTGCGCACTGTTTTTGTAAAATTCATATAAAATTGGTCATTGATCCAAAAAATATGAATTTTAGACGATTAGATTCCTAAGAAATAGTAGTACTTTTTTAATTTAGATGTAAAATCTTAATTTGTTCTCTAAGTATGGGTAAATCGTCAAAACGCTTGTAGGACGGAAGCTGTAACTTTTCAAAGTTGTTTTCTACTAAAAACTAGGGGTGAGCATCGGTCGGGTCGGGTCGGGCCGAAAACCCCCCATCCCGATCGGGTTTTGGTGGACAAAACAAGCCCCGAAACCATTCCTAAGTAAAGTTCGAGTTTCGGAGTTTGGGTCTAATCGGTTTTCGGGTTCATCGGGTCGGGTTCATCGGGTTTCGGACTTAGATCTAAGCATAAAGTTCTGTTTGTTGAAAAATCCGTATAAAATCACTCACTCATTGGTCTGATTGAGGTGTATAATATATCGATGGAAAGCTCTCTGTGTCTATAACAACTTTCTAGTTTACAACGAGATCTAATTGCGACTTTAAGGGGCTCGAAATAATGTATTTCCAAAACTGGTCATGTTAAAACGGGTTTTGTGCACTGTTTTTGTAAAATTCATATAAATGTGGTCATTGATCCAAAAAATATGCATTTTAGACGATTAGATTCCTAAGAAATAGTAGTACGTTTTTAATTTAGATGTCAAATCTTAATTTGTTCTCTAAGTATGGGTAAATCGTCAAAACGCTTGTAGGACGGAAGCTGTAACTTTTCAAACTTGTTTTCAACTAAAAACTAGGTGTGAGCATCGGTCGGGTCGGGTCGGGCCGAAAAACCCCCATCCCGATCGGGTTTTGGGTGGACAAAACAGGCCCCGAAACCCTTCCTAAGTAAAGTTCGAGTTTCGGACTTTGGGTCTAATCGGTTTTCGGGTTCATCGGGTCGGGTTCATCGGGTTTCGGACTTAGATCTAAGCATAAAGTTCTGTTTGTTGAAAAATCCGTATAAAATCACTCACTCATTGGTCTGATTGAGGTGTATAATATATCGATGGAAAGCTCTCTGTGTCTAGAACAACTTTCTAGTTTACAACGAGATCTAATTGCGACTTTAAGGGGCTCGAAATAATGTATTTCCAAAACTGGTCATGTTAAAACGGGTTTTGCGCACTGTTTTTGTAAAATTCATATAAAATTGGTCATTGATCCAAAAAATATGCATTTTAGACGATTAGATTCCTAAGAAATAGTAGTACGTTTTTAATTTAGATGTCAAATCTTAATTTGTTCTCTAAGTATGGGTAAATCGTCAAAACGCTTGTAGGACGGAAGCTGTAACTTTTCAAAGTTGTTTTCTACAAAAAACTAGGGGTGAGCATCGGTCGGGTCGGGTCGGGCCGAAAAACCCCCATCCCGATCGGGTTTTGGGTGGACAAAACAGGCCCCGAAACCCTTCCTAAGTAAAGTTCGAGTTTCGGACTTTGGGTCTAATCGGTTTTCGGGTTCATCGGGTCGGGTTCATCGGGTTTCGGACTTAGATCTAAGCATAAAGTTCTGTTTGTTGAAAAATCCGTATAAAATCACTCACTCATTGGTCTGATTGAGGTGTATAATATATCGATGGAAAGCTCTCTGTGTCTATAACAACTTTCTAGTTTACAACGAGATCTAATTGCGACTTTAAGGGGCTCGAAATAATGTATTTCCAAAACTGGTCATGTTAAAACGAGTTTTACGCACTGTTTTTGTAAAATTCATATAAATGTGGTCATTGATCCAAAAAATATGCATTTTAGACGATTAGATTCCTAAGAAATAGTAGTACGTTATTAATTTAGATGTCAAATCTTAATTTGTTCTCTAAGTATGGGTAAATCGTCAAAACGCTTGTAGGACGGAAGCTGTAACTTTTCAAAGTTGTTTTCTACTAAAACCTAGGGGTGAGCATCGGTCGGGTCGGGTCGGGTCGGGCCGAAAAACCCCCACCCCGATCGGGTTTTGGGTGGACAAAACAGGCCCCGAAACCCTTCCTAAGTAAAGTTCGAGTTTCGGACTTTGGGTCTAATCGGTTTTCGGGTTCATCGGGTCGGGTTCATCGGGTTTCGGACTTAGATCTAAGCATAAAGTTCTGTTTGTTGAAAAATCCGTATAAAATCACTCACTCATTGGTCTGATTGAGGTGTATAATATATCGATGGAAAGCTCTATGTGTCTAGAACAACTTTCTAGTTTACAACGAGATCTAATTGCGACTTTAAGGGGCTCGAAATAATGTATTTCCAAAACTGGTCATGTTAAAACGGGTTTTGCGCACTGTTTTTGTAAAATTCATATAAAATTGGTCATTGATCCAAAAAATATGAATTTTAGACGATTAGATTCCTAAGAAATAGTAGTACGTTTTTAATTTAGATGTCAAATCTTAATTTGTTCTCTAAGTATGGGTAAATCGTCAAAACGCTTGTAGGACGGAAGCTGTAACTTTTCAAAGTTGTTTTCTACTAAAAACTAGGGGTGAGCATCGGTCGGGTCGGGTCGGGCCGAAAAACCCCCATCCCGATCGGGTTTTGGGTGGACAAAACAGGCCCCGAAACCCTTCCTAAGTAAAGTTTGAGTTTCGGAGTTTGGGTCTAATCGGTTTTCGGGTTCATCGGGTCGGGTTCATCGGGTTTCGGACTTAGATCTAAGCATAAAGTTCTGTTTGTTGAAAAATCCGTATAAAATCACTCACTCATTGGTTTGATTGAGGTGTATAATATATCGATGGAAAGCTCTCTGTGTCTATAACAACTTTCTAGTTTACAACGAGATCTAATTGCGACTTTAAGGGGCTCGAAATAATGTATTTCCAAAACTGGTCATGTTAAAACGGGTTTTGCGCACTGTTTTTGTAAAATCCATATAAATGTGGTCATTGATCCAAAAAATATGCATTTTAGACGATTAGATTCCTAAGAAATAGTAGTACGTTTTTAATTTAGATGTCAAATCTTAATTTGTTCTCTAAGTATGGGTAAATCGTCAAAACGCTTGTAGGACGGAAGCTGTAACTTTTCAAACTTGTTTTCTACTAAAAACTAGGTGTGAGCATCGGTCGGGTCGGGTCGGGCCGAAAAACCCCCATCCCGATCGGGTTTTGGGTGGACAAAACAGGCCCCGAAACCCTTCCTAAGTAAAGTTCGAGTTTCGGACTTTGGGTCTAATCGGTTTTCGGGTTCATCGGGTCGGGTTCATCGGGTTTCGGACTTACATCTAAGCATAAAGTTCTGTTTGTTGAAAAATCCGTATAAAATCACTCACTCATTGGTCTGATTGAGGTGTATAATATATCGATGGAAAGCTCTCTGTGTCTAGAACAACTTTCTAGTTTACAACGAGATCTAATTGCGACTTTAAGGGGCTCGAAATAATGTATTTCCAAAACTGGTCATGTTAAAACGGGTTTTGCGCACTGTTTTTGTAAAATTCATATAAAATTGGTCATTGATCCAAAAAATATGCATTTTAGACGATTAGATTCCTAAGAAATAGTTGTACGTTTTTAATTTAGATGTCAAATCTTAATTTGTTCTCTAAGTATGGGTAAATCGTCAAAACGCTTGTAGGACGGAAGCTGTAACTTTTCAAAGTTGTTTTCTACTAAAAACTAGGGGTGAGCATCGGTCGGGTCGGGTCGGGCCGAAAAACCCCCATCCCGATCGGGTTTTGGGTGGACAAAACAGGCCCCGAAACCCTTCCTAAGTAAAGTTCGAGTTTCGGACTTTGGGTCTAATCGGTTTTCGGGTACATCGGGTCGGGTTCATCGGGTTTCGGACTTAGATCTAAGCATAAAGTTCTGTTTGTTGAAAAATCCGTATAAAATCACTCACTCATTGGTCTGATTGAGGTGTATATTATATCGATGGAAAGCTCTCTGTGTCTAGAACAACTTTCTAGTTTACAACGAGATCTAATTGCGACTTTAAGGGGCTCGAAATAATGTATTTCCAAAACTGGTCATGTTAAAACGGGTTTTGCGCACTGTTTTTGTAAAATTCATATAAATGTAGTCATTGATCCAAAAAATATGCATTTTAGACGATTAGATTCCTAAGAAATAGTAGTACGTTTTTAATTTAGATGTCAAATCTTAATTTGTTCTCTAAGTATGGGTAAATCGTCAAAACGCTTGTAGGACGGAAGCTGTAACTTTTCAAACTTGTTTTCTACTAAAAACTAGGTGTGAGCATCGGTCGGGTCGGGTCGGGCCGAAAAACCCCCATCCCGATCGGGTTTTGGGTGGACAAAACAGGCCCCGAAACCCTTCCTAAGTAAAGTTCGAGTTTCGGACTTTGTGTCTAATCGGTTTTCGGGTTCATCGGGTCGGGTTCATCGGGTTTCGGACTTAGATCTAAGCATAAAGTTCTGTTTGTTGAAAAATCCGTATAAAATCACTCACTCATTGGTCTGATTGAGGTGTATAATATATCGATGGAAAGCTCTCTGTGTCTAGAACAACTTTCTAGTTTACAACGAGATCTAATTGCGACTTTAAGGAGCTCGAAATAATGTATTTCCAAAACTGGTCATGTTAAAACGGGTTTTGCGCACTGTTTTTGTAAAATTCATATAAAATTGGTCATTGATCCAAAAAATATGCATTTTAGACGATTAGATTCCTAAGAAATAGTTGTACGTTTTTAATTTAGATGTCAAATCTTAATTTGTTCTCTAAGTATGGGTAAATCGTCAAAACGCTTGTAGGACGGAAGCTGTAACTTTTCAAAGTTGTTTTCTACTAAAAACTAGGGGTGAGCATCGGTCGGGTCGGGTCGGGCCGAAAAACCCCCATCCCGATCGGGTTTTGGGTGGACAAAACAGGCCCCGAAACCCTTCCTAAGTAAAGTTCGAGTTTCGGACTTTGGGTCTAATCGGTTTTCGGGTTCATCGGGTCGGGTTCATCGGGTTTCGGACTTAGATCTAAGCATAAAGTTCTGTTTGTTGAAAAATCCGTATAAAATCACTCACTCATTGGTCTGATTGAGGTGTATATTATATCGATGGAAAGCTCTCTGTGTCTAGAACAACTTTCTAGTTTACAACGAGATCTAATTGCGACTTTAAGGGGCTCGAAATAATGTATTTCCAAAATTGGTCATGTTAAAACGGGTTTTGCGCACTGTTTTTGTAAAATTCATATAAAATTGGTCATTGATCCAAAAAATATGCATTTTAGACGATTAGATTCCTAAGAAACAGAAGTACGTTTTTAATTTAGATGTCAAATCTTAATTTGTTCTCTAAGTATGGGTAAATCGTCAAAACGCTTGTAGGACGGAAGCTGTAACTTTTCAAAGTTGTTTTCTACTAAAAACTAGGGGTGAGCATCGGTCGGGTCGGGTCGGGCCGAAAAACCCCCATCCCGATCGGGTTTTGGGTGGACAAAACAGGCCCCGAAACCCTTCCTAAGTAAAGTTCGAGTTTCAGACTTTGGGTCTAATCGGTTTTCGGGTTCATCGGGTCGGGTTCATCGGGTTTCAGACTTAGATCTAAGCATAAAGTTATGTTTGTTGAAAAATCCGTATAAAATCACTCACTCATTGGTCTGATTGAGGTGTATAATATATCGATGGAAAGCTCTCTGTGTCTAGAACAACTTTCTAGTTTACAACGAGATCTAATTGCGACTTTAAGGGGCTCGAAATAATGTATTTCCAAAATTGGTCATGTTAAAACGGGTTTTGCGCACTGTTTTTGTAAAATTCATATAAAATTGGTCATTGATCCAAAAACTATGCATTTTAGACGATTAGATACCTAAGAAATAGTAGTACGTTTTTAATTTAGATGTCAAATCTTAATTTGTTCTCTAAGTATGGGTAAATCGTCAAAACGCTTGTAGGACGGAAGCTGTAACTTTTCAAAGTTGTTTTCTACTAAAAAATAGGGGTGAGCATCGGTCCGGTCGGGTCGGGCCGAAAAACCCCCATCCCGATCAGGTTTTGGGTGGACAAAACAGGCCCCGAAACCCTTCCTAAGTAAAGTTCGAGTTTCGGACTTTGGGTCTAATCGGTTTTCGGGTTCATCGGGTCGGGTTCATCGGGTTTCGGACTTAGATCTAAGCATAAAGTTCTGTTTGTTGAAAAATCCGTATAAAATCACTCACTCATTGGTCTGATTGAGGTGTATAATATATCGATGGAAAGCTCTCTGTGTCTATAACAACTTTCTAGTTTACAACGAGATCTAATTGCGACTTTAAGGGGCTCGAAATAATGTATTTCCAAAACTAGTCATGTTAAAACGGGTTTTACGCACTGTTTTTGTAAAATTCATATAAAATTGGTCATTGATCCAAAAAATATGCATTTTAGACGATTAGATTCCTAAGAAATAGTAGTACGTTTTTAATGTAGATGTCAAATCTTAATTTGTTCTCTAAGTATGGGTAAATCGTCAAAACGCTTGTAGGACGGAAGCTGTAACTTTTCAAAGTTGTTTTCTACTAAAAACTAGGGGTGAGCATCGGCCGGGTCGGGTCGGGCCGAAAAACCCCCATCCCGATCGGGTTTTGGGTGGACAAAACAGGCCCCGAAACCCTTCCTAAGTAAAGTTCGAGTTTCGGACTTTGGGTCTAATCGGTTTTCGGGTTCATCGGGTCGGGTTCATCGGGTTTCGGACTTAGATCTAAGCATAAAGTTCTGTTTGTTGAAAAATCCGTGTAAAATCACTCACTCATTGGTCTGATTGAGATGTATAATATATCGATGGAAAGCTCTCTGTGTCTATAACAACTTTCTAGTTTACAACGAGATCTAATTGCGACTTTAAGGGGCTCGAAATAATGTATTTCCAAAACTGGTCATGTTAAAACGGGTTTTGCGCACTGTTTTTGTAAAATTCATATAAATGTGGCCATTGATCCAAAAAATATGCATTTTAGACGATTAGATTCCTAAGAAATAGTAGTACGTTTTTAATTTAGATGTCAAATCTTAATTTGTTCTCTAAGTATGGGTAAATCGTCAAAACGCTTGTAGGACGGAAGCTGTAACTTTTCAAAGTTGTTTTCTACTAAAAACTAGGGGTGAGCATCGGTCGGGTCGGGTCGGGCCAAAAAACCCCCATCCCGATCGGGTTTTGGGTGGACAAAACAGGCCCCGAAACCCTTCCTAAGTAAAGTTCGAGTTTCGGACTTTGGGTCTAATCGGTTTTCGGGTTCATCGGGTCGGGTTCATCGGGTTTCGGACTTAGATCTAAGCATAAAGTTCTGTTTGTTGAAAAATCCGTATAAAATCACTCACTCATTGGTCTGATTGAGGTGTATATTATATTGATGGAAAGCTCTCTGTGTCTAGAACAACTTTCTAGTTTACAACGAGATCTAATTGCGACTTTAAGGGGCTCGAAATAATGTATTTCCAAAATTGGTCTTGTTAAAACGGGTTTTGCGCACTGTTTTTGTAAAATTCATATAAAATTGGTCATTGATCCAAAAAATATGCATTTTAGACGATTAGATTCCTAAGAAATAGTAGTACGTTTTTAATTTAGATGTCAAATCTTAATTTGTTCTCTAAGTATGGGTAAATCGTCAAAACGCTTGTAGGACGGAAGCTGTAACTTTTCAAAGTTGTTTTCTACTAAAAACTAGGGGTGAGCATCGGTCGGGTCGGGTCGGGCCGAAAAACCCCCATCCCGATCGGGTTTTGGGTGGACAAAACAGGCCCCGAAACCCTTCCTAAGTAAAGTTCGAGTTTCGGACTTTGGGTCTAATCGGTTTTCGGGTTCATCGGGTCGGGTTCATCGGGTTTAGGACTTAGATCTAAGCATAAAGTTCTGTTTGTTGAAAAATCCGTATAAAATCACTCACTCATTGGTCTGATTGAGGTGTATAATATATCGATGGAAAGCTCTCTGTGTCTAGAACAACTTTCTAGTTTACAACGAGATCTAATTGCGACTTTAAGGGGCTCGAAATAATGTATTTCCAAAACTGGTCATGTTAAAACGGGTTTTGCGCACTGTTTTTGTAAAATTCATATAAAACTGGTCATTGATCCAAAAAATATGCATTTTAAACGATTAGATTCCTAAGAAACAGTAGTACGTTTTTAATTTAGATGTCAAATCTTAATTTGTTCTCTAAGTATGGGTAAATCGTCAAAACGCTTGTAGGACGGAAGCTGTAACTTTTCAAAGTTGTTTTCTACTAAAAACTAGGGGTGAGCATCGGTCGGGTCGGGCCGAAAAACCCCCATCCCGATCGGGTTTTGGGTGGACAAAACAGGCCCCAAAACCCTTCCTAAGTAAAGTTCGAGTTTCGAACTTTGGGTCTAATCGGTTTTCGGGTTCATCGGGTCGGGTTCATCGGGTTTCAGACTTAGATCTAAGCATAAAGTTCTGTTTGTTGAAAAATCCGTATAAAATCACTCACTCATTGGTCTGATTGAGGTGTATAATATATCGATGGAAAGCTCTCTGTGTCTAGAACAACTTTCTAGTTTACAACGAGATCTAATTGCGACTTTAAGGGGCTCGAAATAATGTATTTCCAAAACTGGTCATGTTAAAACGGGTTTTGCGCACTGTTTTTGTAAAATTCATATAAAATTGGTCATTGATCCAAAAAATATGCATTTTAGACGATTAGATTCCTAAAAAATAGTAGTACGTTTTTAATTTAGATGTCAAATCTTAATTTGTTCTCTAAGTATGGGTAAATCGTCAAAACGCTTGTAGGACGGAAGCTGTAACTTTTCAAAGTTGTTTTCTACTAAAAACTAGGGGTGAGCATCGGTCGGGTCGGGTCGAGCCGAAAAACTCCCATCCCGATCGGGTTTTGGGTGGACAAAACAGGCCCCGAAACCCTTCCTAAGTAAAGTTCGAGTTTCAGACTTTGGGTCTAATCGGTTTTCGGGTTCATCGGGTCGGGTTCATCGGGTTTCGGACTTAGATCTAAGCATAAAGTTCTGTTTGTTGAAAAATCCGTATAAAATCACTCACTCATTGGTCTGATTGAGGTGTATAATATATCGATGGAAAGCTCTCTGTGTCTATAACAACTTTCTAGTTTACAACGAGATCTAATTGCGACTTTAAGGGGCTCGAAATAATGTATTTCCAAAACTGGTCATGTTAAAACGGGTTTTGCGCACTGTTTTTGTAAAATTCATATAAAATTGGTCATTGATCCAAAAAAATATGCATTTTAGACGATTAGATTTCTAAGAAATAGTAGTACGTTTTTAATGTAGATGTCAAATCTTAATTTGTTCTCTAAGTATGGGTAAATCGTCAAAACGCTTGTAGGACGGAAGCTGTAACTTTTCAAAGTTGTTTTCTACTAAAAACTAGGGGTGAGCATCGGTCGGGTCGGGTCGGGCCGAAAAACCCCCATCCCGATCGGGTTTTGGGTGGACAAAACAGGCCCCGAAACCCTTCCTAAGTAAAGTTCGAGTTTCGGACTTTGGGTCTAATCGGTTTTCGGGTTCATCGGGTCGGGTTCATCGGGTTTCGGACTTAGATCTAAGCATAAAGTTCTGTTTGTTGAAAAATCCGTGTAAAATCACTCACTCATTGGTCTGATTGAGATGTATAATATATCGATGGAAAGCTCTTTGTGTCTATAACAACTTTCTAGTTTACAACGAGATCTAATTGCGACTTTAAGGGGCTCGAAATAATGTATTTCCAAAACTGGTCATGTTAAAACGGGTTTTGCGCACTGTTTTTTTAAAATTCATATAAATGTGGCCATTGATCCAAAAAATATGCATTTTAGACGATTAGATTCCTAAGAAATAGTAGTACGTTTTTAATTTAGATGTCAAATCTTAATTTGTTCTCTAAGTATGGGTAAATCGTCAAAACGCTTGTAGGACGGAAGTTGTAACTTTTCAAAGTTGTTTTCTACTAAAAACTAGGGGTGAGCATCGGTCGGGTCGGGTCGGGCCAAAAAACCCCCATCCCGATCGGGTTTTGGGTGGACAAAACAGGCCCCGAAACCCTTCCTAAGTAAAGTTCGAGTTTCGGACTTTGGGTCTAATCGGTTTTCGGGTTCATCGGGTCGGGTTCATCGGGTTTCAGACTTAGATCTAAGCATAAAGTTCTGTTTGTTGAAAAATCCGTATAAAATCACTCACTCATTGGTCTGATTGAGGTGTATATTATATTGATGGAAAGCTCTCTGTGTCTAGAACAACTTTCTAGTTTACAACGAGATCTAATTGCGACTTTAAGGGGCTCGAAATAATGTATTTCCAAAATTGGTCTTGTTAAAACGGGTTTTGCGCACTGTTTTTGTAAAATTCATATAAAATTGGTCATTGATCCAAAAAATATGCATTTTAGACGATTAGATTCCTAAGAAATAGTAGTACGTTTTTAATTTAGATGTCAAATCTTAATTTGTTCTCTAAGTATGGGTAAATCGTCAAAACGCTTGTAGGACGGAAGCTGTAACTTTTCAAAGTTGTTTTCTACTAAAAACTAGGGGTGAGCATCGGTAGGGTCGGGTCGGGTCGGGCCGAAAAAAGCCCCATCCCGATCGGGTTTTGGGTGGACAAAACAGGCCCCCAAACCCTTCCTAAGTAAAGTTCGAGTTTCGTACTTTGGGTCTAATCGGTTTTCGGGTACATCGGGTCGGGTTCATCGGGTTTCGGACTTAGATCTAAGCATAAAGTTCTGTTTGTTGAAAAATCCGTATAAAATCACTCACTCATTGGTCTGATTGAGGTGTATATTATATCGATGGAAAGCTCTCTGTGTCTAGAACAACTTTCTAGTTTACAACGAGATCTAATTGCGACTTTAAGGGGCTCGAAATAATGTATTTCCAAAACTGGTCATGTTAAAACGGGTTTTGCGCACTGTTTTTGTAAAATTCATATAAATGTAGTCATTGATCCAAAAAATATGCATTTTAGACGATTAGATTCCTAAGAAATAGTAGTACGTTTTTAATTTAGATGTCAAATCTTAATTTGTTCTCTAAGTATGGGTAAATCGTCAAAACGCTTGTAGGACGGAAGCTGTAACTTTTCAAACTTGTTTTCTACTAAAAACTAGGTGTGAGCATCGGTCGGGTCGGGTCGGGCCGAAAAACCCCCATCCCGATCGGGTTTTGGGTGGACAAAACAGGCCCCGAAACCCTTCCTAAGTAAAGTTCGAGTTTCGGACTTTGGGTCTAATCGGTTTTCGGGTTCATCGGGTCGGGTTCATCGGGTTTCGGACTTAGATCTAAGCATAAAGTTCTGTTTGTTGAAAAATCCGTATAAAATCACTCACTCATTGGTCTGATTGAGGTGTATAATATATCGATGGAAAGCTCTCTGTGTCTAGAACAACTTTCTAGTTTACAACGAGATCTAATTGCGACTTTAAGGGGCTCGAAATAATGTATTTCCAAAACTGGTCATGTTAAAACGGGTTTTGCGCACTGTTTTTGTAAAATTCATATAAAATTGGTCATTGATCCAAAAAATATGCATTTTAGACGATTAGATTCCTAAGAAATAGTTGTACGTTTTTAATTTAGATGTCAAATCTTAATTTGTTCTCTAAGTATGGGTAAATCGTCAAAACGCTTGTAGGACGGAAGCTGTAACTTTTCAAAGTTGTTTTCTACTAAAAACTAGGGGTGAGCATCGGTCGGGTCGGGTCGGGCCGAAAAACCCCCATCCCGATCGGGTTTTGGGTGGACAAAACAGGCCCCGAAACCCTTCCTAAGTAAAGTTCGAGTTTCGGACTTTGGGTCTAATCGGTTTTCGGGTTCATCGGGTCGGGTTCATCGGGTTTCGGACTTAGATCTAAGCATAAAGTTCTGTTTGTTGAAAAATCCGTATAAAATCACTCACTCATTGGTCTGATTGAGGTGTATAATATATCGATGGAAAGCTCTCTGTGTCTAGAACAACTTTCTAGTTTACAACGAGATCTAATTGCGACTTTAAGGGGCTCGAAATAATGTATTTCCAAAACTGGTCATGTTAAAACGGGTTTTGCGCACTGTTTTTGTAAAATTCATATAAAATTGGTCATTGATCCAAAAAATATGCATTTTAGACGATTAGATTCCTAAGAAATAGTTGTACGTTTTTAATTTAGATGTCAAATCTTAATTTGTTCTCTAAGTATGGGTAAATCGTCAAAACGCTTGTAGGACGGAAGCTGTAACTTTTCAAAGTTGTTTTCTACTAAAAACTAGGGGTGAGCATCGGTCGGGTCGGGTCGGGCCGAAAAACCCCCATCCCGATCGGGTTTTGGGTGGACAAAACAGGCCCCGAAACCCTTCCTAAGTAAAGTTCGAGTTTCGGACTTTGGGTCTAATCGGTTTTCGGGTTCATCGGGTCGGGTTCATCGGGTTTCGGACTTAGATCTAAGCATAAAGTTCTGTTTGTTGAAAAATCCGTATAAAATCACTCACTCATTGGTCTGATTGAGGTGTATATTATATCGATGGAAAGCTCTCTGTGTCTAGAACAACTTTCTAGTTTACAACGAGATCTAATTGCGACTTTAAGGGGCTCGAAATAATGTATTTCCAAAATTGGTCATGTTAAAACGGGTTTTGCGCACTGTTTTTGTAAAATTCATATAAAATTGGTCATTGATCCAAAAAATATGCATTTTAGACGATTAGATTCGTAAGAAACAGAAGTACGTTTTTAATTTAGATGTCAAATCTTAATTTGTTCTCTAAGTATGGGTAAATCGTCAAAACGCTTGTAGGACGGAAGCTGTAACTTTTCAAAGTTGTTTTCTACTAAAAACTAGGGGTGAGCATCGGTCGGGTCGGGTCGGGCCGAAAAACCCCCATCCCGATCGGGTTTTGGGTGGACAAAACAGGCCCCGAAACCCTTCCTAAGTAAAGTTCGAGTTTCAGACTTTGGGTCTAATCGGTTTTCGGGTTCATCGGGTCGGGTTCATCGGGTTTCGGACTTAGATCTAAGCATAAAGTTATGTTTGTTGAAAAATCCGTATAAAATCACTCACTCATTGGTCTGATTGAGGTGTATAATATATCGATGGAAAGCTCTCTGTGTCTAGAACAACTTTCTAGTTTACAACGAGATCTAATTGCGACTTTAAGGGGCTCGAAATAATGTATTTCCAAAATTGGTCATGTTAAAACGGGTTTTGCGCACTGTTTTTGTAAAATTCATATAAAATTGGTCATTGATCCAAAAACTATGCATTTTAGACGATTAGATTCCTAAGAAATAGTAGTACGTTTTTAATTTAGATGTCAAATCTTAATTTGTTCTCTAAGTATGGGTAAATCGTCAAAACGCTTGTAGGACGGAAGCTGTAACTTTTCAAAGTTGTTTTCTACTAAAAAATAGGGGTGAGCATCGGTCCGGTCGGGTCGGGCCGAAAAACCCCCATCCCGATCAGGTTTTGGGTGGACAAAACAGGCCCCGAAACCCTTCCTAAGTAAAGTTCGAGTTTCGGACTTTGGGTCTAATCGGTTTTCGGGTTCATCGGGTCGGGTTCATCGGGTTTCGGACTTAGATCTAAGCATAAAGTTCTGTTTGTTGAAAAATCCGTATAAAATCACTCACTCATTGGTCTGATTGAGGTGTATAATATATCGATGGAAAGCTCTCTGTGTCTATAACAACTTTCTAGTTTACAACGAGATCTAATTGCGACTTTAAGGGGCTCGAAATAATGTATTTCCAAAACTAGTCATGTTAAAACGGGTTTTGCGCACTGTTTTTGTAAAATTCATATAAAATTGGTCATTGATCCAAAAAATATGCATTTTAGACGATTAGATTCCTAAGAAATAGTAGTACGTTTTTAATGTAGATGTCAAATCTTAATTTGTTCTCTAAGTATGGGTAAATCGTCAAAACGCTTGTAGGACGGAAGCTGTAACTTTTCAAAGTTGTTTTCTACTAAAAACTAGGGGTGAGCATCGGCCGGGTCGGGTCGGGCCGAAAAACCCCCATCCCGATCGGGTTTTGGGTGGACAAAACAGGCCCCGAAACCCTTCCTAAGTAAAGTTCGAGTTTCGGACTTTGGGTCTAATCGGTTTTCGGGTTCATCGGGTCGGGTTCATCGGGTTTCGGACTTAGATCTAAGCATAAAGTTCTGTTTGTTGAAAAATCCGTGTAAAATCACTCACTCATTGGTCTGATTGAGATGTATAATATATCGATGGAAAGCTCTCTGTGTCTATAACAACTTTCTAGTTTACAACGAGATCTAATTGCGACTTTAAGGGGCTCGAAATAATGTATTTCCAAAACTGGTCATGTTAAAACGGGTTTTGCGCACTGTTTTTGTAAAATTCATATAAATGTGGCCATTGATCCAAAAAATATGCATTTTAGACGATTAGATTCCTAAGAAATAGTAGTACGTTTTTAATTTAGATGTCAAATCTTAATTTGTTCTCTAAGTATGGGTAAATCGTCAAAACGCTTGTAGGACGGAAGCTGTAACTTTTCAAAGTTGTTTTCTACTAAAAACTAGGGGTGAGCATCGGTCGGGTCGGGTCGGGCCAAAAAACCCCCATCCCGATCGGGTTTTGGGTGGACAAAACAGGCCCCGAAACCCTTCCTAAGTAAAGTTCGAGTTTCGGACTTTGGGTCTAATCGGTTTTCGGGTTCATCGGGTCGGGTTCATCGGGTTTCGGACTTAGATCTAAGCATAAAGTTCTGTTTGTTGAAAAATCCGTATAAAATCACTCACTCATTGGTCTGATTGAGGTGTATATTATATTGATGGAAAGCTCTCTGTGTCTAGAACAACTTTCTAGTTTACAACGAGATCTAATTGCGACTTTAAGGGGCTCGAAATAATGTATTTCCAAAATTGGTCTTGTTAAAACGGGTTTTGCGCACTGTTTTTGTAAAATTCATATAAAATTGGTCATTGATCCAAAAAATATGCATTTTAGACGATTAGATTCCTAAGAAATAGTAGTACGTTTTTAATTTAGATGTCAAATCTTAATTTGTTCTCTAAGTATGGGTAAATCGTCAAAACGCTTGTAGGACGGAAGCTGTAACTTTTCAAAGTTGTTTTCTACTAAAAACTAGGGGTGAGCATCGGTCGGGTCGGGCCGAAAAACCCCCATCCCGATCGGGTTTTGGGTGGACAAAACAGGCCCCAAAACCCTTCCTAAGTAAAGTTCGAGTTTCGAACTTTGGGTCTAATCGGTTTTCGGGTTCATCGGGTCGGGTTCATCGGGTTTCAGACTTAGATCTAAGCATAAAGTTCTGTTTGTTGAAAAATCCGTATAAAATCACTCACTCATTGGTCTGATTGAGGTGTATAATATATCGATGGAAAGCTCTCTGTGTCTAGAACAACTTTCTAGTTTACAACGAGATCTAATTGCGACTTTAAGGGGCTCGAAATAATGTATTTCCAAAACTGGTCATGTTAAAACGGGTTTTGCGCACTGTTTTTGTAAAATTCATATAAAATTGGTCATTGATCCAAAAAATATGCATTTTAGACGATTAGATTCCTAAAAAATAGTAGTACGTTTTTAATTTAGATGTCAAATCTTAATTTGTTCTCTAAGTATGGGTAAATCGTCAAAACGCTTGTAGGACGGAAGCGGTAACTTTTCAAAGTTGTTTTCTACTAAAAACTAGGGGTGAGCATCGGTCGGGTCGGGTCGAGCCGAAAAACCCCCATCCCGATCGGGTTTTGGGTGGACAAAACAGGCCCCGAAACCCTTCCTAAGTAAAGTTCGAGTTTCAGACTTTGGGTCTAATCGGTTTTCGGGTTCATCGGGTCGGGTTCATCGGGTTTCGGACTTAGATCTAAGCATAAAGTTCTGTTTGTTGAAAAATCCGTATAAAATCACTCACTCATTGGTCTGATTGAGGTGTATAATATATCGATGGAAAGCTCTCTGTGTCTATAACAACTTTCTAGTTTACAACGAGATCTAATTGCGACTTTAAGGGGCTCGAAATAATGTATTTCCAAAACTGGTCATGTTAAAACGGGTTTTGCGCACTGTTTTTGTAAAATTCATATAAAATTGGTCATTGATCCAAAAAATATGCATTTTAGACGATTAGATTTCTAAGAAATAGTAGTACGTTTTTAATGTAGATGTCAAATCTTAATTTGTTCTCTAAGTATGGGTAAATCGTCAAAACGCTTGTAGGACGGAAGCTGTAACTTTTCAAAGTTGTTTTCTACTAAAAACTAGGGGTGAGCATCGGTCGGGTCGGGTCGGGCCGAAAAACCCCCATCCCGATCGGGTTTTGGGTGGACAAAACAGGCCCCGAAACCCTTCCTAAGTAAAGTTCGAGTTTCGGACTTTGGGTCTAATCGGTTTTCGGGTTCATCGGGTCGGGTTCATCGGGTTTCGGACTTAGATCTAAGCATAAAGTTCTGTTTGTTGAAAAATCCGTGTAAAATCACTCACTCATTGGTCTGATTGAGATGTATAATATATCGATGGAAAGCTCTTTGTGTCTATAACAACTTTCTAGTTTACAACGAGATCTAATTGCGACTTTAAGGGGCTCGAAATAATGTATTTCCAAAACTGGTCATGTTAAAACGGGTTTTGCGCACTGTTTTTGTAAAATTCATATAAATGTGGCCATTGATCCAAAAAATATGCATTTTAGACGATTAGATTCCTAAGAAATAGTAGTACGTTTTTAATTTAGATGTCAAATCTTAATTTGTTCTCTAAGTATGGGTAAATCGTCAAAACGCTTGTAGGACGGAAGCTGTAACTTTTCAAAGTTGTTTTCTACTAAAAACTAGGGGTGAGCATCGGTCGGGTCGGATCGGGCCAAAAAACCCCCATCCCGATCGGGTTTTGGGTGGACAAAACAGGCCCCGAAACCCTTCCTAAGTAAAGTTCGAGTTTCGGACTTTGGGTCTAATCGGTTTTCGGGTTCATCGGGTCGGGTTCATCGGGTTTCGGACTTAGATCTAAGCATAAAGTTCTGTTTGTTGAAAAATCCGTATAAAATCACTCACTCATTGGTCTGATTGAGGTGTATATTATATTGATGGAAAACTCTCTGTGTCTAGAACAACTTTCTAGTTTACAACGAGATCTAATTGCGACTTTAAGGGGCTCGAAATAATGTATTTCCAAAATTGGTCTTGTTAAAACGGGTTTTGCGCACTGTTTTTGTAAAATTCATATAAAATTGGTCATTGATCCAAAAAATATGCATTTTAGACGATTAGATTCCTAAGAAATAGTAGTACGTTTTTAATTTAGATGTCAAATCTTAATTTGTTCTCTAAGTATGGGTAAATCGTCAAAACGCTTGTAGGACGGAAGCTGTAACTTTTCAAAGTTGTTTTCTACTAAAAACTAGGGGTGAGCATCGGTCGGGTCGGGTCGGGCCGAAAAACCCCCATCCCGATCGGGTTTTGGGTGGACAAAACAGGCCCCAAAACCCTTCCTAAGTAAAGTTCGAGTTTCGAACTTTGGGTCTAATCGGTTTTCGGGTTCATCGGGTCGGGTTCATCGGGTTTCAGACTTATATCTAAGCATAAAGTTCTGTTTGTTGAAAAATCCGTATAAAATCACTCACTCATTGGTCTGATTGAGGTGTAAAATATATCGATGGAAAGCTCTCTGTGTCTAGAACAACTTTCTAGTTTACAACGAGATCTAATTGCGACTTTAAGGGGCTCGAAATAATGTATTTCCAAAACTGGTCATGTTAAAACGGGTTTTGCGCACTGTTTTTGTAAAATTCATATAAAATTGGTCATTGATCCAAAAAATATGCATTTTAGACGATTAGATTCCTAAAAAATAGTAGTACGTTTTTAATTTAGATGTCAAATCTTAATTTGTTCTCTAAGTATGGGTAAATCGTCAAAACGCTTGTAGGACGGAAGCTGTAACTTTTCAAAGTTGTTTTCTACTAAAAACTAGGGGTGAGCATCGGTCGGGTCGGGTCGAGCCGAAAAACCCCCATCCCGATCGGGTTTTGGGTGGACAAAACAGGCCCCAAAACCCTTCCTAAGTAAAGTTCGAGTTTCAGACTTTGGGTCTAATCGGTTTTCGGGTTCATCGGGTTTCGGACTTAGATCTAAGCATAAAGTTCTGTTTGTTGAAAAATCCGTATAAAATCACTCACTCATTGGTCTGATTGAGGTGTATAATATATCGATAGAAAGCTCTCTGTGTCTATAACAACTTTCTAGTTTACAACGAGATCTAATTGCGACTTTAAGGGGCTCGAAATAATGTATTTCCAAAACTGGTCATGTTAAAACGGGTTTTGCGCACTGTTTTTGTAAAATTCATATAAAATTGGTCATTGATCCAAAAAATATGCATTTTAGACGATTAGATTCCTAAGAAATAGTAGTACGTTTTTAATGTAGATGTCAAATCTTAATTTGTTCTCTAAGTATGGGTAAATCGTCAAAACGCTTGTAGGACGGAAGCTGTAACTTTTCAAAGTTGTTTTCTACTAAAAACTAGGGGTGAGCATCGGTCGGGTCGGGTCGGGCCGAAAAACCCCCATGCCGATCGGGTTTTGGGTGGACAAAACAGGCCCCGAAACCCTTCCTAAGTAAAGTTCGAGTTTCGGACTTTGGGTCTAATCGGTTTTCGGGTTCATCGGGTCGGGTTCATCGGGTTTCGGACTTAGATCTAAGCATAAAGTTCTGTTTGTTGAAAAATCCGTGTAAAATCACTCACTCATTGGTCTGATTGAGATGTATAATATATCGATGGAAAGCTCTCTGTGTCTATAACAACTTTCTAGTTTACAACGAGATCTAATTGCGACTTTAAGGGGCTCGAAATAATGTATTTCCAAAACTGGTCATGTTAAAACGGGTTTTGCGCACTGTTTTTGTAAAATTCATATAAATGTGGCCATTGATCCAAAAAATATGCATTTTAGACGATTAGATTCCTAAGAAATAGTAGTACGTTTTTAATTTAGATGTCAAATCTTAATTTGTTCTCTAAGTATGGGTAAATCGTCAAAACGCTTGTAGGACGGAAGCTGTAACTTTTCAAAGTTGTTTTCTACTAAAAACTAGGGGTGAGCATCGGTCGGGTCGGGTCGGGCCAAAAAACCCCCATCCCGATCGGGTTTTGGGTGGACAAAACAGGCCCCGAAACCCTTCCTAAGTAAAGTTCGAGTTTCGGACTTTGGGTCTAATCGGTTTTCGGGTTCATCGGGTCGGGTTCATCGGGTTTCGGACTTAGATCTAAGCATAAAGTTCTGTTTGTTGAAAAATCCGTATAAAATCACTCACTCATTGGTCTGATTGAGGTGTATATTATATTGATGGAAAGCTCTCTGTGTCTAGAACAACTTTCTAGTTTACAACGAGATCTAATTGCGACTTTAAGGGGCTCGAAATAATGTATTTCCAAAATTGGTCTTGTTAAAACGGGTTTTGCGCACTGTTTTTGTAAAATTCATATAAAATTGGTCATTGATCCAAAAAATATGCATTTTAGACGATTAGATTCCTAAGAAATAGTAGTACGTTTTTAATTTAGATGTCAAATCTTAATTTGTTCTCTAAGTATGGGTAAATCGTCAAAACGCTTGTAGGACGGAAGCTGTAACTTTTCAAAGTTGTTTTCTACTAAAAACTAGGGGTGAGCATCGGTCGGGTCGGGTCGGGCCGAAAAACCCCCATCCCGATCGGGTTTTGGGTGGACAAAACAGGCCCCAAAACCCTTCCTAAGTAAAGTTCGAGTTTCGAACTTTGGGTCTAATCGGTTTTCGGGTTCATCGGGTCGGGTTCATCGGGTTTCAGACTTAGATCTAAGCATAAAGTTCTGTTTGTTGAAAAATCCGTATAAAATCACTCACTCATTGGTCTGATTGAGGTGTATAATATATCGATGGAAAGCTCTCTGTGTCTAGAACAACTTTCTAGTTTACAACGAGATCTAATTGCGACTTTAAGGGGCTCGAAATAATGTATTTCCAAAACTGGTCATGTTAAAACGGGTTTTGCGCACTGTTTTTGTAAAATTCATATAAAATTGGTCATTGATCCAAAAAATGTGCATTTTAGACGATTAGATTCCTAAGAAATAGTAGTACGTTTTTATTTTAGATGTCAAATCTTAATTTGTTCTCTAAGTATGGGTAAATCGTCAAAACGCTTGTAGGACGGAAGCTGTAACTTTTCAAAGTTGTTTTCTAATAAAAACTAGGGGTGAGCATCGGTCGGTCGGGTCGGGACGAAAAACCCCCATCCCGATCGGGTTTTGGGTGGACAAAACAGGCCCCGAAACCCTTCCCATGTAAAGTTCGAGTTTCGGACTTTGGGTCTAATCGGTTTTCGGGTTCATCGGGTCGGGTTCATCGGGTTTCGGACTTAGATCTAAGCATAAAGTTCTGTTTGTTGAAAAATCCGTATAAAATCACTCACTCATTGGTCTGATTGAGGTGTATAATATATCGATGGAAAGCTCTCTATGTCTAGAACAACTTTCTATTTTACAACGAGATCTAATTGCGACTTTAAGGGGCTCGAAATAATGTATTTCCAAAACTGGTCATGTTAAAACGGGTTTTGCGCACTGTTTTTGTAAAATTCATATAAAATTGGTCATTGATCCAAAAAATATGCATTTTAGACGATTAGATTCCTAAGAAATAGTAGTACGTTTTTAATTTAGATGTCAAATCTTAATTTGTTCTCTAAGTATGGGTAAATCGTCAAAACGCTTGTAGGACGGAAGCTGTAACTTTTCAAAGTTGTTTTCTACTAAAAACTAGGGGTGAGCATCGGTCGGGTCGGGTCGGGCCGAAAAACCCCCATCCCGATCGGGTTTTGGGTGGACAAAACAGGCCCCAAAACCCTTCCTAAGTAAAGTTCGAGTTTCGAACTTTGGGTCTAATCGGTTTTCGGGTTCATCGGGTCGGGTTCATCGGGTTTCAGACTTAGATCTAAGCATAAAGTTCTGTTTGTTGAAAAATCCGTATAAAATCACTCACTCATTGGTCTTATTGAGGTGTATAATATATCGATGGAAAGCTCTCTGTGTCTAGAACAACTTTCTAGTTTACAACGAGATCTAATTGCGACTTTAAGGGGCTCGAAATAATGTATTTCCAAAACTGGTCATGTTAAAACGGGTTTTGCGCACTGTTTTTGTAAAATTCATATAAAATTGGTCATTGATCCAAAAAATATGCATTTTAGACGATTAGATTCCTAAAAAATAGTAGTACGTTTTTAATTTAGATGTCAAATCTTAATTTGTTCTCTAAGTATGGGTAAATCGTCAAAACGCTTGTAGGACGGAAGCTGTAACTTTTCAAAGTTGTTTTCTACTAAAAACTAGGGGTGAGCATCGGTCGGGTCGGGTCGAGCCGAAAAACCCCCATCCCGATCGGGTTTTGGGTGGACAAAACAGGCCCCGAAACCCTTCCTATGTAAAGTTCGAGTTTCGGACTTTGGGTCTAATCGGTTTTCGGGTTCATCGGGTCGGGTTCATCGGGTTTCGGACTTAGATCTAAGCATAAAGTCCTGTTTGTTGAAAAATCCGTATAAAATCACTCACTCATTGGTCTGATTGAGGTGTATAATATATCGATGGAAAGCTCTCTGTGTCTAGAACAACTTTCTAGTTTACAACGAGATCTAATTGCGACTTTAAGGGGCTCGAAATAATGTATTTCCAAAATTGGTCATGTTAAAACGGGTTTTGCGCACTGTTTTTGTAAACTTCATATAAAATTGGTCATTGATCCAAAAAATATGCATTTTAGACGATTAGATTCCTAAGAAATAGTAGTACGTTTTTAATTTAGATGTCAAATCTTAATTTGTTCTCTAAGTATGGGTAAATCGTCAAAACGCTTGTAGGACGGAAGCTGTAACTTTTCAAAGTTGTTTTCTACTAAAAACTAGGGGTGAGCATCGGTCCGGTCGGGTCGGGCCGAAAAACCCCCATCCCGATCGGGTTTTGGGTGGACAAAACAGGCCCCGAAACCCTTCCTAAGTAAAGTTCGAGTTTCAGACTTTGGGTCTAATCGGTTTTCGGGTTCATCGGGTCGGGTTCATCGGGTTTCGGACATAGATCTAAGCATAAAGTTCTGTTTGTTGAAAAATCCGTATAAAATCACTCACTCATTGGTCTGATTGAGGTGTATAATATATCGATGGAAAGCTCTATGTGTCTAGAACAACTTTCTAGTTTACAACGAGATCTAATTGCGACTTTAAGGGGCTCGAAATAATGTATTTCCAAAACTGGTCATGTTAAAACGGGTTTTGCGCACTGTTTTTGTAAAATTCATATAAAATTGGTCATTGATCCAAAAAATATGCATTTTAGACGATTAGATTCCTAAGAAATAGTAGTACGTTTTTAATTTAGATGTCAAATCTTAATTTGTTCTCTAAGTATGGGTAAATCGTCAAAACGCTTGTAGGACGGAAGCTGTAACTTTTCAAAGTTGTTTTCTACTAAAAACTAGGGGTGAGCATCGGTCGGGTCGGGTCGGGCCGAAAAACCCCCATCCCGATCGGGTTTTGGGTGGACAAAACAGGCCCCAAAACCCTTCCTAAGTAAAGTTCGAGTTTCGAACTTTGGGTCTAATCGGTTTTCGGGTTCATCGGGTCGGGTTCATCGGGTTTCAGACTTAGATCTAAGCATAAAGTTCTGTTTGTTGAAAAATCCGTATAAAATCACTCACTCATTGGTCTGATTGAGGTGTATAATATATCGATGGAAAGCTCTCTGTGTCTAGAACAACTTTCTAGTTTACAACGAGATCTAATTGCGACTTTAAGGGGCTCGAAATAATGTATTTCCAAAACTGGTCATGTTAAAACGGGTTTTGCGCACTGTTTTTGTAAAATTCATATAAAATTGGTCATTGATCCAAAAAATGTGCATTTTAGACGATTAGATTCCTAAGAAATAGTAGTACGTTTTTATTTTAGATGTCAAATCTTAATTTGTTCTCTAAGTATGGGTAAATCGTCAAAACGCTTGTAGGACGGAAGCTGTAACTTTTCAAAGTTGTTTTCTAATAAAAACTAGGGGTGAGCATCGGTCGGTCGGGTCGGGACGAAAAACCCCCATCCCGATCGGGTTTTGGGTGGACAAAACAGGCCCCGAAACCCTTCCCATGTAAAGTTCGAGTTTCGGACTTTGGGTCTAATCGGTTTTCGGGTTCATCGGGTCGGGTTCATCGGGTTTCGGACTTAGATCTAAGCATAAAGTTCTGTTTGTTGAAAAATCCGTATAAAATCACTCACTCATTGGTCTGATTGAGGTGTATAATATATCGATGGAAAGCTCTCTGTGTCTAGAACAACTTTCTATTTTACAACGAGATCTAATTGCGACTTTAAGGGGCTCGAAATAATGTATTTCCAAAACTGGTCATGTTAAAACGGGTTTTGCGCACTGTTTTTGTAAAATTCATATAAAATTGGTCATTGATCCAAAAAATATGCATTTTAGACGATTAGATTCCTAAGAAATAGTAGTACGTTTTTAATTTAGATGTCAAATCTTAATTTGTTCTCTAAGTATGGGTAAATCGTCAAAACGCTTGTAGGACGGAAGCTGTAACTTTTCAAAGTTGTTTTCTACTAAAAACTAGGGGTGAGCATCGGTCGGGTCGGGTCGGGCCGAAAACCCCCCATCCCGATCGGGTTTTGGGTGGACAAAACAGGCCCCGAAACCCTTCCTAAGTAAAGTTCGAGTTTCGGACTTTGGGTCTAATCGGTTTTCGGGTTCATCGGGTCGGGTTCATCGGGTTTCGGACTTAGATCTAAGCATAAAGTTCTGTTTGTTGAAAAATCCGTATAAAATCACTCACTCATTGGTCTGATTGAGGTGTATATTATATCGATGGAAAGCTCTCTGTGTCTAGAACAACTTTCTAGTTTACAACGAGATCTAATTGCGACTTTAAGGGGCTCGAAATAATGTATTTCCAAAAATGGTCTTGTTAAAACGGGTTTTGCGCACTGTTTTTGTAAAATTCATATAAAATTGGTCATTGATCCAAAAAATATGCATTTTAGACGATTAGATTCCTAAGAAATAGTAGTACGTTTTTAATTTAGATGTCAAATCTTAATTTGTTCTCTAAGTATGGGTAAATCGTCAAAACGCTTGTAGGACGGAAGCTGTAACTTTTCAAAGTTGTTTTCTACTAAAAACTAGGGGTGAGCATCGGTCGGGTCGGGTCGGGCCGAAAAACCCCCATCCCGATCGGGTTTTGGGTGGACAAAACAGGCCCCAAAACCCTTCCTAAGTAAAGTTCGAGTTTCGAACTTTGGGTCTAATCGGTTTTCGGGTTCATCGGGTCGGGTTCATCAGGTTTCAGACTTAGATCTAAGCATAAAGTTCTGTTTGTTGGAAAATCCATATAAAATCACTCACTCATTGGTCTGATTGAGGTGTATAATATATCGATGGAAAGCTCTCTGTGTCTAGAACAACTTTCTAGTTTACAACGAGATCTAATTGCGACTTTAAGGGGCTCGAAATAATGTATTTCCAAAACTGGTCATGTTAAAACGTGTTTTGCGCATTGTTTTTGTAAAATTCATATACAATTGGCCATTGATCCAAAAAATATGCATTTTAGACGATTAGATTCCTAAGAAATAGTAGTACGTTTTTAATTTAGATGTCAAATCTTAATTTGTTCTCTAAGTATGGGTAAATCGTCAAAACGCTTGTAGGACGGAAGCTGTAACTTTTCAAAGTTGTTTTCTACTAAAAACTAGGGGTGAGCATCGGTCGGGTCGGGTCAGGCCGAAAAACCCCCATCCCGATCGGGTTTTAGGTGGACAAAACAGGCCCCGGAACCCTTCCTAAGTAAAGATCGAGTTTCGGACTTTGGGTCTAGTCGGTTTTCGGGTTTATCGGGTCGGGTTCATCGGGTTTCGGACTTAGATCTAAGCTTAAAGTTCTGTTTGTTGAAAAATCCGTATAAAATAACTCACTCATTGGTCTGATTGAGGTGTATAATATATCGATGGAAAGCTCTCTGTGTCTAGAACAACTTTCTAGTTTACAACGAGATCTAATTGCGACTTTAAGGGGCTCGAAATAATGTATTTCCAAAACTGGTCATGTTAAAACGGGTTTTGCGCACTGTTTTTGTAAAATTCATATAAAATTGGTCATTGATCCAAAAAATATGCATTTTAAACGATTAGATTCCTAAGAAATAGTAGTACGTTTTTAATTTAGATGTCAAATCTTAATTTGTTCTCTAAGTATGGGTAAATCGTCAAAACGCTTGTAGGACGGAAGCTGTAACTTTTCAAAGTTGTTTTCTACTAAAAACTAGGGGTGAGCATCGGTCGGGTCGGGTCGGGCCAAAAAACCCCCATCCCGATCGGGTTTTGGGTGGACAAAACAGGCCCCGAAACCCTTCCTAAGTAAAGTTCGAGTTTCGGACTTTGGGTCTAATCGGTTTTCGGGTTCATCGGGTCGGGTTCATCGGGTTTCGGACTTAGATCTAAGCATAAAGTTCTGTTTGTTGAAAACTCCGTATAAAATCACTCACTCATTGGTCTGATTGAGGTGTATAATATATCGATGGAAAGCTCTCTGTGTCTAGAACAACTTTCTAGTTTACAACGAGATCTAATTGCGACTTTAAGGGGCACGAAATAATATATTTCCAAAACTGATCATGGTAAAACGGGTTTTGCGCACTGTTTTTGTAAAATTCTGTTGATCCAAACCCTCAGTGATTTGATAATGACCCTCTCTATATTCTACTTAGTGAATATTGTATGTAAACTATGTATTAGAGTTTCACTATCGCTGATAAGTGCCAAGACTCAATTCGGTACCGCTGATAGGAACTTTAGTTCTTTAGAATAGACACTCAGCGAACACTGTTTATCCTCCAAGCTCTGAGCCTGTTCAGTCTTGTGGATAATCGCTAAGGGTTTCATATATTGTTCAGCGTATCTGTTTCACCATCCATATGTTTTCAAGAAACATTAGCTCTGAGCCTGTTCAGACCTTTTGGTGATCGCTGACAATCAGAATTGTTTACTTATGATCCCTGAAGACAAGATTCACGTCAACATAGATTCTACGCTGAAGTCGAAGACCAAGCTCAAGAATCAGCGACAAGTCTCCTAATGAACTGATGCGGATCAGCGAAGACTCAGATTGTCCACCACACGTGAAGTATTCAGTACAAGACTTCAAGCCATCGCTGAACTTATCACTCGCTGATAAGTCTCTGATTCAACGATAAGCTGATCATGAGGTCATCCGTACAAAGTACTATTGTCTTAAATCCCCTTGCACGACCCCGTACGATCTGTCAGATTAGAACCTTCCTATTGTCTGAAGCCGTACAAACCACTCTGATTCTACACTGTTCATACATGCTCTGCTAAGGTTGTCTACTCAACTCAGAACCTACGACCAATCAGCATGTGACACGTGTAAAGTATATTCTGCCATGCATTAAATGCATGCAGTATATAAGAAGACTTCCCACTTCATTTTTGAAGTACTCTTGTTAACTCTGGCCAAGAAGTCTCATAAGATAGGATTTTATTAGTGATTTCCTTATCTTTCTTAGTGCAAGAAACTGTGTGTTCCAACTTGTTTAGATTTAGGATTTATCCTTAATCTTGTTCCGTAACAAGCTGTAAATTGTTAATGATTTATCAATAAACAATTTAGAAAGTAAAAACTCGTGTATTTGTATTCAACCCCCCCTTCTACAAATTAGTATATCCCTTTAGGGACCAACAAGTGGTATCAGAGCGGATTTGTTTAATCTCATAAACAAGATCTAATCTATACTAATCCATCTTTTTGTAGAAATGACCACCAATACAAACACTAACTATATTGACAATGGTTCTCTTGCCAAACCCCCTAGATTTTCCAGAGACAACTTTAATCTGTGGAAAAATAGGATGATTCTCTTCCTAGAAGGTGTAGATCCAACTATACCTCACTACGTCGAAAATGGACCATACATTCCAGTTACTATTGATGCTGCGGTTCCAGCTACTGCTACTACAGCTGCAATCCCTGAAAGGCTAGTTCCAAAAGCTATCCATCTGTGGTCCGACGAAGACAAGAAGAAAGTGGCTCTGGACACAAAAGCCAGATCCGTACTATCCATGGCACTCCCTGACGAAGTTTTTCACTCCGTCATGAACCTGAAAAGTGCAAAAGCCATGTGGGACACTATATGTGTTCAGTACGAAGGTACGTCTGAAGTCCAGGACTCAAGGAAGATAAACCTGGTAAGACAATACGAGAGCTTCATCGCTGGTAAGAATGAAACTCTCTCTGAAACTCATCAACGTTTTAACTGCCTAATAATAGATCTTAAAACGGTTGGTAAGGAATATTCTAACTTTGAGATTCTGACAAAGTTCTTAGAATGTTTACCTGAAAGCTGGGACAACTTTTCAATGTGTCTCAAGCTGTCAAAAGATCTGAGATTAATGAATCTTTCTACCTTATATGGCACTATGCTTAATCATGAGCAATCGTGTCAGCTTAAGAAGAATCTTGCAAAAGATTTTAAAAGCACTCCAGTTGCTTTAGTCTCAGAGGAGCCTACAACTCAGCGAGCGGCTGTGACCATCACTGATTTGGAAAGCAACTCTGAAAGATCATCGGACTCTGACTGTTCAGACCTCGATGAGTCCTTGGCTCTCCTAACTAAAAAGTTCAGGAGATTCGCCAAGAAGAAAATGTTTAGAAAGAATAAACCTTTATCTCTCACTGACAAGCCTAGATCATCAACGCCTGTTGATAAGGCTACTGCTACTTGTTTCAATTGCGAAAAGATAGGACATTTTGCAAACGAGTGCAGGTCAAAGAAAGCCATGAAGAATTCAGCGTTCCCAAAAAGATTCTCTAACCACAAGTCTAGAGATGACAAATATGCAAAGCTGAAGGAACGTTATGCAAAGCTGAAAAGCTTTAAGAAAGGAAAAGGCCTGATAGCTGACTTCGATTGGGCTGATTCTGAAGAATCATCATCTTCATCAGACTCTGAAGATGAAGAAATAGCAAATCTATGTCTTATGGCCAAGATTGAAGAAGAGGAAGACCAGTCTAACATTCCCTCTACTTCAGCGTCTACTTCGGCCTCTACCTCTCAGGTATCTACCTCTTTCTTTACCAATATTTTAAATATTGAAGAAGCTGATAGTCTACGCAAGATCGATTTATTGACTACGAACTTATGTGATGCCATGAATGGCAAAATGATTGCTGAAAATCAAAACCTTGATCTCGCTGAACAACTAAGAAAATGTCATCTTCAAATAGAAAAGCTTTCTAATATTGAAGAAAATTTTAAAGACCAAGTTCAGCTAAATCAATTAGTCAAAATCGAACGAGCTGAGGCTATAGCTGCGTTGAAAGCTGAAAAAGCTACTGTTGAAGGATGGTGTAATTCCTCAACAAAGATCACTGAGATAATCAAGTCTCAGATTCCACTGAGTGACAAACGTGGTTTGGGCTTTACTTATAAAACTCCAACACCAACCACTGATCGTTCCATGCTTTTATTTGGAACTTTCGTCTCTTCAGTCGCTGACACTTCATCCTCTCAGTGTTCCTCGTCCATAACTCCTATCCCTGAGGAAATACCTAGCAGAGTCTTAGACAAAGGTAAAGGTATTGTTGTTGAAAAACCTTCATTGGTCTCTAAAGACAAAGGAAAAGGAATTGCTATTTACCAAAAACCTCAGAAGGGTATCTTAATACCTAAGCTGAATGCTTCAAAAGCTTTAGTAATTCATTCCTCTGACTCAAGGAATTCGATCGCTGGATCTACTCAGCGTGGATCGTTTCAGCGACCTACTCCTAGACTCAGAGTGAATGTCACTGGTACGAAACCTGTTGAACTGAAAGTTCCTCTAGTTTCCAATACCAAAGGTATACTTGATGTTGGTCCTTCCAAAAATAGAAAATCCATCCAGCATGCAAAAGTTCCTAAAACTACTTTTAGTTATAGGAAATGTTATCACTGTGGACTTAACAATCATATTGCTAGTAAGTGCCCCACAGCCACCAAAGCTGAAAAGATAGCTAAGGTGAAGATTTCCCCCAAGGCAAAGAAGACCACTGAGGTTAAGAAATTAACCAAAGTGAAGAATGACAAAGCTGAGTCTTCAAATGCTGCGAAGACTGCTGAACCTTCCATTCCAAAGACTTCCACTGACAAACGAGTACACATGGTTCAGTGGGTGCCCAAGAAAAATTAATCTTTCTTTGTGATGCAGGTCAAGAAGGGTATCTGGTATCTCGATAGCGGATGCTCTAGACATATGACTGGTAAGAAGAACCTGCTCGCTGAATACAAGGAAGAAAAGGGTCCCTCTGTGACCTTTGGTGGAAATGGGAAAGGACACACCCGAGGGTTCGGTGTACTTTCAAATGGTACAACAACTTTTCGAAGAGTCGCATACGTCGAAGGACTGAAGCATAATCTGTTAAGCATCAGTCAGCTCTGCGACATGGATAACAAAGTGATTTTCACTAAGGAATCATGCTTTGTCACTGACAAAAAGGAGAAGATAGCTCTCAGCGGATACCGTCTGGAAAATGTTTATGTAATAAACATGGACTCGACCTCCACTGAGAACTCCTGTTTCTTCTCGAAGGCCTCATCAGATGTCAACTGGTTATGGCATAAGAGGCTCTCTCATCTGAATTTCAAGACACTGAATACTCTTTCTTCTAAAGAGTTAGTCACTGGTCTACCTCAACACTCATACGCCAAAGAGTCCTTATGTTCAGCGTGTGAGAAAGGGAAGCAGACCAAAGCAAGCTTTAAGTCTAAGCAAGTTTCCTCAGTGTCATCTCCGTTACAATTACTCCATATGGATTTGTTTGGCCCTGTTAACAAACAATCCATCGCTGGAAAGAAATATACACTGGTCATCGTTGATGAATTCTCTCGCTTTACATGGGTAATGTTTCTCCGTAACAAGAGTGACACCTCTGAAGAACTCATCACATTTGTCAGGAAGATGGAAACCCTGAACAACATGACTGTTCGCTCAATAAGAAGTGATCACAGGACTGAATTCAAAAACAGTTCTCTTGATTCATTCTTTGAGAGCAAGGGTATTTCTCACAACTTCTCTTCAGTGAGAACACCGCAACAAAATGGAGTCGCTGAAAGAAGAAACCGTACGATCATTGAAGCTGCTAGATCAATGCTCAGCGATTCTCACCTGCCTACTCAGTTTTGGGCAGAAGCCGTCAACACTGCTTGTTTTACGCAAAACATGTCGCTGATAGTCAAAAGATTCAAAAAGACAGCCTATGAACTGTTCCATGGGAGAAAGCCTTCAATTAGCTTTTTTCACATCTTCGGTTGTCAGTGTTTCATACTGAACAACAGAGATGCCCTAGGAAAGTTTGATCCTAAGGCTGATGATGGAATCTTTCTTGGATACTCCTCAGTGTCCAAAGCCTTCAGAGTCTTCAACCGTAGAAGACAAACTGTAGAAGAAACTATTCACGTCACGTTTGACGAATCCCGTTCAGCGAACTCGAAGCCATCTGCTGACACGGAAGAACTGAATCAATGGATGTTTTCTCATCTTGGTGATTCAGAAGATGTTCCCACTCGTCCTCCAAATCCTCATCCAGATGAAGATAATGATCCTATCATTATGCCAGGCATACAGACGAGTGAAGCTGAAGCGTCATGGGTCTCAGCTGTTCCTATAAATACAATATTCGCTGAACCATGTACTACTTCAGGTTTACCATCTACTTCTCAGCAATCAGTGAACGAAATGCCAACTGCTCCTATTCCTGTCTTAGCTGATTATCCAGAGATTGCTGAAGTCTCATCTTCAGCTGCTCTTGTTCAAAATGATTCAGCTCACGCTCCGGCTCAGCGATGGACCGCAAATCACCCAATCGATCAAATTCTTGGTGATCCCAACGCTGGTGTTCAGACACGACGAGGTTCAGGTAACATTTGTTTATTTGTTAACTTTATTTCTATGATTGAACCAAAGAAGGTAGATGATGCCCTCAAAGATCCAAACTGGGTCAGCGCTATGCAAGAAGAGCTGGCTGAGTTCAAAAGAAACAAAGTTTGGAAACTTGTTCGTAGACCAACAGACAAGTAAGTGATAGGCACTAAATGGGTCTATCGCAACAAGTTGGACGAACATGGAACTGTAACCCGCAACAAAGCTAGATTAGTTGCTCAGGGATACAGACAAGAGGAAGGCATAGATTATGATGAAACTTTTGCTCCAGTAGCAAGACTGGAAGCAATTCGTCTTTTCTTAGCATATGCTGTACACAGAGACTTCAGAGTATATCAAATGGATGTCAAGTCAGCGTTCCTTAATGGAAAGCTGAATGAAGAAGTCTACGTGGAACAACCACCAGGATTTTCAGATCCTAAGCACCCAGGTTATGTTTATAAGCTGGATAAGGCACTCTATGGACTGAAGCAAGCTCCTCGTGCATGGTATGACACTCTTTCATCTTATCTCCTAAATGAAGATTTTGAGCGAGGTAAAATTGATAAAACTTTGTTTTTCAAGAAGGTAAAAGGTCATATCATATTGGTTCAGATATATGTTGATGACATCATATTTGGCTCCACAAACCCTGATCTTTGTACTCGATTCTCTGAAAGGATGCAAGCTGAGTACAAAATGAGCATGATGGGTGAACTAACATATTTCCTTGGTTTACAGATAAAGCAAAGTGATAAAGGAACCTTTATTAATCAGGGAAAGTATGTTAAAGACATGCTGAAGAAATACGACTTAACTCAGAGTTCAGCTATGAAAACCCCTATGGCACCACCGCTGATACTTGACAAGGATTCTAAAGGAGAACCTGTCAATGTCACGCTGTACCGTGGGATGATCGGATCTCTACTGTATCTTACAGCGAGCCGACCCGATATCATGTTTGCCACTTGTTTGTGTGCAAGATATCAAGCTGAACCAAAGGTATCTCATATGGTCGCTGTAAAGCGAATTTTTCGTTACCTCAAAGGTACAGCGAATCTCGGTCTTTGGTATCCCAAAGACTCAGGATTCGATTTAACCGCCTATTCAGATAGTGATTTTGCAGGATGCAAAATGGATAGGAAAAGCACCACAGGAGGTTGTCAGCTCCTGGGTGGAAAGCTGGTGAGTTGGACAAGTAAAAAGCAAACCTCAGTGTCCACCTCAACTGCTGAAGCTGAGTATGTAGCCGCTGGAAGCTGTTGTTCTCAAGTCCTGTGGATGAGAAATCAACTATTGGACTATGACCTTCAGCTCTCCAAGATTCCAATCTATTGCTACAGCACTAGTGCCATCGCTATAGCCAACAATCCAGTGCTACACTCAAAGACGAAACATATCGAAATCAGGTATCATTTTATCAGAGACCACGTGATGAATGGTGATATTGAACTTCATTTTATACCCACTGATTTTCAGTTAGCTGATCTTTTTACCAAACCTCTTGATGAGACAAGATTCAACTTTCTAATCAGCGAGCTTGGAATGCTGAACTTTGAAGAATAAATTCTTCAGGGATTCACATTTGATCAGTTAAAAACTTGTTGATAAACCTCAGTGTTATATTTGTAAAATGACAAGTGATTCAGTGATAAAAATGAACTCAAATAACCCATCCTATCATCAACTCTCTAAATAATATGAGTCGCTGATATCCAGGTATGTTATTCTCTCTCTGACACTCGCGTGAAAATGCAAGATTTCAAAACAATCTTATGTCACTGAACTCTTTACTACCTCAGCGATACTTTTGAAATTTCTTACACACCTCGCTGATATTTTTCTATTCAGCGCTTCATGTTATTCAAAACATCCCCGAGTTTTCTAAAACCTCAGAGACATTTTAAAAATGTGAAAGGACGTTTCTGACGTCATGGTTACAGGATAAACCCTGGCACGTTCTTCTGACACACGTTACGCACGTTCGTTTTTTCGGATCAGGTGTGGGATTTGCGGTGAGTATTCTTGAATTGTGATTGTT
Organism: Saussurea involucrata; assembly: GCA_033807775.1. Classification (NCBI taxonomy): domain Eukaryota; kingdom Viridiplantae; phylum Streptophyta; class Magnoliopsida; order Asterales; family Asteraceae; genus Saussurea; species Saussurea involucrata. The sequence continues at coordinate 83,486 of JAWVWS010000026.1, forward strand.
GAAATTTGCTTGCTGGCTGTCTTATAGGTGCATTTTTTTACTTTTAAATCTAGTTGAAATGTTGAATATTAGTAGCAAATACCTCAATCTCGTCTGTTTTGAACTGGTCTACATGCACTAAGGTTTAGGCAATCCATGATTTTCTTATCACTGTTTGCTAATTGGGGTTCTCTTTCTTATGTGACTATAAAATATGTGGCTCTTCCCCCTTCCCTTTGAATTTAAATTCCACTCCTAATTGGGAATATATACATGTCTATTTTATCCCATCAATGATTAATATACAAGCAGGACCTACATGAGTGTAAAATGTACGCATTTTCCCTTTATCTAAGTGCCTTGAAGTCTAAAGCTTAGATAAGATAGTCTAAAACTTACATAAGATAGTCTAAAACAATAGATTGGAAAATAAAAGCATAGATCTACAAATGTGTTGGCACTTTTGGGCAAAGTGGCTACTTATGCGTTGAACCTAACAGGTTTCTTCTATAAGTAAACCCAATTTCAAAGTCTCAAAAGTTACTGGAGCGTTATGAGTAAGTTAACTCTGAACTTATTCCTTATTTTAGCATAGACTCTTTATGTTTTCCTGATTTCTATCATAATGCTAATAGATTCATTGTTTACTGGTGTTGAGCCTCAAACAAGTGGTTTTTGGGCTTCTTTTCTAGTAGCTTATAGTTCAATCAATAAACGAAGCACAACTCACAACCGCTGATAGAATTATTTAAAAAGGTAAAAGGGTATCATAGCTCTCTCTATATATAATCAGCCATTTTGGTTTTTATCATTCCTCTCTTAACTCACATCTGTGTCATTATGTTGACAGCTCTCTTTAAAATTTGAATCCGAGACTGAAATTATATCCTCATCAAACCACCTTGTATAAGCAAGGTTAGTTTGGTATATAAGATGTTAGCAAAATATTTTGTACAATATATATATATATATATATATATATATATATATATAATTAAATGTAATGCGGATGCTGTTTTTTTGTGTGTGTGTGTAGGCATTGAATGAGAATGCCTAGACCTTTCCAGCAACAGGAGTGAAGGGTATATTATTGAAGCAAATATGTGTGATCATCACATGTTGTAGCATAAGTTTTGCATTGAATTTGATTATTATTTGGTGTACAGAGGTGTGGTGGGAAGCCAAATCAGTGTGGAAGCGATTACAGGATCACTGAAGTTAAACGCAACCCAATAGGTACCCAAACAAACTTTATATTATGGCTTTTGTTTTGAATTCAGTAGGAGTGTGGATATCTGTTTAAGATATGTCATATTACTTATCTGGAATAGTCTTTGTGATTCAAGTATGCTTAATGATTCAGCTTATTGAATAATTTCTATAGTTTCGTAAGATATATTGGTTTTTATCTTTTTGACACTATGTTTGTTGTGCATTTATCCGGTTTGTTTCTCTTAGCCGATGAACTAGTGGTGTTTGGTACAAACTAACCGATAAGCTAGACGACGATGGCCGATAAGCTAGTTGTTAGCTTATGAACTAGTTGTGTTTGGTAAAAACCAAATGATAAGTTAGAGAGCAATGTTAAATGACCTAAAAGGGTGATAAATTACTCAATGTGAACCATGGTATATGACATCTCCTAAAAGCTTACTGAATAAGCCAATTTCTATATCATTAAGCCACTACAAAACTGTCATATATAGCTGATTCGAATAACCTGTGCGTCCCACTAAGCTCATCAACAAACGGGCCCTTAATATTGTTATTTCATTAAGCTGCTTAATGAAATTGATTTTCTCAACTTTAATGCAAACTTTGGGTACATGAAGCTTAAAACTCTAGTTTTATGGTTTATCAGGTCTCGAAGCTGGTAAATACAGATTGCATAACAGATCTGCATATGCAAGTGCTCGATAATCTGCTAAAGAAATGACATGAAGATGCTTTGATGGCTTAATGGAGATAAAAGAGAGGAATTGGTACATCAGAGATCTTGGATTGTTGCAGTATGATTTAGGATTTATTTTTTTGATAGATTTGAACAAATGTGTGGAATATGGATTCATTGAAACATTATGGTTGGCTTTAAAAAATTGTTGTATTTTATGAAAATATATAAAATTTGTGTTTTAGGATTTTGTTGTTTTTCTATTTAGTATTGTTATTTCATTATATATATATATAGCTGAAATATGGACTATATATGTGTATATATATGCACCTTTTAGAGAAGGTTTACAAAGTGCCTCTCTAAAACTTTAACTTTTAGAGAAGGACTAGATTATATGTATCTAAAAATAGCATTCAGAGAAGGTTTGGAAAGAGTAACTAAAGGATACCTTTAGAGAAGGTTTATAGAAAGTGTCCCTAAAACCTAAACTTTTAGAGAAGGTTTTCCATTTCCTTCTCTGAAAGTGTGTTTTAGTTGCTCTTCCAATCTGTCATAAAAGCTTGAAAAGCGTCACTAATAATGACTTTTAGAGAAGCTTTTTGAGAAAATTTGACTAATCTTTAGCGAAGCTTTGAAAGTGTATCTAAAGCCCTAGAAAAGCATCTCTAAAGGCAACATCTTTAGAGAAACTTTAAAAGTGTATCTAAAACCTTTACCTACAGTTGCATAGAGAAGTTTTTTGACGGAAGTGAAAAGCTTCTCTAAAAGCTTTAGAGAAGCTTTGAAGGCTTTTAAGTACAAAACAAAACCTTCCCTGAAGGTCATTTCTCTTGTAGTGTTTGGTTGGGGGAAATCGGGTTTGGTGAGAAATCAGGAACAGCTCGGATAAGAATGTGAGATCAGGTAAGAGCTTTCTTTCCTTAAGTGATATTGCGACCCTATTTATCTGGGTATCACGAAATTTTTAGTCGACGATAATTTTCAATTCACATTAACGATTTAGGTAGAAATCTTGACCTATATATATAGAGAAATCATAATGGTTTGTGCATTAAAACTGAGAATGAATGCCCCACACATTCATCGGTGTTTCCAAGCACCAATATTGATATATTACTACTAATCTACAACCTGATCACGCTAAAAGCGTTAGTGTCAGCTCTCTTAAATTAAATTTATATCCCTAGGACCTCGCAAGGGGACGCAACCACATGTTTAAAAACTAATGGCTTTCTAGATTTTCATCGTTGTGTGATTTCCTTATGGTTTAGACTGATTTGGTGTAATTTATTAATTAACAGGAAAAATAAAAATATATTCAGCCTGATGCCTCGAAACATTTTCGCAGTCATTCTAGCTTTGTAGCTTCTCGTTCTTCCTTCCATCGTTGTTTAAGAATAGTTATGTACGTGAAATCCTTAATTCTAAGTTAAATAACCCAGAAAGACGGACTAAGATCGGAATTAGAAAGTTAATGTTGTCAATGTAACTTTAATTTTACAAAAAAAAAGAAAAAAAACATAATATATATAGTAGAAAAGATATACAAACTTATATACAAATCACTTGACTACCTTAAGTTTTTATTTCGTTAAATTAATTAAATTTCAATTGATGAGGGAAAAGTTTCTTAAATCCTTTTCCGTTTTTAAAGCATTCTGAACATATTTTTTAAAATAAATGAACACATAAAATGACAAAGTTGATATATAAATCAAAATAACCCAATGGTAGAAGTTATTGTTCTAAAAATACTATAGGGTTACTTATTGAAAAAGACCACCTCCGTTATAAAAAAATGTCCCTATTTATCCTTTAATTTGATAAATCTTTAATGTAAAATAACAAAAAACTAATGAATTGTTTAATCTGTAGAATTTCAACCACTTATGATCCCATAACTCAATTCAATTTAATATTAGCCAACCAAATCACACCCATCAAGAACTCCCAACCTTCAATCTCTTCAAAACTTAAAATTAGGGAAATTCTAATTGATAACTTTAACACAAAATCACAACTTAAAATTCAGGTTAGTACTTTTATTAAGTCAAGTAGTCATGACAACGAATCAGAAAGAAACCATAAAGCACACCTTATCCCTTCATTTCTATAATTCTATCCCTTTCTACATCAGTGATCCTACTTTCTCTCTTTGTTGTTGACAGCTTGAATGCGGCTTTTCCTATATTACTCTGTGTTAAAGCATCAACTATGAACACCTAATGCATAACTCGCAAGTAGGATAGGATAATAAAATAGAGAGAAATAAGTATCATGATTTTTATTGGGTTGAGCATTTAAAGAACATGAGTTCCACGATTCTTTCTCGTATGAGCTTGAATATGAGTTCAACGGTCCTTTCAAGTCATTAACTCTAACTACAATAGTATGGCACCTAAAATCTAAAAAGGTTCAAGAAAGAGTTAGGTGCAATGCAATCATTTATAATAATAAAAAATCATGCATTCATTACCTGTAATAACCTAACCCCTCCAGTATGCGCAAGGAAAATTCCCAAGAGCCCACCGGCTCAAGGTTAGTAATGAAGAATGCCTACATTAAATTGGATAATTTCTAATCACCGATCTCACTGAAGGTGTAAGCAACTGCTGTCAAAAGTATGACTCTATTGTTATATGATACCTTTCCAGACACGATAACCATACGAGAGCCCAAAGCAGCTTCTGCACAGATAAGGGCATGAGCGACATTTTCCACATAGGTGTAGTCAGACATGCTTCCATCACTTCCTATAATAAACTGGAATGAGAGACTCTATTACTTATAAACAGTATATCCGAGAAGACAATAACATAAACTGACAATAGCGCAAGGTCAATAACAGTGTTGTCAGCATGATGAAATCAACAAAACTAAACATAGTCCACAGGCTTGAGCTAAGTAAACAACTACAATCCGACGTTAATTCGCACTTAAATGACCAGCCCTGGAAGCAAAACAAAGTATGCATCAAATATTTATTGGGCCACATGAATATATCTCACATATATACACTGTTCTAAAAGGCTCGCCGCAACAGCCGCCATGGCGCGTCGTGGCTTAAGGCTTGGGTCTCACGCCACGCTATGCCTGTGGCACGCCATGGCCTAATGTGCCGTCTTTTGTGACGTGATACTCAATTTTTCTTTACGTTTTTAATGTCTTATTTCCTAGTTTTTAATATATAACCTAATTTAACTTGTTTATTATCATTAACTCGTCCATTAATAGTACAAAACATATACTTCTATATACAATAATATATATGATATAGAGATTTGTCGCCATAAGTCACGCCTTGATAAACGTCGTGGCCTCGCCGTGGCTCCTAAGGCTTAAGGCTTGGCCTCGTCGCCACGCCACACCTCGCGCTATTTAGAACCTTGCATATACAGCAGCAGTGCAGCACCACACAATATAGTAACATGAATTATCTGACATTTCTGTTTCTATGCTACCTATATTAGCTTCTGTTCATCTTTCTAAAGAAAATACAAACACATTATCATACTCGGACATCCCTGTTGCCCCTTCATATAGTCGTAATTCTCATAAAACAAACAGAAGAATGAAAGGCACAAATAATTTTCCTACGAAGTATCCTGTTCCAAGAAAGAGAATGAAATAACTAATTTTAGACAAACAACTTTTTGTTGCCAAATATGTGTTGTTTTTAGTTTTCATGCTTAGAAGTTGCAATTGAAAGAGAATAAAGTAAACTAACTTTTGACAAACAACTTTTTGTTGCCAAATATGTGCTTAGAAGTTGAAATTGAAAATACAGTTCCATAAACATGTTCTCACTTATCAACCATGAAAGAGACACTAATACGAATAATTAAGACAAACTCCTTCGACCAATCAATGTTACATGACACTGACACTCTATAATTAGGACAAGTATGCCTCGTTTGATTAGTAGGTCAAGATTCATAGCTTGCTTCCTACATATAGTGCATGTCAAAAACTCAGAATTTTTGTCAACGAATTGACTTTTTTCATCTTTTTAGTAACCTGATGCTAATGAGCATGTGAAGAGTAGAACTTGAGAACCTCAATTTTGGTGTGAACACCTACACATCAGATCAGGTTAGTAATCCAAACAGAAGGCATACCAATGAAGCATATGTTTGTCTTGAAACAGTCAAACTCGTATGTCTTGTACTCCAATAATTATGTATTTTGAGCATGAGTCCTGACCAACTGAACTATTGATCTTATCTATGAGCTTTCAAATACAAAATGTATAAGTGTAAGGTCAAAATTAAGCTTGCAACTTCCAAACATTTGAAGGCATTTTTGTTTGTGCTATTAAACCCAACTAAAAACACAAAATCAAGATTATCCAAGCCTATCTTCTTGGATCTTTTTGTTTGTTTTTAAAAATCCCCTTGGGCGTCCTACACCTCCAAAACCAAATTTGTGAGTCTCCGTAGCATTCGTCCCTTTTAGAAATTTCAAGTTTAGACTAAGCTATTGACAGTTATTCCCTATTATGCAAGATCTTGCAATGAGCACTGAACAATTGGTACATTACTATCTATATATATTAGGTCACTAAGCTTCCAATTACATTCTTCCTACACATCCACCGATAATTTGATGTTGCAATAATCAAGGTTTATACATATATGACTTAATGGAAAACAGATTGAACAATGTCTTACTCGGTTTCAAATAAACCATGTAAACAAATCGTAAAAAATAAGGTAATCCAGACCATACGTACCTTGGAGAAATGGATAAATCCAAGACGGCAAATGCAGAAATTGGTTACGACCCTCCTAATCCCCACATGCCCCTTCCTCACCACCTCCTGCAAAATTACCTGTAACTTTTGATTTCATTTAGTATATAGGAACCCGTTGATGGGACTCTGGTGCCTGGAGAGAAAACATTAGGATTAAAAATGAGAACAAAGTTAACTTTCTAAAAATCAGATGAAGTTAACTTAGTGAAAATTATCCTCATAAAAAATCGGACAAAAATAAATCAAATGCCATAGATTTTTCTGTTCCCCCTGATCTGCTTAATCGTCGACCTGTAAGAGTAGATAGAGATCGAGAGAATGCATACAAAGAGAGAGGCGTACAAGGTATCATGTGAATCCACGATTCTTGTGAAGGGGAGAAGTCGAATCAATTGATGGAGAAGAAGAAAGACGTGTAACAACAGAATACGAATGGTTTTGGCTTGGAGTTAATGCAAAACCTAAAAAAAATTGATAAACTGAGGAAAAAGAAAGAGGGGAATACTGTTTTGAGAAGCTGCCACATCACCTCTAAATGATTCTGGTTTATAATATACTAGTGTGTGGCAAGAAAGTTCTATAAACACCACAAATTTATAATATGAAATTAAGGATCCTAGAATTCCGTCTGTTTTCTGGGTTTGGAAAAGTGTGGATGATATGTTGGGAATTCATTCCATTCCTACAAACCAAATGGACACCTATATTCTAACGAAACTAAGGAATGAAAGTGATAGAATGGTTACTTATGTAACAACAATTGACTTAAAAAAAAAAGAGAATGATAAGCAAGTTATATATTATTGTCAAACATCTAATATGCAATGTAAAACAGAAGATAATAGTTGAAGCATTAACACACGTGCGATCTTACTAACAGACATAGGAAAACAACCATTAAACAAAATGTAGCAAGAAAGCAAGATAAGATGCATATAGAAGGATTGAAACATTAAGTTGGACGTGATTAAATGGACTGAAGTTAAATGGAGCTTTATCCAAGAAGAACTCTGCATGATATGGAGCAACAATAATCCGCAATCAAGTTTGAGTGGATGCTTATGTAACTGCACAAGTAACAAACTCTCAGACTTTGACATCTATCAGTCCATGACTTAGAGAACAAAGTACAAAAGAATTAAAAGGTTCATGTCTAAAGTCTTCAATTTCCAGCTTCAAAAGTATGACAATAAGCTGGTGGCTGGACATTTACATCATTTGCTTTCTTAATTATTTATGTTAACATCCCAAGCACATATACCGTTAAACTGTTGGTTCACTTGTTATTGGGGTCGGCCGGATGGGGTTTCAATTGTTGGATTTGGTCCAGGCTTGGTTTATGCACATACCATTAAACTATTGCCATTAAGCTACCATTAAGTTGCCTTTAAGCTGCGCGCCATTAAGCTACCATTAAGCCGCTGGTTGGAAAACTTGTTGTTTGGGGTCTGCTGGATGGGGTTTCAATTGTGGATTTGGCCCAGGATTGGTTTGTCCAGATTCCATTAAGCTATTGCCATTAAGTTGTCATTAAACTGCCATTAAGCTCCCATTAAGCTGCTTGTTGGTATACTACTGTTTGGGGGTCGGTTGGATGGGGTTTCAATTGTTGGATTTGGTCCAGGCTTGGCTTATGCAGATACCATTAAGCTATTGTCATTAAGCTGCCATAAAGCTGTTGGTTTTGCGGTTGTTTGGGGGCTGTCTTAGTCCCATGTACTGTCTGTTTTGGTTCAGCTGCTGAGTGTTGATTTGGTTTATTTCTCTTTAGTGTTTGGGCTGTTATTTGGGTATTATTTGTAAAGGTTTTAGAGTGGTTTGGTTGTAGGTTCCTTGTACATTTGGGGACTGTGGGGGTAAACCCAAGGGGATTTAAATGAAATATACACCAAAATTGTAGACCAAACTTAGGCATGACAAATATAGAATCAATAATACATGGATAATCGATAATAGACATCAAACTACATATTGATTCCCAAGGAGTGACTCAATGAACTACATATTTTTCTTTTATAAATAATACGATTCGTTGACAAATCACAAACAACCTATTATATTCTCGAGCATGCCAAACATTTAAAAGCATGACATCCAACAATATATAATACCACTGAAATAATCTATTTCACCGAATGCTGTAAAATGGACATCAAGATCGAATGTTTGAAAATGATGATATAATCGAGTAAGCAAATGATATACTAATTTATTGAAATTAAATAGAAACCCTTAGAAAACAACCAAACCTAGAGGTCAAGAGTTCAAACCTCGCCAAGGGTGATGGTTGAGGAGTGTCTGTATGAGTATTTGTTGTACATTATATATATACTTCAAAAATCTGGAGATGAGAAAAATATGAGTAACAAAGTCATCAATTTGCAGGAATTCCTTCTCAAAGATGATAACTTTCAACAACTAACATGCCATTGCATTCATCATCTTTACTTAAACACAAAACAACTGTGAAGGTATTGTATTCAAGAAACATAGCAATCACATGATTCCAACAAACCCACATTCAAAAACAAAATTGTACCTATATTTCACACCCTAATACCAAAACTTTAAAATTCATACCTTTTCAAAGAACCCTTTCTGTCTTCCTGAGTTCATAATCAACATCATCAGTTGGCAGTTCATGGCGACAAACATGGCAGGTGCTCCGAATCCCCAACCAAGCCACAATGCAATCTCCATGGTAACGATGGCTGCAAAGGCAGATGGAGAAAGTAACTAAAAGCCAGTGACTATTAAGGGCTAATTTGCCAAAAGTGGAGGAGAAACAAAGCAAGTTGAAACAGTGAAAAAGTAGGGTATTTATAGTTGCAATCATGTGGGGGAGTTGAAACTCCATGAACGTGGAGGATGAACGTGGTTGAAGGCGGAGAGAAATCCGTGCGTGAGGCTGCAACAGGGCGACATCGTGTGAGAGAAATCAGGCGTGAAGAAAAGGTGGAATTAAGAAGAAAGAAAGGAAACTTTAACATAAGGGAGATGAACAGTGTTTCAATTAGAGAGAATGGTGTGCCTCTTCATTTTTCCATCTAATCTAAACCTCAATTAAAACAGCATTTTCCTAATGCAATGAGAAAAAAGAAAATATGCATTCCAATTACCAGGGGCTGCCACGTCATAGGTTGAGGTTGTTGTATTTATATATATAAAAGATATAGATATATAGATTGTCTAATTCTAATAACTATTTTATAAACAGGGTTACTAAAATCATCGAGTTTGCTATCTTAAATATTGGATGACGTCTCTAATTAGCATCTCTTCAAGAACCTCTACATCGCTCCAAACACAGCTTAGATCTCACTAAGACCAAATATACATGTCGACAAGAAAAAAAAGTTAGGCTTAAAGCCTAATGAGTTCAAACGATTTTTAACACAAGTATAAGAATGGTAAAAGCAAAAGAATGTACTATAAATAAGCAACAATTTCCTAACTGAAAACATGGTTAGAGTAGAAGCAACAACTTTCCCACAAGGTATCATTTCTAAGTGAAATCAAACATCCCCAAAATACACCCCTTTGGGATAAAATCAATTATTCAAAACACATATTTCGATGACATAAAAGTAAGTGTCATAACAACATTATCGACTTTCACCTCGAATCATAGGTCCCTTATACGACTCTTTTGAGTTCCACCGCAAGATTCCAAAAATGACCCTAGTACATACTCGACCTCTAAATAAGTTTCACAACAAAGTCAATGGTCTCTGTATATGACTCTACCGAGTACCACTACAAAACCTAAGCTTTTATATGACTTAATGGACTAATGGAGTACCACCGCAAGCTCCCAAACCTTGACTTGGTGAACACTCTCTAGATTTAAGTGGGACATTAGCACTTCATACTTAACAATAATGACAAAATCATATGTCTTGGATCAAATGCATTACAATCTAAATTACATGACTCCACATTTGAATGATCAAACATACCCAAACCCATGCATTACAAGTTATATGCAATAAATTCAATTCAAGTTCAAATATCCATATTGAATAGATTTACTTGGGCAAGCTCCTTGTTGGAAAGTACATCAGAAATTGATCATGTTTAGTTGTAAATATATGTGAATACTTTTTAAGAGGAAATCACTAATTGATATCAGGAGTGATTTCCTCGTGGCTTCCTCAATCTTTCCTTTTATTAGGTAGCATCTGTAACCCCCTAAAAATAGAGGTAAACAAAAGCTTTCATAAAACGGAAGGAGTGATATATAATGCCAAAGCATGAGCTTCCCAAGAAGGGGAATTTACAAACGCCCGTATAATTACAATTGTAATTTAATAGAAAATAAATGACAACCAAATAATCTAGTTTCAAAAATATAAATAAGATTACAAAAGGGGTGTCATCTCTAGACCACGTAATTCTTCTAACAATGGCGGCCCAAAAGGTGATTCCCCAAGCTCACACTCTCCCGCCTAATCCTTCTTAATGACGGCTCCGCTATAACCTGAGATACACATCGTGACATCGACACCAAACAAGTGTTAGGCCAAAAGGTCTAGTGAGCTTGAACAAGTAACAACATGTAAGAATTGCATATAAAAGAACAATTAAACCAATGTTCACAGTTATGTTTGAAATCAATGGGGGAAACCCATAACACCAAGAAGTTCCACCCAAAGAGTCGAGATACCTTAGTGTCAACCGCTAAGAACGACACCAAAGGCCCGACACATCCGGGGATACAACAAAGGCATTGCCCCAAATGGCGGAGGTCTAGGCACACACCCACACGGTGGCGTCCAAGACTATGTCCTCCTAGTGAACACTTAACTTGATTCATTCAAAAGCTCAATTTGGCCAAAAGTCACGTAAGCATGTACAATCCCATTTACCACTGCCATCATAGGCAATACATGGCTACAATTCCATAATAACATAAGGTATTTTCACATAATAATTCATGATACTAATTAACCACTTGAGCACACATTTGGCACATATAAGTACTCATAATTTCACATACGGTTATATGGCATTAAGCCAAGTATGTTAAGCCAAGCTTAACCAATAATACATTTTATCATCATTTGAACAATTGGATCAAAACCCTAACTTGGCATTCCATGAAGTCAAATCACAAACACCATTTCATATCAATACCTCATAATAACGACTCAAGACTTGATAAAGGTAGTATTTCCATCATCAAAACCATAAATACCCTTTAATGCGTCAAATGTTCACTTTAGCAAAAATTAGGGTTTTCATGAAAGCAAATAAAAGAGCAATATAACAAGTTATTGACATGTATTTAGTTTGATAAGGGTTAGAAAAATCACAATCTAGGTTTTTAGAACAAAGCCTAGAAAAGTAGCAAACCCCTAGAAAAGTTGAGAAGATGAGATCTTGAAATGGAGAGACTTGATCTTTCTTTGAACCTTTAATAAATACTCATCCAACACTTCTTGAACCAAAACAAAAGATCCAACTAGCTCTAGATTTGCATTTAATGAGGAGAGGGTATAGGGAGAAGAAAATCGCCCTTGAGCTCTAAAAAATCTCTTTTAGAAATCAGATAAGTGGTGTAAATGAGAGAAATGGACGAGCTGCACATTTAATACCCGCGGGTAGTGAACGACTATGCCCGGCATTGTCGCTGGTCAATGTCGCACCAGAGGACCTGCTCACTGCCCAAAACAGCAGACCCTCCCTCGCTAGCGATTGTGACGTGCGACTATGACCATGTGTCATAGTCGCTTGGCAATCTCGCTCCAAGCCCGATTCCGCCCGATTTTCCGATTAAATTCTCATTTAAGTAATCTAGTTAAGGGTTAGAATCTTAGGGAAAACTCTAATTAGTCCCGAGTTGCTTATGATACGGTAAGAGATTGACGAAATTCTAAATTGCTACTTACTTGAATTGTAAAACCCTAAAAATCAGGGCCAATTTGAACCTCAAATGTAATAAGATATATCAGAATATCATCCAAACTTTTATATATATAAGCAGAGAACTAACTATGAGAGTTCATATTTACACAAATCGAATTCTCTAAATAATCTATTAATCTAATCATGTCAACTATAATCTATATATATATATATTAAAGGAAAATCCACTAAGAATGATGTGGCACATTGTTAGAGTATGATTTGCCTAAAGAAATTTTCTCATTGTTTTGAATTTTTTAAATATTGAATAAATTAAAGACTATACTACCGCTAAATGAAAAACATGTATTTCATTATAAGAAGGTTTTTTTGGTAATTTCATTTCCACTTTAATTAACTTTAACTTTCAAACTACACAACTTTCTAGAGATATTCATTATAGTCTTTTCATATTTCCATCATCTAATTAAGAAAAAACCTACAATAAATGATGTGACACATTGTTACAAGATGATTCTTTATAAACATAATTAAGTTAAAGACGTTATAAATGTTAGTTAAGTTAACGATTTTTCTACCCGTGAATAAAAAATGTGTATTTCATTATTCTTTCCAAAATGATAACAAAATTTCGAAACCAAAGACGTCTTTAATTGAGAAACTCGCATCAGTAGTTCACATATATCTAAACATAAAATATGAAGTTTCATAGGCGGCATTTTGTTGAAGAGTTATTTCATAATTCATTTTTTCTGAAAATTTTAGATTTTTTAACTTATTTTGATGGTTATATTAATTGTCTTTTATCAACTCATAAATGTCCTAGACTTTTCGGTTTTCTATTCCGTTTTTATCCCGTCTATATATTATATCTCATTTAACATTTTTTTCTTTTGTTTTACTGAATCCTCCATCATATTGCAAACTATACAACCGAATGTCTAATGAAGATAGAATAATTTTTTCTTTTATTTTACTGAATTCTCCATCATATTGCAAACTACACAACCGAATGGCTCATCAAGATGGAAGCTACATTTTATGGTTTATTTTATGTTTTTATGTGAGCTATTTGATGTTATTGATGTGTTGTGTTTTTTTGTAGAATTTTATCGTGAAACCTTTATTCTTCCTCTATAAAATCCATGTAAGAGTTGTTATATTTTATTTTATGATTTGTCCCGGTTATATATTGTTGATAAATGTTTTTATTCCGTGTTATTATATTTGTTAATTATTGTTACGTCTATTGTTCTGTGTGATATGTCGTATTTATGTGTCTCTAAATAGTTTTTATTGTTCATACTGAATGTTATATAACCATAAACTTTTTCAGGTAACAAATAATACATTATATTTTATGATTTGTGTGAGTTGTTATTGATGAATGTTTTTTTTCAAAATTTCTTCCTTATTATTATATTTTATTCATTATGGTTTTTCATCCCTCATTTTTCAAAAGTTATTTATGTTGTATGTGTATTACTTTTTATATACCTTTTTATTTTGCATAGCTTTGTTTTACTAATATTGTTGTAGTTATTCAAGTTTTATTTTTTGTTTCTTGACAACAATTGTAATTATTATGTGTAAACCTCTTTATAATCTGTTAATAATTAAGTTGTAAAACAAACATTATTAGCTAAATTGGAAGACTAATTTTGTGTACACTCATCGTAACAGTTAATATTCCACATATGATTGAAACTAACCATCTTCATACAAATTTTAACTTTAATGTCAAATCATTATTTTGCAACAAATAGAAGTGTATGACATTCTATTTGTTACAAGAAACAATATCAATGAAAATATATAATTTACATCTAAACAATCCACTAAATTTATTGTCTTATACTACATCTAATTAGTTGTCATTTATCAAATTGCATTTTATCTTAACCTAATACGGATTTTCTAACAATAATTTTTTGCCACCGTCCAACACGAATATATAAATGAAGGCTATAAGGTATTAACATGACATAATGAAAACTTATTATCCTCAAATCAATTTTGTAATTAAGCTTGGGTTATCCCACGTTGATATAAAATAGAAATATTATAAAATGTAGTCGTGTATATGAAAGGAGAACGATAACTTGAAAATCAGTATCGAATTCTTCACAAATAATCACAAATATTAATTTATTTAATAACTACAACTTTTCTTATACAACTGCAATTACAATAAAAAATGAAAAAAACTATTTATTAAAGTTCTTAACACACTAATAGTTGCCATGTTATTTTTCGGTTAAGAAATTACCTTTGGTAAAAACAACACTTCTTACATAGTACTTTTATGTATGGAGAACAAGCTGAAGAATCACTATTATGCACGTGCTAATTTGGTTAGAGTTTAGAGTTATATTTGCAATGAATAGACACACCTATCATGTTGTACTCAACTTTACATATTGAGTTTTATCTAAAATACTCATCATTTTCATTTTTTTGAAACGAATCACAATATTTATTGCTACTTTTTGTCATGTTTAACATCGACGTTATACTTCATACAATGTTCTCACATCTAATGTCATAGACTCTAAAATCAGATAAAATATACAACTAAAAGAATTATAATTTCACACCATAACCAACTTATATATGTAATTTTGATCATAAGATTTCGTTACCGCGCAACGCGCGGTGTCACACCTAGTTAGATTAAATGGGTTATCTAAGCAATCCATCCAAAGCCTCCTCGCATCGTCTAAGTTCTCCGCTTATCATCAAAAGTTGAATACCAAAAGCACTCGTCACACATCCCATTACTTCCCTGAACTCGTAGCTGGTAAGAAAATTGAATTTGAACAATTAGGCTTACGCCTAGTGAGAACATCAAAATTCAAATTAAAACTTAACAACTTGAAAACTCAGATATTCAAGCATAACAACAAACCTGGTTTGCCACCAATCTTACCGTACTCGTACTTGATTCATAAGGGCGGGAACATATCCGGTCCCATGACTATGACTAACAATCGGGAAGTCATATCATCATATCCGAGAGCTTACAAAGAATCATTATGGATTCTAGCTTATCGATCAAGTCTAAGGACTTACATTCAATCCTCATACCTTTTCTTGGAATGGAAGCAGAAATAGCACTTATATATTGCTTATTTCTAATCCGCCGAAAGCAACCGGAAACAACAATTATACTTTATCTATCTCACGTTTCCACGTCTCCATTATGAATTAGCAATTATACTTTGCCTATTCTACTACTCAATAAGAATAGCAATTCTACTTTGCTTATTCAATCATTCAACCTGAATAGCAATTATACTTTGCCTATTCAATCATTCAACATGAATAGCAATTATACTTTGCCTATTCAATCATTTCTATATGAATAGCAATTCTACTTTGCCTACTCAATCATTCAACATGAATAACAATTATACTTTGTCTATTCAATCATTCAACATGAATAGCAATTATATTTTGCCTATTCAATCATTTCTATATGAATAGCAATTCTACTTTGCCTATTCAATCATTCAACATGAATAGCAATTATACTTTGTCTATTCAATCATTCAACATGAATAACAATTATACTTTGTCTATTCAATCATTCAACATGAATAGCAATTATACTTTGTCTATTCAATCATTCAACATGAATAACAATTATACTTTGTCTATTCAATCATTCAACATGAATAGCAATTATACTTTGCCTATTCAATCATTTCTATATGAATTGCAATTCTACTTTGCCTATTCAATCAATCTCGTGGATATGACTTACATTCAGAAAGTCATATTATCACAATCAAGAGCCTACTACGAATCATTGCAGATTCTAGATCATTGCTCTTATCCAAGAAATTACAAGTTACTTTATGTCTATTTCTTAGACTGGAAGTAGAGATTACAATTTACTTTATGCTTATCTCTGACCTTCCCATATGAATCAAGAATTACAATTTACTTTATGCCTATTCCTCGATTTCAATACTACGAAATGAGAATTACAATTTACTTTATGCCTATTCTCCATTTCCACGTAAACGGGAATTTCAAATTACTTTATGCCTATTCCACGTTTCACGTCATACTATGAAATATGAATTACAAATTACTTTATGCCTATTCCTCATTTTACAACGCCTTTACGAAATGAGAATTACAAATCACTTTATGCCTATTCCACATTTCAGGCCAACGAGAATTTCAAACTACTTTATGCCTATTCCACGTTATAGGTTATCACCTCTCAAAATGGGATTAACAATCTACATTATAGGCCAACGGGAATAACGGTTAGCGCCCCGCCTATTCCACGTTCATCCAATCATAAAACAAAATGGGAATTACCATTCAGTGCACGTAAAACTTACACACTAATGTTTCTAATAATATAATTAGATTCTAATGGTATTTAAGCAACTTAAATTTCAAAACGGACAGCCCGATACACATTTCGAAACTAAACTCGACACATTGCGGATCTGCACTTTGACAACTACAAACCCCTTCTTTTCGAGCACTTTTCTCATACTTAGAGATCAAACCAGATTATAAAATCTTAATGAAAGATGTTCTATGACCCCTTACGGTTCTACCCGAATTGGAAACAACATAAAATTCTATTGGTCTCCTTTGGTTAATAGTCAAAACTCTACTTGTTCAGCATCTATTCCTTGATCGGAAATTAAAATCGAAATTCCCCAGTTAAACTTATCTCTAAAACGTGATTACCAGGAGACAAACTAGTCTATAATCGGGTTGGGTCACAACTTCTACTGAAGACTAGTAGATCAATATTAGATTCGACTGTCCACTTTATCTGCTACTTGTTACCGATTCATTGTCAAGCATACACACATCGCCCTAGAGATTCTTATCTGAAGGGCTCAACGAGTTAACTGAGTGGCACAATTAGTCGTGTTGTACTTTAAATTCTTTTATGTGCAACGACATCGTCAAAACGAGATCACCTCCAATTGCCAAAACAAATAGAAACAAGTATGCTTACATAACAATATATTCATAATACCAGTAGCTAGTTGAAATTATGAACGTACTATACATAAGAATCCTTGTTACCATCCTTACACTTCTTAACTCCCGTATTTCCATCGACTCTTAAGACCATCTCGTCTTAGTGCTTCTACCCATATCTCACAAATCATATCTTAATTCATCTCAGCTTAAGTCTAGGTATCTCACAATCATACCTAGTTCACTTAAACTACAACTCTGATACCATATTGTAACACCCTAAAAATCAGGGCCAATTTGAACCTCAAATGTAATAAGATATATCGGAATATCATCCAAACTTTAATATATATAAGCAGAGAACTAACTATGAGAGTTCATATTTACACAAATCGAATTCTCTAAATAACCTATTAATCTAATCATGTCAACTATAATTAGATTAAATGGGTTATCTAAGCAATCCATCCAAAGCCTCCTCGCATCGTCTAAGTTCTCTGGTTATCATCAAAAGTTGAATACCAAAAGCACTCGTCCCACATCCCATTACTTCCCTGAACTCGTACCTGGTAAGAAAATTGAATTTGAACAATTAGGCTTACGCCTAGTGAGAACATCCAAATTCAAATTAAAACATTAACAACTTGAAAACTCACATATTCAAGCATAACAACAAACCTGGTTTGCCACCAATCTTACCGTACTCGTACTTGACTCATAAGGGCGGGAACATATCCGGTCCCATGACTATGACTAACAATCGGGAAGTCATATCATCATATCCGAGAGCTTACTAAGAATCATTAGGGATTCTAGCTTATCGATCAAGTCTAAGGACTTACATTCAATCCTCATACCTTTTCTTGGAATGGAAGTAGAAATAGCACTTATATATTGCTTATTTCTAATCCGCTGAAAGCAACCGGAAACAACAATTATACTTTATCTATCTCACGTTTCCACGTCTCCATTATGAATTAGCAATTATACTTTATCTATCTCACGTTTCCACGTCTCCATTATGAATTAGCAATTATACTTTGCCTATTCTACTACTCAATAAGAATAGCAATTCTACTTTGCCTATTCAATCATTCAACCTGAATAGCAATTATACTTTGCCTATTCAATCATTTCTATATGAAAAGCAATTGTACTTTGCCTATTCAATCATTCAACATGAATAACAATTATACTTTGTCTATTCAATCATTCAACATGAATAGCAATTATACTTTGTCTATTCAATCATTTCTATATGAATAGAAATTCTACTTTGCATATTCAATCATTCAACATGAATAGCAATTATACTTTGTCTATTCAATCATTCAACATGAATAGCAATTATACTTTGTCTATTCAATCATTCAACATGAATAACAATTATACTTTGTCTATTCAATCATTCAACATGAATAGAAATTATACTTTGTCTATTCAATCATTCAACATGAATAGCAATTATACTTTGCCTATTCAATCATTTCTATATGAATAGCAATTCTACTTTGCCTATTCAATCAATCTCGTGGATATGACTTACATTCAGAAAGTCATATTATCATAATCAAGAGCCTACTACGAATCAAGGCAGATTCTAGATCATTGCTCTTATCCAAGAAATTACAAGTTACTTTATGTCTATTTCTTAGACTGGAAGTAGAGATTACAATTACTTTATGCTTATCTCTAACCTTTCCATAGAAATCAGGAATTACAATTTACTTTATGCATATTCCTCGATTTCAATACTACGAAATGAGAATTACAATTTACTTTATGCCTATTCTCTATTTCCACGTAAACGGGAATTACAAATTACTTTATGCCTATTCCATGTTTCACGTCATACTATGAAATAGGAATTACAAATTACTTTATGCCTATTCCTCATTTTACAACGCCTTTACGAAATGAGAATTACAAATCACTTTATGCCTATTCCACATTTCAGGCCAACGAGAATTTCAAATTACTTTATGCCTATTCCACGTTATAGGTTATCACCTCTCAAAATGGGATTAACAATCTACATTATAGGCCAACGGGAATAACGGTTAGCGCCCCGCCTATTCCACGTTCATCCAATCATAAAACAAAATGGGAATTACCATTCAGTGCACATAAAACTTACACACTAATGTTTCTAATAATATAATTAGATTCTAATGGTATTTAAGCAACTTAAGTTTCAAAACGGACAGCCCGATACACATTTCGAAACTAAACTCGACACATTGCGGATCTGCACTTTGACAACTACAAACCCCTTCTTTTCGAGCACTTTTCTCATACTTAGAGATCAAACCAGATTATAAAATCTTAATGAAAGATATTCTATGACCCCTTACGGTTCTACCCGAATTGGAATCACTTCATTTGGATCATTCATTAATTTTATATGAATTTTATAAAAACACATGACTGATCCCGAGTACACAGTGATCAGTCCCAAAAACACACATTTTTGAGATACTTAGGGTCGTAACTAGGCTTAAGACTCTTCATAAGAGTTGTAGTACACATCAAGTACCTTCTACCTGCAAAATTTGAGCTCAATCGGACTTACGGTTTGTGAGTTATGCGCTGTCAAAGTACTGGACCTGCACATACCGTAACGTCCGATTTCCCACTTTTTCCCCGATTCACTTTTATGATCAAAACTTCAAATTTTACTCCGTTAATCCCGTTCTAAATATAAACTAAAAGACCAAACGTCAAAATGGTGCTTAACGGTTAATCTCGTAAGCTTAATCATGAAATTTTATTCTCGTAGACAATTAACCGAACACTTGGTGAGCAACTAACCGCATAAACATAAACTCTCTATTTTGGTTCTAAACTTTACCCTTTTTAATCCTACTTCAATTTTAACAAAACCAAACATTTCTAAACACGTATATCATCATAGTTTTGCAATTTCAAACAGATATACCAAATCATTCATACAGTTTATATACGCAAACTGATTTAATTTCAACTGTAATGTTTAAAAGGAAAACGATGAACTCACCTGGTAGCAATAACGTCACTCCCTAAGTTTGTATTGATTTCCGCCACCAAACTTCCAAAAATCTTTGTTTTCATCAAATTTAACCCTTAATTTACTTGTTAAAAATCTGTTCTTTTTCTTCTTCTTGCTGCCGAAAGTATCAACCCACAAGAACCAAAATGAATTTTCTTTCTCAAATTCAAACATATTATCCCTTTAACTAAAGTGAGGCGGTGGATGACAACAAGTTTCATCACCTTAACCAACCAAACCCTAAACTTTCCTCAATTGGTAACTTTCCTCAATTGGTAACTTTCACCCTCTAACTTATAAATTAAAATTAAAGCTTACCCCTTAACTTATAATTCCAATAAAACACATAACGTAACTTACTCGGGGATAAACTCTAAAATTAATCTATCAAATAAATATACTCAAATTATTCAATAAACCAAGCGTAACACTTTATATAAAAAAATCGAGATGTTACAATACTCCCCAACTTGAAAATGATTTCGTCTCCGAAATCAAAGCTAGATATATAGATGAGGATATTCGTTCTACATATATTCTTTTAGTTTCTCAAGTCACCTTAACACTTCTATAATGTTTCCACAGTGATACCTTCACCATTTCTCGCTCTCCAACTTGGAAACAACATAAAATTATATTGTTCTTCTTTGGTTAATAGTCAAAACTCTACTTGTTCAGCATCTATTCCTTGATCGGAATTTAAAATCGAAATTCCCCGGTTAAACTTATCTCTAAAACGTGATTACCAGGAGACAAACTAGTCCATAATCGGGTTGGGTCACAACTTCTACTAAAGACTAGTATATCAATATTGGATCCGACTGTCCACTTTATCTGCTACTTGTTACCGATTCATCGTCAAGCATACACACATCGCCCTAGAGATTCTTATCTGAAGGGCTCAACGAGTTAACTGAGTGGCACAATTAGTCGTGTTGTACTTTAAATTCTTTTATGTGCAACGACATCGTCAAAACGAGATCACCTCCAATTGCCAAAACAAATAGAAACAAGTATGCTTACATAACAATATATTCATAATACCAGTAGCTAGTTGAAATTATGAACGTACTATACATAAGAATCCTTGTTACCATCCTTACACTTCTTAACTCCCGTATTTCCATCGACTCTTAAGACCATCTCGTCTTAGTGCTTCTACCCATATCTCACAAATCATATCTTAATTCATCTCAGCTTAAGTCTAGGTATCTCACAATCATACCTAGTTCACTTAAACTACAACTCTGATACCATATTGTAACACCCTAAAAATCAGGGCCAATTTGAACCTCAAATGTAATAAGATATATCAGAATATCATCCAAACTTTTATATATATAAGCAGAGAACTAACTATGAGAATTCATATTTACACAAATCGAATTCTCTAAATAACCTATTAATCTAATCATGTCAACTATAATTAGATTAAATGGGTTATCTAAGCAATCCATCCAAAGCCACCTCACATCGTCTAAGTTCTCCGCTTATCATCAAAAGTTGAATACCAAAAGCACTCGTCCCACATCCCATTACTTCCCTGAACTCGTACCTGGTAAGAAAATTGAATTTGAACAATTAGGCTTACGCCTAATGAGAACATCCAAATTCAAATTAAAACATTAACAACTTGAAAACTCAGATATTCAAGCATAACAACAAACCTGGTTTGCCACCAATCTTACCGTACTCGTACTTGACTCATAAGGGCGGGAACATATCCGGTCCCATGACTATGACTAACAATCAGGAAGTCATATCATCATATCCGAGAGCTTACTAAGAATCATTATGGATTTTAGCTTATCGATCAAGTCTAAGGACTTACATTCAATCCTCATACCTTTTCTTGGAATGGAAGCAGAAATAGCACTTATATATTGCTTATTTCTAATCCGCCGAAAGCAACCGGAAACAACAATTATACTTTATCTATCTCACGTTTCCACGTCTTCATTATGAATTAGAAATTATACTTTGCCTATTCTACTACTCAATAAGAATAGCAATTCTACTTTGCCTATTCAATCATTCAACCTGAATAGCAATTATACTTTGCCTATTCAATCATTCAACCTGAATAGCAATTATACTTTGCCTATTCAATCATTTCTATATGAATAGCAATTCTACTTTGCCTATTCAATCATTCAACATGAATAACAATTATACTTTGTCTATTCAATCATTCAACATGAATAGCAATTATACTTTGCCTATTCAATCATTTCTATATGAATAGCAATTCTACTTTGCATATTCAATCATTCAACATGAATAGCAATTATACTTTGTCTATTCAATCATTCAACATGAATAACAATTATACTTTGTCTATTCAATCATTCAACATGAATAGCAATTATACTTTGTCTATTCAATCATTCAACATGAATAACAATTATACTTTGTCTATTCAATCATTCAACATGAATAGCAATTATACTTTGCCTATTCAATCATTTCTATATGAATTGCAATTCTACTTTGCCTATTCAATCAATCTCGTGGATATGACTTACATTCAGAAAGTCATATTATCACAATCAAGAGCCTACTACGAATCATTGCAGATTCTAGATCATTGCTCTTATCCAAGAAATTACAAGTTACTTTATGCCTATTTCTTAGACTAGAAGTAGAGATTACAATTTACTTTATGCTTATCTCTGACCTTCCCATAGAAATCAGGAATTACAATTTACTTTTTGCCTATTCCTCGATTTCAATACTACGAAATGAGAATTACAATTACTTTATGCCTATTCTCCATTTCCACGTAAACGGGAATTACAAATTACTCTATGCCTATTCCACGTTTCACGTCATACTATGAAATAGGAATTTCAAATTACTTTATGCATATTCCTCATTTTACAACACCTTTACGAAATGAGAATTACAAATTACTTTATGCGTATTCCACATTTCAGGCCAACGAGAATTACAAATTACTTTATGCCTATTCCACGTTATAGGTTATCACCTCTCAAAATGGGATTAACAATCTACATTATAGGCCAACGGGAATAACGGTTAGCGCCCCGCCTATTCCACGTTCATCCAATCATAAAACAAAATGGGAATTACCATTCAGTGCACGTAAAACTTACACACTAATGTTTCTAATAATATAATTAGATTCTAATGGTATTTAAGCAACTTAAATTTCAAAACGGACAGCCCGATACACATTTCGAAACTAAACTCGACACATTGCGGAACTGCACTTTGACAACTCCAAACCCCTTCTTTTCGAGCATTTTTCTCATACTTAGAGATCAAACCAGATTATAAAATCTTAATGAAAGATGTTCTATGACCCCTTACGGTTCTACCCGAATTGGAATCACTTCATTTGGATCATTCATTAATTTTATATGAATTTTATAAAAACACAGGACTGATCCCGAGTACACAGTGATCAGTCCCAAAAACACACATTTTTTGAGCTACTTAGGTCGTAACTAGGCTTAAGACTCTTCATAAGAGTTGTAGTACACATCAAGTACCTTCTACCTGCAAAATTTGAGCTCAATCGGACTTACGGTTTGTGAGGTATGCGCTGTCAAAGTACTGGACCTGCACATACCGTAACGTCCAATTTCCCACTTTTTCCCCGATTCACTTTTATGATCAAAACTTAAAATTTTACTCAGTTAATCCCGTTCTAAATATAAACTAAAAGACCAAACGTCAAAATGGTGCTTAACGGTTAATCTCGTAAGCTTAATCATGAAATTTTTATTCTCGTAGACAATTAACCCAACACTTGGTGAGCAACTAATCGCATAAAAATAAACTCACCATTTTGGTTCTAAACTTTACCCTTTTTAATCCTACTTCAATTTTAACAAAACCAAACATTTCTAAACACGTATATCATCATAGTTTTGCAATTTCAAACAGATATACCAAATCATTCATACAGTTTATATACGCAAACTAATTTAATTTCAACTGTAATGTTTAACAGAAAAACGATGAACTCACCTGGTAGCAATAACGTCACTCCTTAAGTTTGTATTGATTTCCGCCACCAAACTTCCAAAAATCTTTGTTTTCATCAAATTTAACCCTTAATTTACTTGTTAAAAATCTGTTCTTTTTCTTCTTCTTGCTGCCGAAAGTATCAACCCACAAGAACCAAAATGAATTTTCTTTCTCAAATTCAAACATATTATCCCTTTGACTAAAGTGAGGTGGTGGATGACAACAAGTTTCATCACCTTAACCAACCAAACCCTAAACTTTCCTCAAGTGGTAACTTTCACCCTCTAACTTATAAATTAAAATTAAAGCTTACCCCTTAACTTATAATTCCAATAAAACACATAACGTAACTTACTCGGGGATAAACGCTAAAATTAATCTATCAAATAATTATACTCAAATTATTCAATAAACCAAGCATAACACTTTATATAAAAAAATCGAGATGTTACATGAATTTTCGGGTGTTACAATCCTCCCCTCCTTGAAGGGATTTCGTTCCCGAAATCATCTCTCAACTAAACAAATGAGGATACTGCTTCTTCATGTCTTCCTCCGACTCCCAAGTTACATTAGCACCACAGTGGTGCTTCCATTGGACCTTGACGAAATTCTAAATTGCTACTTACTTGAATTTTCGGGTGTTACAGCATCTTGTCTATAAATTGTTTGTATTCATTGTTTTCGAAGTCAACGAAGAGTAATATATTCTAATACCTCTTTGTTCATGGTATTAGAGCCTATAATAGCTAAAAACAATTCTTCTCTAAAAAAACCCTCATTTAGTCACCAAGGGGGAGTCTGTAAAAATACCTCGTTGTGGTTGGATAATTGATTCCGGACCAAACCAACACATTACATCATCCACTTTCTAGTCTTGAACTCTTGATAATGTGGTGGACATTTCTGATTTTTGAACTTAAAATTCAATCATCCAAATGTGTAACACCCGTGTTTTTAGAAAAGTTAATTATCATGGGTTTAGTGTGTTATTTGATGAAACATTGGATATTTTACCAAGTTTAGATGCATTTTGTAATTAAAGCAAAGTTGTTAAGAGATTTTGGGTATAATACCCTCAAATCCCCACTACATCTTCAATTGTTTATTATTTTATAGCTTCAAATCGGAGAAAATCCATCTCCTTACAAGTGAAGTTATTTGTGATTAAGAAGGAAAGAGTTGGTGTTGGTGGATTCCTTGAAGATCGAGTCTCAAAACCACCATTGAAGCTTTCATTTGAGTTCAACCAATGTAAATGTAAAGCTAAGATTTTTTTTTAACTTTTTACCAAAATCTTGCATCCATAGTGTTAAGAGCTCAATATTGGAGCTACATAGATCGTATTATATCTACTTTGAGTATATATAAGTTTAAAGAACAATTTTTTCTTTAAAATATATATATCCACATTTTTTGGGCCGTTGAGAGTTTTTTTTTGGTTGATGTCCAGATCTTGTACAAATTGTAATAAATCACTTGTAGATCGGTTTGCGTCTTGTATATGTCTCTGGAACCGTTGATATGTCATATACATCTGTATATTTTGAGGAAGAGTTGATTCGAAATGTAAGTAGGTCAAAAATCAGGTTTAATAGAACAACTTTGTTTTATGATGGGATTGAGTAAACAACTTTCAAATATTCGTATAAAATTGGTCTTTAATGCGTTTGGGGTGATTCTTAATGTGTTGGAAAGTTCAAAGGGTTGTCTAAATATTTTGTTTAAAGTGTTTTCTTTGATTTGGTGATCACACATGGTTTATCTAGGTAGCAAAAATATTGCGCAAGTTGGATGAAAACTAGGTTTCACATAACCTAGAAATGTGAGTTTCAAGTTGTTTTAATTTATAAAAACATTGTATACGTCAAAAATATTCATTTTGGAGTCTTAAAGTGTTGAATTAAACTTTTTTAGTTATATTTTTTAACAACCGTTTTTTTATATTTTTTAATTGTATATTTAAACTTCTTAAGACCAAGGTTCTAAATGGCGTGAGGCGTGGCATGGTGGCGAGGCCAAGCCTCAAGCCTTAGGAGCCACGGTGTGCCATGGCGTTTACCAAGGCGTGACTTATGGCGGCAAATCTCTATATCATATATACTATTATATATAAAAACATATGTTTTGTACTATTAATCGATGAGTCAATAACAATAATCAAGTTAAATTAGGTTATGTATTAAAAACTAGCAAATAAGACATTAAAAGCGTAAAGAAAAAATCAAATATTGCGTTATAAAAGACCTCACATTAGGCCATGGTGTGCCACAGACACAACGTGACGTGAGACACAAGCCTAAAGTCACAGTGCGTCATGGCGGCTGTCGTGGTGAGCCTTTTAGAACAGTGCTTAAGACACATGTTGGGAACTGAAGATATGCTAAGTATGGTTAGTACTGCCAGAACAACATTACTACTGCCAGTTCAAGGTTAGTACTGCTAGTTCAATGTTAGTGCTGCCAGAACAAAGTTACTACTGCTGGTACATGGTTAATGCTGCCTGAACAAAGTTAATACTGCTAGTATATTACTACTGCTGGAATATTATTAATGCTGCTTATGTGAGGTTAGTACTTCTTGTCAAAGTTACTACTGCAAGTCAAGGTTAGTACTGCTGGTGCATATCGAATATCTGTTAGTACTGCTCGTGACTTAATACTGCTGGAGATTGTTAGTACTGCTCATGAAGAATGAAGGTTAATACTGCTGAGTTTGTTAAGATTGGTATGCGATACTTTTGGAGACAAAGAAGGAATTGATCAAGATATGTTTAACGAAGATTTAGAAGATCAAGTTACTTTTTGATAGTTATCTTGTAATTATTCTTGTATAAATAGTATTGATAGATAGCTATTAGAAGATACACATGATATACGTGTGAAAAAGAATTCGATATCGTTTTCAGAGAGAATTAACCTCAAGGTTTTAGAACCCTATTTCTAGAGAAGTAGAAGTCGTCTTGTTGAGCCTGTTCAACAAGATTGAGGTTTGGTTGTAATCTTGTGAGTCGATTTAGTGAATACACAAAGTGGTGAATTTTCTGTTACATTGTTCTTGATTGTGAGAATTAAAGTTCTTTTCCGCAGATTCTTTAATTCTGAATTCTAAGTGTTAATTATCTTGTTAAGATTCGATCCTGACAACACATTTAGTATTCTTTTTACAGATAAAATATAGAGTAAATTACATATTTCATCCCTGTGGTTATATAATGTATTGCGTCCTCCGAACAAGGTAATTACAATCTTGATCATTAAGGTTTTTTTTGTTACGGATTAAGTATTGGGCCCTTTGCCACATCTTTGTTAAATTTAACACTATAAAGTCCTCTAAAAAACAATACAATTTAGGTATTAATATCAAATATTATATATATATATATATATATATATATATATATATATATAGAGAGAGAGAGAGAGAGAGAGAAAAGAAGAGTTCAAATGATAAGTGCTAAATATATGAGAAGTAAATAAATGATCCTAGCCCTTCATCTGCTCAACATTTGCGGCTTTGACTGTGAAACACTGGATAATTCCCTGCATGGTCTACATAATATATGAGGGATAGTTTCGTAACTTTGACAAATAGACGACAAACAAGTTCATATGTGAACCCGTGTGATTCACATGTGATCTATATTTTCATATATGAACCCGTTAATTAGCTCACATGTGAACTATTTAACTGATTCACATATGAGCCTGTGGGTTCATATGTGAATCACAAGGGTTCATAGGTGAATCTATTAATTAGTTCATATGATTCACATATGAAATTACAAGTTCATATGTGAATCAGTTAATTAATTCATATGTAAATCACAAGTGTTCATACGTGAATTAGTTAAAATAGAGTTTATATGTGAATTACACGGGTTCACATATCAACATATAATTCGTATGTGAATCACACAAGTTCACATATGAAGCCGTTTGCCGCCTACTTGTAAAAGTTACAAAATTTCCCAATAGAAGCAATTTTTGACGAGTCAAAGTAGCAATGTTTGATCACTCAAATCCGATCTTGACCGTATGAAGGGCTAGGATTACTTCTCTACTTCTCATATACTTAGCACTTCTCATTTGAACCTATGCCTATATATATATATACTAGTTGTGTACCCGCGCGATGCAGCGCGGGTGAATTACAATTCTGAAGTAATAGCTTAGCCCTCGATCATGTTTCTCCGTCCATCTCGATTTTTTTTCATGAGTTTGTATGGATTATTGCCGTTGAAGTTGAACCCTTAACATGCTTATTCTTTCGTTCATCAAGTATAGAATATTAATTTAAGTAGTTGTAGTCCTTAAAGACTTCATATATTAAGGAAAATATGTTTCACTAAGACATACATATCTCTAATTTAACAAAACCTTAAAGTAAACAAAAAGCAAAATTTTCAACACATTTTTGTAACAACCCTGTCTAAAATAAAGCTTGCGAAACATATTAACTGCAACAATCTCAAAAACGGGTCCCAAAATTTCTTACATAAGTCTCAAAATTCAGGTTGGCGGAATCAACCTATTATACAACTGAGAAATACTAGAACTAATAGATAATAGTGTCACTGGTTCTACTGCTTTTATCTTCTAACTGCTCTGTTCACCTGCTAGAGCCTTTCGCTACCTGCTTTCCTGAAAAAGGTTTTAATTTGAAAAGAGCGAGGGTTAGACCATGAGGTCTAGTGAGTCCCTCCTGACAGTTCTCAAAATCATTTAAAAACTTTTCATAACTTTCAAATGTATACAAGACTTTAAATAATAAACTTTCACATAGCTGAACAGTAAAAATCTTTCACGGATAAATCCGCTCCCGTAAATGGCACCCTGAAGTCACCCGAGGGTGACAACGAGTCAGTATCACGCTGCCTTACTGGGACTCATTCCCATGGCATAAACGGAACCTCCCCCCGACGTGAGTACTGGCGGAACCTCCCCCCGACTTAGCCAATTTACGTCTACACAATGTATGCATGCATCTCACATAAAACTTTAAACAACTTTCATGCAATAAAAGCATAAGAACAAAACATGACATTTCTCATCATGTATTCACTTTAGAAAAACACGTTAAAAGACACGTATTTTAGTTAGAAAACTAACCTGATAGAAATCTCCTTTCTAACCTTGTGTCTCGTTCCGTCCGTACACCTAATAATTAATTAATAAATTAATTAGATGCAACTCAAATTTTGATCCCAAGTTTCTCCTCTTAACTCGATTTCTAAAATAACCATGGATCGTTGTCTAATTAACGGACCTCTTTTTTAATGCTTGCTAAGCCCAAGGTTTATTTACTTCTAGCCCTAAACGATAGTTTCCAGATCCATAATTTAATACGAACTTAAGTTCCATAATACGTAGGTCCATTAAAATTAACTAATCTCTAATTGATAAACCAATAAGTTGGCCCAACTACTTCCTTTTGGAATTAAAAGACATCATGGTCACGACCCATCAACTAACTTGCACAAGAATTGGATTATGGCACACGTGGCCCAACCAAAACAATTTCAGCTTATTTAATTTTAGTCGGTCCGAGAACAACTCATGGGTTCTAATAACAAAAATCGATTTCAATTGATGCCTCATTGTCTCCTACTCACGTGACCAGCAATTTAATGAGAACTTACTCCACTAAGATTTCTCAATTAAGGCCACACCTGATTCTCTTATCATCCAATACCGAAACGTGGTTTTGTCTAAAGTTTCGGGATATTAGAATCAAAGCTCTATTAATACCCTTAAATGATTTCTCAACTTACGCCACCGAGAACAACTAGAAATCTGATAATTCTAACATTACTTGCAAAAGAAAAACGCAAGGAAATAGTTTCTTACCCGATTAAGACCTCACGAAACGGGAACCGTTGCCCAACCTTTCTTCTTATTCTTCCTTGTTTCTCTCCATTTCTCGCCATTGAAAGGACAGAGCGGTTTTCTTTTAGGGTTTAGACACCACCTCGGTCACCACTGCCGGCGACCACCTCCGGCAGCCGACTGCCGGCGTTCCACAACCGAAACCTCCGGTCTTCTCCTTTGTCGCCGGCGACCTGCAACAACCAGCGCCAACCTCCTTTTCCCGCAGACTCTTTCTCTCTCTCGCAGCTTCTCTCCCTCGCAGCTCTCTCGCTCTCTCTCTCTCGCAACTCTCTCTCTCGCTGCCTCTTTCTTCGTCGCCTTTCTCTCTCTCGATGCTTCTTCTCGGCGCACACACAGGACACACACACAGGACACACACACACAAGAGTATTCTTTCTTTCTCTCTGTTTCCTCCTCACGAATAATGCAAAGAGCCTCCCATGGCATTTTCTTTCTTTTCTGCGTTTTCACCTTCTCACTCGATGTGCAGGTTTTTACACCCACACACCTACAACCCTAAAATTAATTGCTTTCCTATTCTTCTAAGAAAAACGGCGCACTAAGGGGAAGGGAATTAATTTCCCAGTTTACACTCTTTACCCACATACTTTATCAAAATAATCAAATGTGCCCCTTTAACTTCCATTTAAATCAAAGTATTCAATTTGGGTTATTACAATTTTGTTGGAAGTTCTTACAAAACCTTAACGAACAAAATCTTCATCATGGAAACCCCAATTTCAATGCTTTGAATGACGGTATATATAATTCTAGAAAATGTCTACACTATAATGCTATTACTGAAGAAAAAAAAAGGCAGAAGTGACTAAAGAGTAAGGTATTTAAATCTAATTTTACTTCTGATTTTTAAGTGGCCGAAGTCTGAAATTTGAATTAAAAAGTTTGTTTATTTTTACAAGCTGAAGACTGAATATATAATGTTTTCTGTTTTATCCATCAAAATGTGATACTTGAAATTGCATTTGTTTTATTCATCAAAATGTGATACTTGAAATATCACTTGAAATTGCAATCGTCGCACGAATTCGTGCTTTAAGAGTGCTTAGTCTAGTTTTTTTCTTCCCTACTTTATCAATATCACCATGCAATATCATCATCACACGGATTCATGATTTTGATGCTTTCAAGAGATCTATTATCCAATCCATGTCTTCCATTTACAGTGTCCCAAGCTATCATAAATAAAATATTCTAATTGAAACTTTTGAAATATGTTAAAAAACAGAGAAATTCCCTTCCTAACAATTGATTATAAGATTAACTGTTAATTCTAGAAAAACCTCATGTGCAATATCACTATGTGCATGGGCAAAATCCAATAGAAGAAATAGGATACGAGCAGTAGACTTGTATAACCTATTATTGGTTGAAAATTGCATCATTTGACACATCATTGAAAACGATGGTATGAAGTCTGAAACACACTGCAGTAGGTGAGGGTAAACTATTGTTTCAGCTTAAAATTGAATGCAAAGTATCACGTAGACTTGTATAACCTATTATTGGATGAAAAGGTAGTAATTTCGTGCATTGAGCCCAACCAACCCACTTGAAGGCAATAAGCATCAATGAACTATCTATCCAACTTCGCTAATTAGTATCCTGTCTCATCTAGCTGCAACCCTAATTCTATGTTTTAGTTTCACATTTCAAATTCATCATGCCAAATAAGCATTCATCATCCATTAAGAAACCTATACTATAACTTCACATGTTGGACCTACAAATGCATATTTTCTTACAAAGGAACAATAATTTTTGTTAAATATAGCAAAAATTGTTCTGATGCTATCAAACCTTAAACAAATACTCCCTTGTTATGAATTCCAAGATGTTTCACGCAATCAAGTCTCATTAATATAATGCAAGTTAATTCCATATAAAGAACAATAAAATATCCTTCTGATGTGAAATTAATCGAAAATCAAGCCTCACGATTCCACATGTATAGAGGATCACATGTTAATAGTTATAACCTTAAATCAGTATTTATCCATGAACATCAAAAGATCGAGAAAGAAATAAGGAAATTGAAGAAAGATTACCTTTCCATAGGCATTCGAATCGAGACCATTCCTAAGAAGATGGGCAATATTGTTATTCATAATCATCTACAGTGCCTTCCTCTTTCTCATTGTTATCTCGATTCATCACTTTGATTTCTGACTTGCTAATATGACAGAAGAATATATGCAAACAAAATTTAACAATAAAAATCATAAAAAAACAAAATCAAATTCCATCATGTAATTCCTTACCATTGGAGTAGAACTTGCTTTTCAAGCAATATAGATCATAGCAATATAACGATTGAAATATCATACGTTTGACTTGTATTGATAGGTTTAATTATTGACATGTTAGAACGTACAAAATTTTTCTGAGTCCAGAAACTCAGATCGAGAGGTCGCTCAAACCTTATGATCGTGTAACCAAATTTCATGATGAAATTTGAATCATGTGCCCCTGTGATAAAACAATTAAGTTGCATGAGAGGAAGGTGATTTTAGAAAAAATACTTTTTCAAGTGCGTCTCATTCCAACTGCGTGGGATTTCTTGATTATCGAGAGTCTGGAGTCGATAGGCTCCTTTACCAACGACTTCGGAGATGCGGTAAGGACCTTCCCATTTAATAGAAAGCTTGCCGGCATTGAGTTCTTGAGTGTTTTGGAACACTCGACGGAGGACGTAATCGCCTTCTTGAAAGACTTTGACATTGACGTGTTTATTGAAATGTCGCTCGACTGCTTGCTTCTGAGATGCCATTCTGATCAAGGCTGATTCTCTAAGCTCCTTGAGGGCGTCGATATTGTTAATGCCAAAAATCGCACCAAAGGGACAACTTAAGGTCGATGTGGACTTTAACACCTAAAGAAAGGAATCGTTCGACAAAGGCGTGCGACAAAGACAAAAATGTAAATAAGACAGAGGATTTGATGACGCAGGAAAAAACCTCAACGAGGAAAAAAAACCTGCGGACGACAGTGGATGTCGTCGCTGCACTATGGTCGCCAATCAGGAGCGATGTCCTTGGTGTTCCAGGTGTCGATCGTACAGAGATTACAATACAAATGAAGGGAAAGACTTCGAAATGTAAAGTACAAGTGTTTGAAATGTAAAAACAGTGTGCGTCGTGTGTAAAAACAACGTGTAAACTGTTGGTCGAGAGTGAGAGTCTTGCGTCGAGAGCGATCTTCTATGAATGATCTCTTTGCTTTGAATGAATATTCTTCGAGTGTTTGTGTTTGATTTTGTTGTTCAGTGTTCGGTCCTCTTGTTCTATATCTCTTCCTCTGTCATTCGATGTCCTGAAACTGAGGATTGAACTTGGGATTTATAGTCTTCGGATGATTTTAATTGAATCATTAAGATCTTTGATGATTGTTGTAACGGTCATCGTCTTCAATGTGGGATTAGATGCTCATAACTGATTTCGTCGGTTATAGCCGTTGTCCATTAATGACTTTGACTCCTGCATTAATCACTGAACAAATATAACAGTCGTATAACGCGTTAGTCGGCCGAGGTCACATGATTCTACGCGACGGTCGTGTGAAGTAGGCGACGTCGAGGTCGAGGTCGAGTGTCGTGAGGAACTCTCGACTTACCTTTTAGGAGGGACGACAGAGGTTTTTTGGGTCTTCGTCGAGGCCTTATCTTAATACAAGATATAACTCATAACATGTGTCTTACCTTTTCTGGTCATGATCGAGACTGGTGAAATTTTGCCAAAACAGTTTGCCTCCAAAATTTGAAAGTAGGATGGCAAATTCGAATTTTAAATTTTTCTTGTCGGGTGTTCAGGGTCTTGTGTTGAAAAATACCTTGGTTGTTTTGGAACTGAATCGGTTCAATTCAAACTAGAGAGGGAAATCTAAAAGAGGATAAAGTCGTGACGTCATGCCGACGCATGATGGTGTTTACCAGCTGTCGATGACAGGTGTTGACGATCTGTGTGGTCATACGAAAAGACGGGGACGCGTGGCGATCATCAAAGGGCTTGACCTGACACGATCGAGTGCATAAATAGGGATCATAATGGATCATTTCCTTTTATATCCTTTTGAAAAGTTTCTTAGTGCGGAATTCTTCTTTGATCCCTTGCTGTTCTTTGCTCAATACTTTTCGAAGTTTTTGAGTGTCCATACGGGGTATAGTTTCTCGATTTTCTCTCAAGCCTTCAAAGATTGGAGACTCTTTGAGAATGATTATGTCCGAGTCGGTGAAGACTTTGATTGCGATAGACGCGACGTTCGTGGATCTTGCGCATCTGGCGACGTTCGTGGATCTTGTATTGATAGGCTCAATTATTGACGTGTTAGAACGTACAAAATTTTTCTGAATCCAGAAACTCAGATCGAGAGGTCGCTCAAACCTTATGATCGTGTAACCAAATTTCATGATGAAATTTGAATCATGTGCCCCTGTGTAAAGCCCGTGTCCCGATATGGTTTTAAAATTCCTAATGTATTTATTTTATTTTATTTTATTTTATTTTTTTAAGCGAGTCTTGTTAGCGAAAGTAGTCATAGGGGGACCTCGAATGTTAGGTATGGCAAACCTTACTCCCTTTTTACAATATTATGGAAATCCAGGGGCCATAAGTGTCAAAGTGATTGAGTTTAGGGGCCAAAGGTGGGCAATGGATATTTTGTGCATATGGAACGGTTCCTCTTCACGTCGGTTTCCATGCACCACCATCAAACTTTATTTTTTTTTCTTGGTTTGTTTCATTTCACGTTTCCATGTGCCGAGAAGGAATCGTGAGTGTGAGAGCCGAGAGAGTTAGATAGTGAGAGAGAGAGTCCGTGAGATAGAGAGGGCCGGAGAAGAAGAGAGAGAGGGGAGTCGCCAGAGGGTTGTTCCAGTCGCCGGAGGTCGCTGCCGCCGCCACCAATCGCCGGAGAAGTCGAGGGAAAGGAGCAATATCGCAAGGTAAGTCATTCCCTCGCTTCATCTTGTTTTTGTTCGTTTTTCCGGCGAGGCAACCACCGCCGCGCGCCGCCGCCGTGCGCCGCCACTGTGGTGGCTGGGTGTCGGGTGGTGGTGGTGGTGTGACTAAGTTATGTGCATGCGGTAAGGTGATCGAGAGAGTAGGGAGTTCGCGGTGGTTTGCGGCTCGTTTTAGTTATTTTGTCGAAGGACCGCCGCCGGCCGCCACCGGCGACCACCACTGCCGGAGGTGGCAGTGGGTGGTGCGTGGCTGTGTTCCGTTAATGCCCATAGAGCCCTTTAAGTCGTGACTTAATCGATTAAGTCGATTCGTTAAAACCGTCGTTTTCTTTATAATCGTCATTTCATGTGAATAATGGTGCAGTCACTGTTTTTGCGACGGTCATAACTTTCTGCTCGTAGCTCCGATTGAGCCGAAATTGGTATCCACGGTTCCAGTACGGGGTCGGTCACGTTTTCTGTGTTTTAGCGGAAAACTGGTTCTGCCTCGAGTTGGGAGAAAAAGTGGTCGCAAGTTCTGCGGTTCGTCATTTCATGTGAAAATTCTGGAATCTGTCTCGGTTTTGAGAAAGCCGTAACTTTCTGCTCGTAACTCGTTTTGGGGTGAAATTGGTTCCCAGAGTTCCCTAATCGAGTCAGGAAAGTTTTTCGTGTTTTGCCGAAAGTCCGTTTAGGCCTGTAGCGGGGCCGTATGGGGCTGTTTATACAGCCTGGTCCGAAAAACTTCCAGCTTTCTGCCCCTGTTTTGTTTTACACATAACTTTTGCTTGGAATGTCGGTTTGGGATGGGACTGGTGCCAAAAGTTTCGTTTCGGAGTCTATTAAGTTTCCTCTGTTTTGCGGAAAGACCAATTCGGACCATAGCTAGGGCGAAGTCGCTATGTTGTACTGAAAGGTCCGGGTGTTCGCTGTTCTGCAAAGCGTTCTTGTAAAATCTATAGTAAATTATAGAAAAGTCGTTAGGACGCGTGCGGTACGTCCCTGAAATCGTAAGACTGAGAACTTCGTATTTATGAATTTTAATTTCTGTATTTATCAGTTTTAAGGGGGTAAAACAGGTCCCGAACAGACCCGTAACCTTTAAGAAAAAGCTGGAATATTTAGTCGTTTGAAAGCTAGTAAACGTGTTATGGGTCGGGACTTTCCTTTGACTTTTTATACGTATTTAGGTGGGAGAAAGTGAAGAAGATTGCCGTGTTGGTGTTGCGTTTCGTGAGCACGTTGCTTAGCCTTGAGGTGAGTTCTCTCACCGCGTAGTTAGGAATTTCATGTATGTCGTTATTTTGTGTTACGTGTGATTACGTGTATTTATGTGCTTACGTGAATTAGATGGGATGTGATAACTGGTTGTGATTTATTAGATTCGTATGTGGAATATATATATATGCATGTGTACACCTCGGTGGGACTGAGGGGCTCGGTGGGACCGAGGGCTTGGTGGGACTAAGCTAGTACAACAATTTTTACTCGGTGGGACCGAGGGCTCGGTGGGACTGAGCTTGTATTAATTACTCGGTGGGACCGAGGGCTCGGTGGGACTGAGCTTGTATTAATTACTCGGTGGGACCGAGGGCTCGGTGGGACTAAGCTTGTATTAATGTATTTTGTGTACTCGGTGGGACCGAGGTTCGTGCTTATATAATAATCATTATGTGGTTTGATATTCGTGATGATGGTGATGTTGCCTACTTGCGAGTAGGGGCGATATGCGTGGGGTTGCTACCTACGTGCGTGATTGGATTCACTAAGCGTTTAGCTTACCCTTTCCCAATGTGTTGTTATTTCAGGTGCGGGCGGCAGTCGGGCGTGACCGTACACACATGGAGCGCGGAGTGTCAGTTATTATTAAACTTTCACTTTTGAACCCTTGAATTTAGTTATGAAATTTTCCGCTGCATAAACTTTGTTGATGGTTTGAAGTAACGACGTTAATTTTATTTAAGACGTCAATTATTAAATCATGGTTGTTTTAATGAAATGTATGTTTTAAAAATTTTAAATTTGCTTGTAATTTTTGGGACGTTACAACTTGGTATCAGAGCACGGCTTGAGTGAATCAAACACATCTCGGTGTGTTTGGTCTCAAGTTGCGGCTAAGAGATCTTTAAATTCTTTTATTAAAATCTTTGTTTTAAATGAAAAGAGAAAACCCGTTTGGGAACGGTGATCGTGGGCGCAGTGTGTACAGTCAGCCGACGCCAGCTGGGAAGGTAAGGAACTTAGTGTACCTATTGCTTTCAGGTGTAGTGTATGCATGTTGGATTGCTTATGTGAACTGTATGGTACCGTATGCTGGTTTATCGCTTATAGGAACTCATGCTAGCTTTGATAGGTTGTTAAGCGAATGCACTCTAGGTTGTATGCAGTAGGAACTGAATAGCCTTAGAATATTAGATTTAGTTCTATTGCGCAGCTCTTGTTTGAGTCCAACCGTTCTAGGATAGAATCTCTTATTCGAACGTCTATCTGGTTTTACACTGTATACGACCGTGCATTCACGAGGCGACTCGTCAGGGTTAGTGGGGTTTCCGTGTTGGCAAGGGAGAGGGGGTGATATGACCTTTCTAGGGAGTTAGGAAAGGTGTTTGTACGGGCTGGATTGGCTATATGTGTTTATTTGTGGTAATCGGCTACTTGAATGTCTCGGGACAGGACTCGAAACGAGTAAGGATAGGTGTGAAAGGTAGTAGTAGAGCTCCTACTATCTGAAGCACATGATCCATGCTTGAGTCGGGGAGAGCCACGAGGGAGCCAAGGAGTGGAGTATGAGCGTGGTAGGGTGAGTTATATATGCTTATAGATCTCTGAATTTTCTCTTTCTAGAATGGTCAATACAAGAAGTAACAACGCGGCGACGCCGCAAGCCGGGACGGGGATTACTGAGGAGCGTGTTAGGGAACTAATTGCTACTGAGGTTTCTCACGCGATCGGGGAGGCGATCCCCGAGATCATCACTGCTATTCGAGAGGAGGTGGTGATCCTACTGGAGGAGCGTATTGCAGCTATTCCACTGCCTGCGGAGGGTCATCCCCGTAACCGAGAGTTCCAA
This sequence comes from Saussurea involucrata, assembly GCA_033807775.1. Classification (NCBI taxonomy): domain Eukaryota; kingdom Viridiplantae; phylum Streptophyta; class Magnoliopsida; order Asterales; family Asteraceae; genus Saussurea; species Saussurea involucrata. The sequence goes on from JAWVWS010000026.1 coordinate 121,860, forward strand.
TACCGGGATCTCTCCGCCTGTTCCCCGCCAGAGTTTAAGGGAGATCTGGATCCGATTACCAGTATGCGATGGGTATCTGACATGGAGTTCGCATTTTTGACCAGTGGCTGCCCGGACAACCTAAAGGTCCGTTTTGCAGTAAATCTACTTCGTGACGGCGCGAAGGATTGGTGCGCCTCAGCATTGACGGCTGCCGAACGCATTACCTTGTGGAACGAGTTTGTCACTCGTTTCCGTGCAGAGTATGTACCGCCGGTAGAGATGGAGAGAATCGCTAAGGAATTCCTAGAACTCACCCAGACAACAGAGACGGTAAAGGAGATGAACAGGAAATTCACCGAGATGGCATTATTTTGTCCCCAATATGCTGCCTCGGAAGAGATGAAGATGTCACGTTATAAAGATATGTTACGCACGGAGATCCGGGAGTTTGTTAGCACAGCACAGTACACTTCATTATCCGCCATGATGGACGTCGCTCGGAGGAGGGAGCTTGAGCTGGAGACCCAAGCTAAGAAGCGGAAGGCGGCACAGCCAGTGACGCCCATCTCGGCGGTGCCGAAGCGTTCGAGGTTCACAGATACGCAAGCGGGTTCTGGGAGTGGCGGGTTTAAGCCCCGAGATACCGGAGTGAGGAGAGTTGAGGGGTGTTTTAAGTGTGGCCAACCCGGTCACCTCAGCCGGGATTGCAAGGTTCCGTTAGTGGTTTGCTTCAACTGTAATCAGACGGGCCATGTAAGGGCCAACTGTCCTAGAGCAGGGGTAGCTATTGGGGGTGGAGCACAGAGGGCGCCTGGGAATGCCCCATTACGCATCACTGATGGTCGAGCTGGTCAACCGGGGGCGGGAGCGGCTCAAGGTAGAGTTCATCAGTTGACGGTGGATGAGGCGCAAGCGACGCCTAAAGTGGTTACAGGTATATCCCTTTTGCTTCTTTCTTCTTGTCTTTCCGTTCCATGTCATGTATTTATTTGTGGTTCAGTTATACGTTAGGAACGTTCCTAGTTAACTCGGTGCCTGCGGTTGTGATGTTTGATAGCGGGGCTACTCACTCTTTTGTGTCTCGCACTTTTAGCGAGGGTTTGGGTCGAGTTGTAGGACGATTGAGTCATCCTCTTGTTGTCGAGGTGGCTGATGTTAGGACCTTGACGGTCACGGATGTGTTTCGCGGGTGTACCCTAGGGATCTCAGGAGTGCGGTTTCCCATAGACCTGGTCCCGATCGCTATGCGGAAACTTTGTGTGATTGTGGGCATGGACTGGATGGATAAATTTGACGCGGAGATTGTTTATCGTCACAAACAAGTGCGAATTCGAACCCCAAGCGGGGGAGAACTGTTAGTTCAGGGAGATTCGTCTAGGCAGACTACGGCCATATGTTCGGCTGCGAGAGCTCGGAGGTACCTCCAGCATAGTGGGCAGGGATACTTGGCTTATGTGGTGGACACACGAGTTGGGGAAGCGAAAGAGGCTGAATAAGCTTACGGTAAAGGATCGTTATCCTTTGCCAAGGATTGACGATCTTCTCGACCAGTTGCAAGAACTTCTTGAAGAGGAGTTCATAAGTCCAAGTTCTCGATTCACCCGGGAGCTACAAAGATGTACAGAGAATTGTGTGGAGGTTACTGGTGGCTCGGCATGAAGCGGGATGTTGCTAGATGTGTGGAGGTATGTATGACCTGTCGGAAGGTCAAGGCGGAACATCAACGACCACATGGGAAATTGCAACCGTTGGAGGTCCCGGTTTGGAAATGGGAAGAGATTACCATGGACTTCATAACGAGACTCCCGAGGACTCCCCGTGGGAACGATGCTATTTGGGTGATCGTTGACCGTCTGACCAAGAGTGCACACTTCTTGGCCATCAGGGAGAGCTTCTCGGCGGAGAAGCTTGCAGAAGTGTGTGATGGATGAGTCTGCAGTAGTACCACTCGAAGATATTCAGATCGATGAGCGGCCTAATTATGTGGAAAAGCCAGTTGCTATTCTTGACAGGAGGACGAGAATCTGGCGGAACAAGGTTGTTGGTTTGGTGAAGGTTCAATGGAGATACCGAAAGGGTTCCGAGTGGACTTGGGGACCTGAAGCGGAGATGCGAGAGAATTATCCGGAGCTGTTTGCAGGAGTAGACTTCGGGGACGAAGTCTAATTCAAGCGGGGGAGAGTTGTAAAGCCCGTGTCCCGATATGGTTTTAAAATTCCTAATGTATTTATTTTATTTTATTTTATTTTATTTTTTTAAGCGAGTCTTGTTAGCGAAAGTAGTCATAGGGGGACCTCGAATGTTAGGTATGGCAAACCTTACTCCCTTTTTACAATATTATGGAAATCCAGGGGCCATAAGTGTCAAAGTGATTGAGTTTAGGGGCCAAAGGTGGGCAATGGATATTTTGTGCATATGGAACGGTTCCTCTTCACGTCGGTTTCCATGCACCACCATCAAACTTTATTTTTTTTTCTTGGTTTGTTTCATTTCACGTTTCCATGTGCCGAGAAGGAATCGTGAGTGTGAGAGCCGAGAGAGTTAGATAGTGAGAGAGAGAGTCCGTGAGATAGAGAGGGCCGGAGAAGAAGAGAGAGAGGGGAGTCGCCAGAGGGTTGTTCCAGTCGCCGGAGGTCGCTGCCGCCGCCACCAATCGCCGGAGAAGTCGAGGGAAAGGAGCAATATCGCAAGGTAAGTCATTCCCTCGCTTCATCTTGTTTTTGTTCGTTTTTCCGGCGAGGCAACCACCGCCGCGCGCCGCCGCCGTGCGCCGCCACTGTGGTGGCTGGGTGTCGGGTGGTGGTGGTGGTGTGACTAAGTTATGTGCATGCGGTAAGGTGATCGAGAGAGTAGGGAGTTCGCGGTGGTTTGCGGCTCGTTTTAGTTATTTTGTCGAAGGACCGCCGCCGGCCGCCACCGGCGACCACCACTGCCGGAGGTGGCAGTGGGTGGTGCGTGGCTGTGTTCCGTTAATGCCCATAGAGCCCTTTAAGTCGTGACTTAATCGATTAAGTCGATTCGTTAAAACCGTCGTTTTCTTTATAATCGTCATTTCATGTGAATAATGGTGCAGTCACTGTTTTTGCGACGGTCATAACTTTCTGCTCGTAGCTCCGATTGAGCCGAAATTGGTATCCACGGTTCCAGTACGGGGTCGGTCACGTTTTCTGTGTTTTAGCGGAAAACTGGTTCTGCCTCGAGTTGGGAGAAAAAGTGGTCGCAAGTTCTGCGGTTCGTCATTTCATGTGAAAATTCTGGAATCTGTCTCGGTTTTGAGAAAGCCGTAACTTTCTGCTCGTAACTCGTTTTGGGGTGAAATTGGTTCCCAGAGTTCCCTAATCGAGTCAGGAAAGTTTTTCGTGTTTTGCCGAAAGTCCGTTTAGGCCTGTAGCGGGGCCGTATGGGGCTGTTTATACAGCCTGGTCCGAAAAACTTCCAGCTTTCTGCCCCTGTTTTGTTTTACACATAACTTTTGCTTGGAATGTCGGTTTGGGATGGGACTGGTGCCAAAAGTTTCGTTTCGGAGTCTATTAAGTTTCCTCTGTTTTGCGGAAAGACCAATTCGGACCATAGCTAGGGCGAAGTCGCTATGTTGTACTGAAAGGTCCGGGTGTTCGCTGTTCTGCAAAGCGTTCTTGTAAAATCTATAGTAAATTATAGAAAAGTCGTTAGGACGCGTGCGGTACGTCCCTGAAATCGTAAGACTGAGAACTTCGTATTTATGAATTTTAATTTCTGTATTTATCAGTTTTAAGGGGGTAAAACAGGTCCCGAACAGACCCGTAACCTTTAAGAAAAAGCTGGAATATTTAGTCGTTTGAAAGCTAGTAAACGTGTTATGGGTCGGGACTTTCCTTTGACTTTTTATACGTATTTAGGTGGGAGAAAGTGAAGAAGATTGCCGTGTTGGTGTTGCGTTTCGTGAGCACGTTGCTTAGCCTTGAGGTGAGTTCTCTCACCGCGTAGTTAGGAATTTCATGTATGTCGTTATTTTGTGTTACGTGTGATTACGTGTATTTATGTGCTTACGTGAATTAGATGGGATGTGATAACTGGTTGTGATTTATTAGATTCGTATGTGGAATATATATATATGCATGTGTACACCTCGGTGGGACTGAGGGGCTCGGTGGGACCGAGGGCTTGGTGGGACTAAGCTAGTACAACAATTTTTACTCGGTGGGACCGAGGGCTCGGTGGGACTGAGCTTGTATTAATTACTCGGTGGGACCGAGGGCTCGGTGGGACTGAGCTTGTATTAATTACTCGGTGGGACCGAGGGCTCGGTGGGACTGAGCTTGTATTAATGTATTTTGTGTACTCGGTGGGACCGAGGTTCGTGCTTATATAATAATCATTATGTGGTTTGATATTCGTGATGATGGTGATGTTGCCTACTTGCGAGTAGGGGCGATATGCGTGGGGTTGCTACCTACGTGCGTGATTGGATTCACTAAGCGTTTAGCTTACCCTTTCCCAATGTGTTGTTATTTCAGGTGCGGGCGGCAGTCGGGCGTGACCGTACACACATGGAGCGCGGAGTGTCAGTTATTATTAAACTTTCACTTTTGAACCCTTGAATTTAGTTATGAAATTTTCCGCTGCATAAACTTTGTTGATGGTTTGAAGTAACGACGTTAATTTTATTTAAGACGTCAATTATTAAATCATGGTTGTTTTAATGAAATGTATGTTTTAAAATTTTTAAATTTGCTTGTAATTTTTGGGACGTTACACCCTGTGATAAAACAATTAAGTTGCATGAGAGGAAGGTGATTTTAGAAAAAATACTTTTTCAAGTGTGTCGCATTCCAACTGCGTGGGATTTCTTGATTGTCGAGAGTCTGGAGTCGATAGGCTCTTTTACCAACGACTTCGGAGATGCGGTAAGGACCTTCCCATTTAATAGAAAGCTTACCGGCATTGAGTTCTTGAGTGTTTTGGAACACTCGACGAAGGACGTAATCGCCTTCTTGAAAGACTTTGACTTTGACGTGTTTATTGAAATGTCGCTCGACTGCTTGCTTCTGAGATGCCATTCTGATCAAGGTTGATTCTCTAAGCTCCTCGAGGGCGTCAATATCATAATTTAAATCAATCATGTTGTGGTTGACGGAAGTATGCCTCGAAGTTGGGAGCTGGACTTCGATTGGCAGGACTGCTTCGCAACCGTAGACGAGAGAGAAAGGGGTTTGTCCTGTGGGCGTGCGCGGCGTCGTGCGATTTGCCTATATGACTGAAGGGAGTTCTTCGACCCATCTTCCTTTTGCAGCTTTTAACCTTTTCTTGATCGAAGCTATAATGGTCTTATTACTTGATTCAGCAAATCCGTTCGCCTGAGGGTATCTGGGAGTCGAGGTTGTTAACTTGACACTCCTGTCTTCGCAAAATTGTTGAGTCATGTCGCTTATGAATTGGGATCCGTTGTCACAGACGATTTCGGATGGAATCCCAAATCTGCATATGATGTTAGTCTGGATAAAAGAGATGACTTCCTTGTCCCTGATTTGGGAAAAAGCAGCCGCCTCAACCCACTTGGAAAAATAATCGGTGAGTACAAGGAGGAATACCTTTTGCCCCGGGGCCGGGGGTAGCTTGCCAACAATATCCATTCCCCACCTCATGAATGGCCATGGGATGAGTGTCGAGTGCAAAGGTTCAGAGGGTTTATGTGACATACTTGCATGTCGTTGATAAGGGTCACAGTTCTGGACGTACTTGACGGCGTCTTGTCGCAATGTTGGCCAAAAATACCTTTGTCGAGAGATACGATTAGCCAAACTGCGACCACCAAAATGATTGCCACATTCGCCGTCGTGCATCTCGTGAAGGATTTTTTGGACCTGACTCTTGCTAATGACGCATCTTAGGTTTAATCCTGTCGATGATCGTCGATAGAGCTTATCTCCAATTATGGTATATTTAGATGCTTTAAATCTGATCTTCCGGGCTTCCATCTTGTCTTCTGGGAGTTGGTCGTGCATAAGGAAATTTCGGATGTCGCACGACCAATCATCTTTTTCGTCCTCGATCTGGACGACATCGATGTTTTCGATAGACGATGTCGCCAGATGGATCATGGGAATAACGTCGAATATGGGTTCGACTAAAGCAGACCCGAGATTTGCTAAAGCGTCGGCCTGAGTATTCCGGTCTCTCGGGATTTGTTCAATAGAAAATGTTTTAAACATTTTTTATTTTTCTTTTGCTACCTTCAAGTACGCTGTCATTTTTGAATCTTTGGCCGCGAATTCTCCATTCATCTGGTTCACGACCAGGAGAAAATCGCTTTTGACATGTAGCGCGGTTGCCCCCGAGTCGTGGGCCATATTCATCCCTACGATCAGGGCCTCGTACTCGGCTTCGTTGTTGGTGGTTTTAAAATTGCACCGAACTGAGTATACCATCTTGCCCCCTGTGGCAACTTTAAGACGACGCCTAGTCCTGAGCCTCTAATGTTGGATGACCCATCGACGTGCAAGATCCAGGGCACGTCGTCGTGAGTCACCACAGTTGATACCTCGAGCTCTGATCGCGGTCCTGGGCTTGAAGTCAATATCATAGCTGCTAAGATATATGCTCCATTTTGCTAAGCGACCTGTCAACTCAGGTTTTCTTAAGACAGACTTAAGAGGGAAGTTAGTTACGACAGTAATGGGATGCGACTCAAAATAATGTCGCAGTTTTTTAGCAGCTGTGACTAGCGACAAGAGCAATTTTTCCATAGAGGAATACCTGGTTTCTGCATCCAGAATATATTTACTTACATAATAGATTGGCAGTTGCTGTTTTTCATCTTCTTGTGCTAGGACAGCACTTACCGCGTTTGGACTAACAGCCGGATATAGTTGCAAGATTTCATGATCGCGAGGTTTCGACAATAAGGGAGGCGACGTCATGTATTCTTTGAGTTTTTGCAATGCCTGTTCATGAACGTCGGTCCAGTCGAAGCCTCTGTTTTTCCTGAGGACGTTGTAAAATAGATGACATTTATCTGAAGATCGGGAGATGAACCTGTTTAGAGCTGCTACCCGACCAGTGAGCCTTTGGACTTCTTTGAAATTTCGAGGAGATTTGATCTCGACAATGGCATTGATCTGGTCGGGATTGGCTTCGATGCCTCGGCGAGTGACCATATATCCTAGGAATTTCCCAGCGCTGACGCCAAAGGAACATTTCGTCGGGTTGAGCTTCATGCTATACTTTCTAAGGATATCAAACGATTGCCTCAGATGCTCGACATGGTCGATCGCTTGTTTTGACTTGACCAGCATGTCGTCGATATACACCTCCATCGTGTCGCCGAGATGGTCTTTGAACATTTTATTCACTAGACGCTGGTAGGTAGAACCTACATTTTTTAGTCCGAAAGGCATAACTTTATAACAGTAAATACCTCGGTCCGTCATAAATGCGGTTTTTTCTTGGTCCTCGACGTGTGTTAATTCCAAAAATCGCACCAAAGGAACAACTTAAGGTCGATGTGGACTTAAACAACTAAAGAGAGAATCTTTCGACGAGACGTGCGACGATAAATAAAATAAAGAAACAAGGGATTTTATGACGCAGGAAAAACCTCAAACGAGGAAAAAACCTGCGGACGGCAGTGGGTGTCGTCGCTATACTATGGTCGCCAATCAGGGGCGATGTCCTTGGATACTGGTGTCGATCGTACAGAGATTACAATACAAATGAAGGAAATGCTTCGAAATATAAAGTACAAGTGTTTGAATGTAAAAATAGGTGTTTGTCGTGTACGAAACAAAGTGTGAACTGCTGGTCGAGGGCTGTTGTCGTGCGTCGAGAGCGATACTTAGAATAATGGTTCTTCACTTCAGGTGTTCTTGAATATTGCTTCGGTTGTTAATCGCCGGATATTCGATGTCTTGAAATGTTGATTGAGCTTGATATTTATAGTCTTCGTGTCCTTAGCTTCATCCATGAATGCTCCTTTAATGGCCTTAACGGTTGGAAACGGTCGCCGGAGTAATGATCTTCGTCCGTTACGGTCGCCGACTGTTTAATGATTGCGTCGGTTATAGTCGTTACTCCTTAATGACTTTGACTCCTACATTAAACACTTAACAAACGATTACGGTTAACGTTAGCTTTGGTCGAGGTCGCGCGTCTTTATATAATAGTCGTGCGGATCGGGCGACGCTATGGTCGAGCGTCGTGAGGAACTCTCGACTTACCTTTAATAAGGGACGACGATGGTGTTCTGGGTCTTTGTCGAGACCTTATCTTAATACAATATATAGTCCTTAATCATATGTCTTACTTGTTCTGGTCGCGGTCGAGCGACGTTATTTTTTGCCCAAACAACGTGCATTAAGATTTGATTGTATCCGGAATAGGCATCCATGAACGTCGGTAGTTCGTGCCCCGCTGTCGCGTCGACCATGGCGTCGATATGAGGTAATGGAAAAGGGTCTTTTGGACAGGCTTTATTGAGTTCTGTGAAGTCGATGCAGACCCTCCACTTTCCATTCTTCTTTGCTACAACCACGACGTTAGCAAGCTAATCGGGGTATTTTTTCCTCTCGAATCTTCCCTGTCTTGAGAAGATTGTCGACTTCGTCATTTATCACCTTATTCCTTTCAGGAGCAAATTTCCGTCTCTTCTGTTTGATAGGCTTGAACGATGGGTCGACGTTGAGCTTGTGAGAGATGACGTCAGGATCTATGCCGACCATATCTTCATGCGACCAGGCGAAACAATCAGCATGTTCCTGCAAAAAAGATATTAACTTTTCCCTGAGGCAAGGATTGAGAGACGACCCGATTAAGACTTTTTGGTCAGGCTTGCTTGAATCTAGAATGACTTCCTCCAGGCGATAATCGTTGACTGCTTTAAGTGCATCTTGTGCATTTTCGAGTCCCTCATGTGCTGGGTCAGCGGATTGTTCGTTATTCGCCATTTTCCTGAAACAGAGAACAGATGAAACTCCAAGAAAACGTAAGTAGGACGCACGTTTGTCGAAGATTTTCTCTAGATGGGGTCCCACGGATGGCGCCAAACTGTTAATGCCAAAAATCGCACCAAAGGGACAACTTAAGGTCGATGTGGACTTTAACAGCTAAAGAAAGGAATCGTTCGACAAAGGCGTGCGACAAAGACAAAAATGTAAATAAGACAGAGGATTTGATGACGCAGGAAAAATCTCGATGAGGAAAAAACCTGCGGACGACAGTAGATGTCGTCGCTGCACTATGGTCGCCAATCAGGGGCGATGTCCTTGGTGTTCCGGATGTCGATCGTATAGAGATTACAATACAAATGAAGGGAAATATTTCGAAATGTAAAGTACAAGTGTTTGAAATGTAAAAACAGTGTGCGTCGTGTGTGAAAACAATGTGTAAACTGTTGGTCGAGAGTGAAAGTCGTGCGTCGATAGCGATCTTCTATGAATGATCTCTTTGCTTCGAATGAATATTCTTCGAGTGTTTGCGTTTGCTTCTGTTGTTTGATCCTCTTGTTCTATCTCTCTCCCTGTGTTATTCGATGTCCTGAAACTGAGGATTGAACTTGGGATTTATAGTCTTCGGATGATTTTAATTGAATCATTAAGATCTTTGATGATTGTTGTAACGGTCGTCGTCTTCAATGTGGGATTAGATGCTCATAACTGATTTCGTCGGTTATAGCCGTTGTCCATTAATGACTTTGACTCCTGCATTAATCACTGAACAAATATAACATTCGTATAACGCGTTAGTCGGCCGAGGTCGCATGATTCTACGCGACGGTCGTGCGCAGTAGGCGACGTCGAGGTCGAGTGTCGTGAGGAACTCTCGACTTACCTTTTAGGAGGGACGACGGAGGTTTTTTGGGGCTTTGTCGGGGCCTTATCTTAATACAAGATATAGTTCATAACATGTGTCTTACCTTTTCCAGTCGTGGTCGAGACCAGTGAAATTTTGCCCAAACACCTGTAAAATTGAATAGAGACAAATAACACATTACAATGTGATCTGACATAACCAAAGTGAGATCATACCTACATGTAAGAATAAATTTTACCTGTAAAATGAGATCTTGACCAACATTGGGGTGGAATTTTGTTCAACCATTTGTATGCTTCTGGTTTGAAAGTTCCCAACTCAGACATACAGCTTTGAAACTGTGGTATAGTGGTTGATGTTGCACATTTCCACAAAAGATCTTTGTATGCTTTGCCTCTCCAGGTCATCTTCATATTATCATGAATGTGCCTCAAGCAATACCTATGCTCTGCACATGGAAATACCCTAGAAAGTGCTGGTAAAAGTCCCTGTGGTCAATGTTAATTGTATATGTGAGTTAATAACATACATAACATGTCTGTGAGTAAATTCATGAAAATAGAATAGAGGTTTACCTTCTGCCTGTCAGTGATAAATGTGAAGTTTGAGTTCCTCTCCAAGCCTAAGTCATCACCCAAATATTCCAAAAACCACATCCAAGAATCAGTACATTCAGACTCTACTATTGCATACGCAACTGGGTAGATTCCATGATTGGGATCAACCCCGACTGCAGTTAGTATCTGTCCTGGAAATGACCCTTTCATAAAAGCTCCATCCAGGCCTAACAAATCTATGTCACATGCTTTGCATCCCTTCTTAAGTGGACCTAAACAGATGTATATTCTCCTGAATTGTCTAGTATCACTTGCCTCATTTTGCTCAACCTGTAGATCCAACTTAATAGTTGTATCAATGTTGGTCCTCTGCAACTCAAGACAATAGTCTCTCAACCATGAATATTGTAGACTGTAATTACCCCTTACCCTGTGTGTTGCCATTGTCTTTGCCCTGAATGCCTTCTGCTTTGAAACATGAACATCCAACTTCCTTTGAAGTTGATCCTTTAGGGCATTAAGTGGTATATTAGAGTTAGGAATAATTGTGTCCTCAACTTGCTCAGAGAGATAGGTTGTTGTACATTGTGTTACCTTTCTAGTTTATAGACATTTATGGTCATCAATGTAGGTTTTAACCACCCAGGTTTCATCTTGGTTGCTTGTGGATGCATATAGAGTCCAAGGACAAACAGGCCCACCACTTGTATTTAACTTTCTTGATTTTATTGACTCTTGACTAGGCCCACCAACCGCTTTTTTTGAGTCCACAACCTTCCCTTTGCAAATGGCCCTTATTCTTTTGTTATCATTTCTTATTAGACCAATGTCCCTTTTGGTCTCAACTGCATGCTCTGCAACCAATTTCTTGATCTCTTTCTTACTGCCAAACTCTTGTCCAACATAAAAGCCTGTTTTACAAGTTCTATTTCTATGCTCTGCTTCATAGTTCTTTCTTAAACCATGCAAATGTTTTCTCCTTTCTGCCTCAAAATCAGAAGATTCTCCACTGTCATAGTCATCAAACTGGAATGGCTCCACATCATCTCCTATGTGGAATTCAGGAAATAAGTCCTGAAAGTTTGCATTCCAATCTGCATCAAAGTCTACAGTTGAGTAGTCCCATCATATCCACATCAAAGTCATCATCCATCCCATATTCATCATCTACCAAGTAGTCATCATCTTCACTATCATCCTCAGCCAATGTCTCAAACAAACCAATCTAAGGCCCTGTGTTTTCTTCACCCATCTCAAGCCCTGTGTTTTCACCACCCAACTCAGTCCATGTGTTTTCATCACCCATCTCAGGCCATGTGTTTTCACCACCCATGTCATGCCCTGTTTGAGGTTCACCACCCATGGCATGCCCTGTTTGAGGTTCACCACCCATGTCATGCCCTGTTTGAGGTTCACCCATGCCATGCCCTGCTTGAGGTTCACCACCCATGTCATGCCCTGTTTGAGGTTCTGTAACGACCCAAGTCCCATAACATACATCATATAACATAACATGCATACATATTATTGATTTACAACAAAAGTTACATAACAAACCAAGTACAGTCTCATTAGTCTTGAAACTACAAAATACACAACATCTTCTAGGTCCACGAAGGCAGCCTACACCTTATTCTTTCCTTTGCCGCTATCAATTCCTCGACCTGGAAAACATATTTTTGAAAACAAAATGAGGGTTAGACCAAACGGGTCTAGTGAGTTAATCCCGGTCTTTTCCAAAATCATTATAAAACCTTTTATGTAAATCCTTTGTATCAAAATAGTTTAGATAAACCTTTGGTAATCCTTTTGTAAAATATAAACATACCACACGTATTTAAATACCAATCCAGACTCGTGCATCGTGTACATCTCATCCACCTTATTCCTCCACAATTGGCCATATTAGTTGGTAGCAAGCCAACTAATAAATCAACAACCGATCCGCTCACCGGAACCCGGCTACCCGTCGGTCCGCACACCGGAACCCGACTACTCACCGGTCCGCTCACCGGAACCCGGCAACAAGTGCACTCGTGTAGTGCAAAGCTTATATAAATACAATATATATCTCATTACATCATATTGTCATTTATATACACATAATCATATTCTTACCACATAATCATCTCATATATATATATACACACACATATATATGTATCCCAGTTCAAAAACGTTTTAAAGCAAAACTCACCTCGATCGCTTATCCATAAACACTTCCAAGCTTTTCTCCAAAAGATTCAGTCTTTCAATCCAAATCCACAGAATCTGTAACAGATTAAATACAAATATCGCCTTTCTAGTCAAACACATAAAGCCTACTAAAATCTTATCCTCAACAGTTCTCCCTTCAGCGACTTATCACGGGGGTTCCGCTACCCAGATAGCGGATGGGGTCAAGGGGCAACGCCCTTGCGGGGTCTGGGGGCCGCCCCTAGGAAGTTTTCGGAGCAACTTAATCCAAAAATACAATCAGAAACTATAACCGGAAACTACCAAAACTACCGGGACTCACTGTACCGGGACTCCACTGTACCAGGACTTCTCAGTACCGGGACTTCTCAGTACCGGGACTCCTTGGTACCGGGAGTCTCGATCACCGGGAGTTCACAATACCGGGAGTTCACTTTACCGGGAGTTCACGTTACCGGGAGTTGACTATACCGGGACTCTACACTACCGGGAGTCGATAATACCGGGACTCCACCGGGAGTCTCAAGAACACCGTCGGTTTCATCTCACCTAGATTCGATTGAAATCAATACCAAACACTGAAATCGTAACTTCTAAACCGACATATATCTTCTACTACTGATTACAAACATAAAATGTAAAGGAGTTTACCTCCAAATCGAATCCAACCCAATCGATTGATGCTCTATCCGTAGGTTTCGTCCTCTGCTTCTTTTCGCTCAGAACTCACACACATACTTTCTAAAAGAGTAAAGTGAGGATATTTGAAGTGTTTGAGATATTTATATCTCAAATTTACACTTTTGGTTCAAACTACTCAATAAGGACTAAAACACCCCTAACCTTATAATTTATCTCAAACTTACCCTAAACATTAAATATCATCGTTACATAAACTTAACGGATAGGGAAATTTGTCTAACGGACTTACCCGGGGTATTACATTATCTCCCCCTTAAAAGAATTCCGTCCCGGAATTCGGCTAGACGAAAAGGTATGAATACTTATCACTACTACTTCGAACTCAATCAAAACCATAGAAACTAACTGAATAGCCACCCCACACCCACCTATATCTCTAACACAGATAAGCAACAAAAGCACAGAAATACCAATAACCATTTTGCACCGAAGTCAGATAACACCTTAGCACGTATAGAGTTTATAGAAATATACCTGTAACCTCATCAGGACTTTCCTCCACCTCTTGTTCCGTCATCTGAAAAACACGGCCCTTTGCTTTCGATACCTCAGGCCCTTGTTCTTCTCCTGGCCTAACACCCGTTGGTCTCACCGCCATACTACCCTGTTGTGCTTTCCATTGCGGACAATCTGACTGAATATGATCCGGGGAATTGCAAATGAAACAGATACGAGTTACCCGACAGTCTCTAACAATGTGACCAGTCTTTCCACATTTGTAACAACTTCGGGAATCCACATAACAGTTTCCTTGATAAACACGATTGCATTTTGGGCATGGTCTTTCAACTGGTCTGAAAGGTGAATAACTATCAAACCTCGGGGATTCGTATTCTTCTGAATCGTACATCGTTTCTTCCAGTTTTCTTTTCCCAGCACTCTTATCACCAACGTCTCTCCGGTTATCCTGTTCCACATTTTCCGCGGCATCCACTGCGGCTGAGAAGGTATCGGGTCCTTTTGCAGTCACTAGCTTTCTAATTTCTGCATTTAACCCAAAAATAAACCTTTCCATCTTTAGAGCCTCCGTGGCAACATAGTACTCTGCAAAGCGAGACTTCTCCAGAAAGAGAGCGGTGTAATCCCTAACCGATAAACTTCGCTGGTGTAAGTTCATGAACTCCTCTTCCAGTTGTCTGACTGCTGCTTGAGAACAAAACTGTCCTTTGAAAGCTGTTGCGAATTCGTCCCAAGTAAAAGTAGAGTATACATCTGACCCTATGGAATCAATGTGAGCTTCCCACCAGTACAGAGCTTCTGCCTTCAACATCGTTGTTCCGTATAATACTCTGTCCTCATCCGCACACTTACTGGTCTTGAAGATGGCTTCTATTTCTTTTAACCATCTCATCGCCTTCACTGGGTCTCTATCTCCTGAGTAAGTTGGAGGTCTACAGTTTAAGAACATCTTGTAATCACACCTTCTTGACACTGGTATGACCGTAGGTGTAATGGGAATTTCGTCTTCAAAACCAGGATCTGGTGTTTCAGTATGACGAGCTTGGTCGAACATAACCTGGATATTTGCTTGAAGTCTTCCCATCTCCGCCATCAAATCGTCTCTTGTAATAAACTCTGTACCTCGCCCCTGAACTCTACCTCCGGTTCTGCCCCCAGTTCTACTCCCCGTTCTACCTCCGGATCTACCTCCCCCTCGCTCTCCTCTTCTTCCCCCCGTTCCTATTGGTGGATTCGTACTATTCGGATTTCCTCCTCCTCTTCTATTCGTATTTCGAGTACCGCTTGCCATTCTGTAGATTCAGACAAGATTAATATACACCTAAGCACATACCCCATATAATAAGGTATCCCAGTCCAAACATGCACCTATAAGATCACAATTACACTGGCCAGGTGTAATCTGAAATTACCTTACATGATGTTCCTTCTACCTTTTATACTTAGCATCCCAAGGTTCTAATATATCAAGGACATCCTACTTCACATGCAGTTTAAGTCTAGGTACGGGTACAAATACCTAAATCCCTTAAACTAGGGCTCTGATACCATTTGTAACGACCCAAGTCCCATAACATACATCATATAACATAACATGCATACATATCATTGATTTACAACAAAAGTTACATAACAAACCAAGTACAGTCTCATTAGTCTTGAAACTACAAAATACATAACATCTTCCTAATCATCATCGGTCCACGAAGGCAGCCTACACCTTATTCTTTCCTTTGCCGCTATCAATTCCTCGACCTGGAAAACATATTTTTGAAAACAAAATGAGGGTTAGACCAAACGGGTCTAGTGAGTTAATCCCGGTCCTTTCCAAAATCATTATAAAACCTTTTATGTAAATCCTTTGTATCAAAATAGTTTAGATAAACCATTGGTAATCCTTTCGTAAAATATAAACATACCACGCGTATTTAAATACCAATCCAGACTCGTGCATCGTGTACATCTCATCCACCTTATTCCTCCACAATTGGCCATATTAGTTGGTAGCAAGCCAACTAATAAATCAACAACCGGTCCGCTCACCGGAACCCGGCTACCCGTCGGTCCGCACACCGGAACCCGACTACTCACCGGTCCGCTCACCGGAACCCGGCAACAAGTGCACTCGTGTAGTGCAAAGCTTATATAAATACAATATATATCTCATTACATCATATTGTCATTTATATACACATAATCATATTCTTACCACATAATCATCTCATATATATATATACACATATATATGTATCCCAGTTCAAAAACGTTTTAAAGCAAAACTCACCTCGATCGCTTATCCATAAACACTTCCAAGCTTTTCTCCAAAAGATTCAGTCTTTCAATCCAAATCCACATAATCTGTAACAGATTAAATACAAATATCGCCTTTCTAGTCAAACACATAAAGCCTACTAAAATCTTATCCTCAACAGTTCTCCCTTCAGCGACTTATCACGGGGGTTCCGCTACCCAGATAGCGGATGGAGTCAAGGGGCAACGCCCTTGCGGGGTCTGGGGGCCGCCCCTAGGAAGTTTTCGGAGCAACTTAATCCAAAAATACAATCAGAAACTATAACCGGACACTACTAAAACTACCGGGACTCACTGTACCGGGACTCCACTGTACCGGGACTTCTCAGTACCGGGACTTTTCAGTACCGGGACTCCTTGGTACCGGGAGTCTCGATCACCGGGAGTTCACAATACCGGGAGTTCACGTTACCGGGACTCTACACTACCGGGAGTCGATAATACCGGGACTCCACCGGGAGTCTCAAGAACACAGTCGGTTTCATCTCACCTAGATTCGATTGAAATCAATACCAAACACTGAAATCGTAACTTCTAAACCGACAGATATCTTCTACTACCGATTACAAACATAAAATGTAAAGGAGTTTACCTCCAAATCGAATCCAACCCAATCGATTGATGCTCTATCCGTAGGTTTCGTCCTCTGCTTCTTTTCGCTCAGAACTCACACACACACTTTCTAAAAGAGTAAAGTGAGGATATTTGAAGTGTTTGAGATATTTATATCTCAAATTTACACTTTTGGTTCAAACTACTCAATAAGGACTAAAACACCCCTAACCTTATAATTTATCTCAAACTTACCCTAAACATTAAATATCATTGTTACATAAACTTAACGGATAGGGAAATTTGTCTAACGGACTTACCCGGGGTATTACAGGTTCGCCCATGACATGCCCTGTTTGTGATTCACCATCTCCATGTAGCATATTTGTCTCTGTTTCGAACCATCCAAGAAGTAGTTTTTTCTTGCATTTAGAACTACTTGCTTGTTTTCTACACCTACGAAGTGGTGGTGATACATCCCCTGTCATTTCATCTATAACAACATTTGAAGCCCTTGGTGATTTGAAGTGAGTGTTTAAGGTTGTAGTCCAATGCTCTATGTACAACTCAATCAATTTATACTTAGTAGTATACTTTAACAATTTTAGAATGTCCTGGTCACTTCCTAAGGGTTGAAGTCCAAAATCTAGGTCACAATCAGGGGTAAGGAAATGATAGAACATTGGTTGAGGAGAAGTATAACCCATCTCAGTGATCATAGTATTCACTACATGTACACTTAACTCGTCACGGTCAACTAAGTCAACGAACCGTACCTTACCATTCATGTACTTCCTTCCTGAACCGTTTGTAAAAAATCCTCCATGATTGATCTTCATGGTGATGAGATTGGGATAGTGCTCTGCAATAAGAGATTACCACATAAAGAGATTAACCATTATCACTCCTACTTGAACAAACCCTATTTTTAGCTTATTAACATGACGAGATTGAAAAGTGACATTTGTACACACATTTCATATGGAGAAAACCCCAAATAAGAAGTGTACACAGAAGCACATTTTTTTCAATCTTTGTTGATGCATCAGTACAGTAAAACGAAGAGAAATGGAGTGGATGAAATTACCATAAACTTCATACGAATCAAAGTCTAGGTCGTTCCATCGAATTTCCCACATTGTTGGACCCATTTGTCTGATTGTTTGTCGATCTTGGTGAGGACGATGATGAACAGGGTGTTTGGTGAGGAAGAGTGGAAGACGAAGGAGTGTGATCGATGTTTTTTGGAGAAATAATGCGTTTAATCTATTAAAAGGGAAGGGAAACTTGAAATGACGACTTTACCCTCATTAAAATGGGGGTAAACGGAGGGTGGAGAAACGGAGTTAGCGCTAGGGACCAAATCGTTACGAAAATAAGGACCACAGGGCCTTATTTGGAATAAAAAAGTTGTAGGGACCATTTTCGTTTCGTTTTTCAAACCCCAGGGACCAAATCCGTAATTTACTCTATAATGAAAGTAGATAGAGGAACCAAATGTGTTATAAAAATGAAAGTAGATGGAGATAAAAGGTTAATCGACTAAACTACCACTCACTAACCCCACTCTAATTAAACATGTTATTAAAAGGGATCATATACGTTATAAATAGAACCTTAGGGATGCTTTTTGTTAAGAATTATTTTCAAGAATTCTACATGTTAATTTATGTAAATCACAATAAACCAAATTTACATTTAACTATACATGAGGTGGTATGAGATCACATGAGAAATGATATTTTTGGTTTTTTTAAGCATTGATCACTTTTGATCAAATATCCTCCCATGAATTGTGGCTTAAAAATGAATTGATCCGGTGCATCTTATCTTGATGCATCTCATCAGTCATCATAATGTTCGTCAATTTCTCATCCAACAGTTGATAACTACTTATCACGTTTTTTTTTATACCAAATTTGACGGTTTTCACCGGACCCAATACTACATGAGGTAACCTATGATTTATGTAAATACATGTCCGTTATTTTGTTCTAAGTCACAATTTTAAATTTGCAAAATTTTAGCCAAAGTTTCCATCTTTTTCCAATAATGTTGAAGTTAAACAAATGAGCTACAGGTTCACGTTTATTGACTATTTGATTTGGAATTCCCTTTTCCCTCCTTATTAACCTTCACGTTTATGAACAATACAAACAACCAACGGTTTCTACTGACGATCGGAGAATGGAGACAGCCACCGGAGACATTGTCACACCTTACAAACAGTTGTTCACAACCCTAACTCTCATACCTCTCTCTCACTACCTATTCATTGCGTTTTTGGTTTTGATTGTTTTTGTACACAATCTACTCGAATTTCATATTCTAACGGACATTATCGGCGGATTTGGAGGTGGTAATGTGTCTCTCACCTTCAATTCATCCAGCGATTTGTACAGAGAAGTCGTCTCCAAGTGTCATTTGCTTCATGGAAGGTTAATTACGTACTCTTTTGCTTAATTATTCTTTTTAGAGTTTTTAATTATGACTGATTGTTAACATCTCCACCATTGATTGATGTAGATACTTGGCCACTCCATGGCTTTCTAGTCCCCATCTTCAGACTATTTTGCTGAATTTTATAGTAAACACTCCTAGCTTCACCTACAAAAGGTAAAAAAAAGCATACATTAATTCATCCTCTTATAGTTTGAATTTTTGGGTATTTATATAAAGTAAATCAAGGGGATTTTGAGGATAGGTGGTGAAATGTTGTTTGGAGCATAGATAGGGTTAATCAATTTTCACATTCTAAACCTACCGATGTATTTGTATTTCCAGAGAGATATTTCGCACTTCCGATGGTGGAACAGTAGCGTTGGATTGGCTGATGAACTCTGATGGTAACGATCCTTAATTCGTTTTCTATAGTTAATCTTGTAAAATGTGACATTAATATGATAACGTGATAAACTTCTTTTAGTAATTATGGTACTAAATGGCTTTAATGGTTTAAAGAATTTACGAGAATGTTATCTAGAAGGATAATTCTAAGAATGTGATGTCTGTTTAGACAATCACTGAAGTCTGAATATCCTCCCCCGTGATGTGTTGGTGTTCAAATGCAACAACTCAAAGTTTGATTATAGAAGTTAAACAAGTAGGCAGGGGCGGACCTTCAAGGGGTTTAAAAGGTGCACCTCTGAGGGGTGCTCCCGGATAATATCATATACAAGGAGATCAACGAAAAAAACAAAAAAAGATGGGAATCAACCAAAAACTTAAAAAAAATCCCTTGAAACTATGGAATTCGGCTAAAAATACATTGGACGACTTTGCTGCACCTTAAAGGTGCACCTGCTTGGTAAAATTCCTGGGTCGACAGTTGCAAGTAGGGCAGGTAATTCATGATAGTGAATTGTCATTGTAGGAAAATAATTTTGTTTCTGTTGTTATTATACTTTGCAAATTTGCAGCATTTTATTCCCTTGCTGTTGCCAACTAAAGATGCCACATGCTTTCTGAACATGCATTCCATTTGGATTATTTACAACTTCCCTGGATTTTGATAATTTTTAGAGCCTTTTTATTTTGTTTGAATTGGTAGCACAAAATTCAGTTCAACGGACATTTGGTTTTACGGAATATTTTTGAGGGATTTTGATTAAATAGAAGGATTTGAAATCTTTTTCATTTTTTGTTTGTAGGATTTGGAATGTAATTTAATTTCATTATTTACATATAAAAACAAATTATAATTAATTATAAAAATAATTAAATTACCTTTTATTAATTGATTATTATTTTAAAACATTATTACAAACAAATCCTATGGAATCCCATGAAATACCAATTACCCTCATGCCATATCTAAATCCAATGTCTGTAGGATTTCATTAAAAAACCAAACTTGGCCCTTAGAGATTAATGTGCAGATGGCATGGTTTTCAAAATCGTTCGAGGCGAGGCAGTCCAAACCGCTCATGAAGCGGCGCCTCATGGTCTCAGGACGAGGCTTAAGCCTTGACGGGTGAGACGGTGCTTTGAGGCGTTTCAGTTGCTGTTGCCCTGAACGTTGAAAGCATGGTGGGTTGAACTCTTTACTTTTTTGAAGTAAAGTGACTAAAGTCAAACACTCGAAGTAAAAGGTAATTCTACTTTTAATATTAAAAGACCAAAAAAACCTTGTTAGGATGTCCTTTTGGGTTCCTAATCAAAAGACAAATCAGCCATTTCCATTCCTACCCAGTTCTCCTCCACTTTCTACACCTCTAAGCAATGAGAATACCTTTCCAAAACCTTTTTTTTCCTTCTTCATTTCTCACTTTTTCCTCTCTCAATAAAATATTCCTCTCAAGAAGAATCAAGTGTCTATCAAAGATTAACCCAAAAGTTTTTTTTTTTAATATTTTCCATATTTTTAGTTTATATATAATATATTGTATTATATATATATATATTTCAATCAAGTATATGTTTTATATCACTATAATGACTATATGTATAATGTATTTTGATTTTCTATATGTATAATGTATTTTCTATAGCTTTAGACTTATAACTAGTAATTTTATGAATTTATGACGTTTAAAATTTGGTATGGAATTATGTTTTGTTTATTATTAATATTTATGACTTTTTTTTGTTTTCCGCCTCCAGGCTTGCGTCTCAGACCGCCTCAGGGAAGGTAAACGCCTCGAGTCCCGATTCCGCTTTTAAAAACTATGGCAGTTGGAGTTCAATGTTGTAGCATTAGTTTTCATTATGTATATTTTATAGGGCTCTACACTACTGCCAATTATATCATTTATCAGATTTATCTCATATTGTCCTGTTTGACTGCCTAGTTTCCGAGACAAGCTTTCAAATCAATGGAACCAATACAGTTGCTGATATTCCTGTTGTGATACTGATTCCTGGCTTAACAAGTGATTCTGAATCCCCTGTGAGTTTCTTATTTCTGATGTTTTGTTGTTCCATTTTGTGTACTTCGCATGATACGATATGTATATGTATGGCAGTATATTAGGAAGATTGCATACTCGATGGCAAAACATGGATGGAATGTTGTCATAAGCAATCATCGTGGGCTAGGAGGCGTTCCACTCACCGTAACTTTTTACTCTATCTACTCATTTTGTTAAAGTTCAAGTCTTGATTGAAATTTAAAACTCGGGTGAATAATTGATTCATCGGGCATAGCCAACTAACAACTTTATTGCTTGCTTGTGCAGTCTGACTGCTTCTACACTGCAGGAAAGTCTGATGATTTAGGTGAAGTAGTCAATCATCTTCATCGTACCCAACCCGAAACCCCCCTTTATGCTGTTGGAACAAGCATTGGTGCCAATCTTTTGGTACAACTGTTTAATTTTTATAGCCATTTCCCTATGTTTCTACGTGTATTTGTGGAAAACAATGAGCTACGAGTCTACGACAGTAGCTTAATAGCGCCAATTTTTAATAAATGAAAAATATGGCCGAATAGTCATTTCTGTCATCTTTGTTGTAAAATGTACTTTAATCAGTATTTGTGGAGGAACATGGTAGGGGTTAAATAGTCATTTCTGACATCCAGACCGATTTCAACATTACAATTGAACAACAATTTAGCCTGATCCATTCAGAAGATTAAATCCCTACTGACAGCTTAATCCATACAGGACTCAGGGGTTGTTTGGCTGGTTTTCCGTTAAGTCATGTATGGATAAAACTAACTGTGTGGATTAATCTGTCTTTATAGATTGGGAGGGTTTTTCAGTAAATGGAGGGAGCGTATTTTTTTAATTGGGAGGAGCAGGTTTGGAAAAAACTTGGCTTCCTGCATAAAGCTCCTCCCTAAAAGCTTACCGAATAAGCCAATTTCTATATCATTAAGCCACTACCAAACAGTCATGTATTCCCATTAAGCTCATTAAGTTGTTAACAAGCAGACCCTTAATGAAAAAACAACCGAACAACCCCTTAGTGCTTTTCCTTTGTGTATGATCACTTCTTCTAAGGTTTTGATTTATGATGATTGATGTTGCAGGTAAAATATCTTGGCGAGGAAGGGATTAACGTACCTCTTGTTGGGGCTGCAGCTATCAGTAATCCTTGGGACCTTTTGGTTAGTATTTTCATGAATTTCAATTTAGAGGAAAAAATAATATCTCTACGTACGATTAATACACATGATCATAATACTCCAAGTTTCCCTGCCATTTCTTCCTACTTCCCATAAGTCTGCATTGTTCTTACCTCTTGCTTTTTGCAGCTTGGTGACCGATTGTATGTATTCTTTCCATTCAGACTCTCAACTTTGAACTTGGTGTATATGATCTTAATCTACCCCTAGTTTAGTTCTGAGTTATGGATTTTGAGTTTTTTGTAGGCACCAGGAAGCCTATACTCGACTTTCAGATTGGGAAGGAATTGAAAAGGTAATCAATCCATGTCTTTGATTTTTGCAAATATAAGAAGAATGAGGATATGCTTTTAACTAGCGTTCATGTGATTTTCCCTACTTAATAACATCTGTTTGTGATTAGTGTGTGTATATATAGGGGCCGTTTCAAATAAGAAGCTAAATACCATGAGAAGGTAAGAAGGGAAGATTCATTTGTGAATCATTGAAAAAAATTATTTGAAGATGCATATGTGTTGAAAGTTAATGACAAGAAACAGAGGTTTAAGGGTTAAATTATGTTAGTTAGTTATTGTCAGTTATTATTAGTTAGAAAAGTTGTGTCTATTAAATTAGAAAGTGTCGGTTACTTTAGAAGGGTTGCATCGGTTAGAAGAATAGATGCATCGGTTGAATGGTGCCGATTGAATATGTATAAATACCTATGTACGGTTTGTAAATTCTTGTTGAATATTTCTATCAATAATATATCATTAGTTTTCAACCAAAATACCTGTGAAGAGAGTCTGATGTCTGATTCCCACCCAACAGTGGTATCAGAGCGGTCACCGATTCTGGAGAATCAACCGCAAGAAGGAGAGAAGAAAGTAGCGGCAAAATAAGAAAGGAAGGAGGGAGAATACCTTGATTTCGCCGATTGGAGAAGAACGGAAGAGCGGTTGCTGATAACCAGAAGCATCGATCGATTGAAAGAAACCAGAGAGGTTCGATTGAAGACGGATTCAAGCAAGGATTGAAGAGAACGAAGCATAGAAACGGTTTTTGCAAACCAGACAATCGATTGGAGAAAGTTGAATTTGTTGAAGCAAGCGGCGATCGAAAACTCCCATACGCAGGTTCCATCGTTGGATTTTCCCAATTTTTTTTAAACCTAAAAGAGAAAGGAGATAGATATTTCAATATAAGATAATTTTTAATATTATATAATATAAGACTTTTATATTATATTTTTATTATTAAAGATTTTATATTAAAGATTATTTCAAGAAAGAAAAAAATAAAAAGGGAAAAAGGAGTTTGAAGAAAGTAAGAAAATCGAGGAGTCGCAAAAGACCGGGCGGCACCAAGACGGAGTAAGTTTAGTACGAGTACGAAGTAGGCAACCGTAACCGGCGGGTTGTCTCAGGCAAGAAAGAGAAAACCCAGTGTTTTCAGGCAAGAGAAACCTTAGTGTTTCAGGCAAGAGAAAACCCAGTGTTTTCAGGCAAGAGAAACCTTAGTGTCTCAGGCAAGAGAAAACCCAGTGTTTTCAGGAAAGAGAAACTTTAGTGTTTCAGGCAAGAGAAACTTTAGAGTTTCACCAGTAAGAGAAACCTTAGTGTTTCAGGCAAGAGAAACCTTAGCGTTTCACCAGTAAGAGAAACCTTAGTGTTTCAGGCAAGAGAAACCTTAGCGTTTCACCAGTAAGAGAAACCTCAGTGTTTCACAGCAAGATAGTAAGCAAGAAATATCGCAAGTGAGAAAGCAACAAAGCATGAAGACAGGAGAAACATCTACAACGCGTGAGCAGAATGTAACACTTCAATGCCCGAAATTGAATGAAACAAACTACACCGCATGGGCAATTATGATGGAAACAATCTTAAAGGCATATGGTCTTTGGGAAACGCTTGAAGATACAGAAAAAGTAGATGAAAGAAAGATGAATACAACAAAAGCAATGATCCTCACAACATTGCCGGAAGATATTCTAATGCAAGTTGCACAGTACGAGAATGCGAAGGAAGTATGGGAATCAATTAAAGTACGATATATAGGAGCAGACCGAGTTCAGAAAGCACGCCTACAAACTTTAAGAAGCGAATTGGAGACTTTAAAAATGAAGACCAACGAAACCGTGAACGACTTTGCGGGAAAATTGGGAAGCATAAGAGGGAAGTATAAGAGTCTTGGTTCTAATCTTAAAGACAAAGTACTAGTAAGAAAGTTGCTGAACTCCGTTCCAAAGAAGTTACTACCAATTGTGGCATCCATCGAGCAATATTCGGAAGTTGATAAAATGTCATTTGAAGAAGCAATGGGAAGAATAATAACTTTTGAAGAACGCCTCAAAAGTCAAGATGAACCGGAAGAAGATTACCAAAGCAAACTTCTAATGGCAAGTGCAAGTAATCAAAGCTATGGTAGGGGTCGAGGAAGAAACTTTAGCAAAGGAGAAAGAGGACGCGGAAGAGGTACAAGTCAAGGAGAACAAAGCAAGAAAGAGTTGAGATGCTATGAATGTGGTGATTTCGGTCACTTTGCATACGAATGCACCAAATGGAAGGAGGAAGACAAAAGACATATAAAATGTTTCAAGTGCAACAAATTTGGACACTTCAAACATGAATGTACAAAGAAGGAGGAGGTTAACTTAGTTCAATACGAAGATGATGAACAAATAATTGGTGCACCATTACTGTGAAGACACATCAAATGAAGAACGAAGGTCGAAGAACCCCAGCTAAATGTTTTTGTCATTAAGGGGGAATGTTGAAAGTTAATGACAAGAAACAGAGGTTTAAGGGTTAAATTATGTTAGTTAGTTATTGTCGGTTATTATTAGTTAGAAAAGTTGTGTCTATTAAATTAGAAAGTGTCGGTTACTTTAGAAGGGTTGCATCGGTTAGAAGAATAGATGCATCGGTTGAATGGTGCCGATTGAATATGTATAAATACCTATGTACGGTTTGTAAATTCTTGTTGAATATTTCTATCAATAATATATCATTAGTTTTCAACCAAAATACCTGTGAAGAGAGTCTGATGTCTGATTCCCACCCAACAATATGTGAATCGACGTTATAGATTATTCAGATGGATTCACTTATGCATCTTTAAATTCATTTTTTCAAATGATTTACATATGAACTTTTCCTCCTTTACCTTCTCATGATATTTAGCCTTATTATTTTAACCTTCCCCTTGTATATATATATAGGGGAAGTCATTGATAGAATACATATTTTGATGGTGTATATGCATCAATGAATATACATGTTCTCACGGTTCTCAAAATTTTTGTGGTTCTCACGTAAACTTAAGCCTGTGTATCTATATATCATGGAAATGCTGGCTTGTATTAACCAATAACCTGACATCTCCTTGCAGTCACGTTCAATTCGAGACTTCAATAATTACTCAGCTCGAATAGCTGGAAATTTTGATGTAACATCCCTCCTCTCTCTTATATATAATTCATTCTGCTAAAATAACATCTCTAGTGTATATATTATTCATTGATGAATGATACCGTGTTATTCCTCCAGTCAATTGATGCATTTCATAGATGGGCTAGCAGTGGTCGTCTGG
Organism: Saussurea involucrata; assembly: GCA_033807775.1. NCBI lineage: Eukaryota > Viridiplantae > Streptophyta > Magnoliopsida > Asterales > Asteraceae > Saussurea > Saussurea involucrata. The sequence continues at coordinate 148,044 of JAWVWS010000026.1, forward strand.
TTACCAATGTATCGGTGCCACTTCTGTGTCTTAACGCCATAGACGATCCCATCTGCACTGATGAAGCCATTCCTTGGGATGAGTGTCGGTACGCACAAATACATTTTTTCTTGCTGTCAAATACTACAGCCACAATATTGTTAGCACCAGTTGATAACATGGAACCAGCTGACACTAAAATCGTGTCAGATCTCTTAAATATCTGCCCCCTTGAATCCCGCCACATGGCGCCATCTTGTGATACTGATTTCTTGCTAACTTATACGAGTGTGCACTCTGTACCTCTTTTTAATTTGCATTATAGCTTAACTGTCAACCATTCTCTTATGAATCCAATTACACATAATAGCCTAATGATTCACTAAAATCACCAACAATTTCCACCCAAATTCAACATGCCACAATTTTTTAACAGCAAACACGTGAAACACTTCTTGGATTAAAGTTGTGATTTCGATCACATTTCTGTCGCTGTTTTCTGGTTCTTAATCTAATCGGAAATTTTATCTTGAACCTCATAAACTTACTAAAATTAGCATTGATAGCTGCAATCACATGCTTGAACTAATGCCTTGAGATTTTCATCTTTGGGTGATTTCTCTATGGTTTGACTGATTTTGGAATAATTTATGAACAGGAAAAATAAAAATATTGTTCTTGCTACCACAAAACATGGAGGGCACATTGCGTTTTTTGAAGGAATGTCGGGAAAAAGCTTGTGGTTAGTTTCTTTAAATTGTGTCAATATTTAGATATATGGTGAATACAGGGAAGTTCTTAACTACCAAAAATTGATTAGGAACCCGAGAACTGTCCATAACGCACCACATGTCTCATTTCAGGATGAATATTCATCATGAATAACACATTCAGGATGAGTATTCATCATGACTCTCACATTCATAATAAATAACATATCCATATTTATGATGAATATGCATGTGTCATGTTGTGGGCGGTTTTTGAAATTCCTAATCAATTTTAGGTTCCATGAATATATCTATAGGGTCAGGTTCAGGGGAAAACCTAAAAAAAACGGAAAATTGAAGAACATCCTGGTAGCCCTTCATCTGGACGGTATGCACTTGTGCATACAAGTAACTTGTAACATGCACAAGTGCATAAAAACCAAAAAAACAACATAATAGTGCATACCGTCCAGATGAAGGGTCATCGGGGTGTTCTATATTATAGAAAATATGATTCTTTTTCTGCTTTACAGGTGGATAAGGGTTGTTGAAGAATACCTCTCTAATCTGCATGCAAGTTCCATCAGAAAACAGCAGGTACAGCAGATCTCATTCACCTTTACTTCGATTATCAAACAATCAAATTATGAGGAATTATTAAGGGCATTATCCAATGGGTAACACCAAATCTATTAAAAATTGGTGCAAACAATAAATCTATTCTAATGAGTAACACCAAAATGTACTATTCTAGGTATATTCTCTTTTATCTTTTCCCATATATGTAAAATTTGGTATACATGAATAGTATTACACCAAATTTGGTGTAATGCTACTATGCATTACACCGAATTTGGTGTAAGATTTGATGTCCTCGTTAGACTGATCTGATGTCAAATTTGATATTTGATGTAAGATTTGGTATCCTCAATAAGATAACAAAAGTGAATTATAGTAATGATTGAATGCATGCCATAAAGTTCAGATATTCATTCTTTTTGTCTACTAACAAATTATTGCTTCAGTTATCCCCAAAAAGGTACAACCTTTAGGCTTTTTTTTGTATCCATCTATATGTTCATTTTTTTGCACATAAATATTCATCACATGATATGCGTGACTTTGATTTTGGTTCAGACGTTTCCTTCATTTCATCCTTATTAAGCTACGTGTCAAGTCAGTGATAAGATAGACCTACTCCTTGAATAGGGTGCTTTATAATTACATTACATAGTTCGTGTTAAAACAAATACATAACAGATGTTCACCACTCAGAGGTCTTTATGAAAACAATCACTCTACCCTTTGAGATAGATGTTAGGTCTATGTACATTCCATTCAGACCCAATGAAATATACTTGGTTTGTTTTTATGTTCACCAATGTCATTATTACATTCAAAGCATTGCAACACATGATTCATTTATCTTGTTCTAACAGATGCAAAAGTTTAAAAAGTCGTCTGCTGAGGCTCTGAAGTTAGAGGATTCGTTTTTTCGAGACAACAAGAAATCAATCTAGTTCCCGAGTACAACAATCCAGTCATTTTCGGACATCAATTAACAAGCAATACAATCCGCTTCATGCCTCGAGACATTTTCTCGGTCATTCTAGCATGGTAGCTTCTGGTTCTTCTTTTCATTGTTGTTTGTGAAGAGTCCAAGTGTAAAATCTTAAATTCTTAGTTAAATAACCTAAAAAGACGGACTAAGATTGAAATTAGAAAGTTAATATTATCAGTGACTCCAATGTAACATGTTCTTGCAATATGTCTACTTTCTTGTAGTGATTTTGTATTTATTCGTATTTCGAACTTTTAGGTTTATAAGAAAATGAGGTAACTGAATTTAGCGGAATTATATTCGGTAATTAAAGAGGTTTAAATTGTTGATAAGAACCTCAAGAAAATGAAAAACTAAGGAACACCCTGGTAGACCTTCACTTGGACGGTATGCACCTGCAGAGAAATTAAGTTGTTTTTCTTTTGTTTTTATGCACGTGTGCATGTTACAAATTACTTGTATGCACAAGTACATACCATTCAGATGAAAAGCTACCAGGGTGTTCCTCAGTTTTTCGTTTTTTGAGTTTTTCTCCTAAAGCTGACCCCTTGAAATATATGCCATATAATTATTTTGTAGATTTTGTTTGAAAAACTTAGGTAACCATATTTTTAAGGATGAGTTTGATATGTTGGATAAGACAAAAAAAAAACTATTAGACGACGTTTGTTTTTTAAGAGGTAATGAAGTCTGAAATCTGATTTTACTTTTGATTTTTAAGAGATGGTGCTGAAGTATGAAATATGAATCAATAAGACTATTTGTGTTTATAAACGGACAAACTGTTGGGAACTGAAGATATGCCAAGTATGGTTAGTACTGCTAAGTCTACATTACTACTGCCAGTTCTTCGTTACTACTGCTGGGCAAGATTACTACTGCTAGACGAAGTTAGTACTGCTAGACCAAGTTACTACTGCTAGACGAAGTTAGTACTGCTAGACCAAGTTACTACTGCTAGACGAAGTTAGTGCTGCTAGACCAAATTACTACTGCTAGACATGGTTAGTACTGCTGAGCTGAGTTACTACTGCTTGAAGACTGTGAAGGTTAATACTGCTGAAGGTCGTTAATGCTGCTGAGCCAAATCATCATTAATGCTGCTGAGCCAAATCATTGTTAATACTGCTGACTTGATAAGTTTGGTATGCGATGCTTTTGGAGACAAATAAGGAATTGATCAAGATATGTTTAACGAAGATTCAGAAGATCAATTTACTTTTGATAGTTATCTTGTAATTACTTTTGTATAAATAGTATTGATAGATAGCTATTAGAACATACGAAAATAGACGACAGAAGATAGATAGTATACAGAATTCTATATTCATTCAAGAGAGAATTAACCTCAAGATCATAGATCCTATTTCTAGAGAAGTAGAAATCGTCTTGTTGAGCCTGTTCAACAAGATTGAGGTTTGGTGTAAAGCTTGTGAGTAATACTGTTTGATATATATACAGTGTATTGAATTTCTATTGATTGTTCTTTAATTGATTTAGAGTTCTATTCCGCAAGATTCTCTAAATTCTGTTTCTAAGAAGTTTAATTCTTGTTAAGAATCGATCCTGACAAGTGGTATCAGAGCGTTGGTATCTTAGAAGCTATGGACAATTCAATGGATACTCACAGTACTCTTGTTTCAAAGGTTCCCATGCTCAAACCCAATAAATTTGACATGTGGAAACTGAGAATCAAGCAGTACATTCTTCTTATTAATTATGCACTATGGGACATCATAGAAAATGGCCCATGTAATGAAGGAAAGATTGGAGAAGATGATGCAGGCTTTGACCAGTCCAAGGTTGAGTGTTATAAGTGTCACAAGATGGGACACTTTGCCAGAGAATGCAGAAGTGGAGGATCACAACAACAGGCTCCAAATGGAAACCAAAACAGAAGCTCCTCTCAAGCCCTTGTTTCTCAACAAGGAATGGGATTTGATTGGAGTGATCAAGCTGAGGAAGCCTGTCAGAATCAAGCTCTTATGGCAGAAGTATCTGATATTCCCACTGAGGTACAATCTAAACTCTGTTCTCAAGCTTGCATTGATGCTGTTAAAAGATATAGGGATCACAATCAGGGTATGTGTGATGACCTTAAGAGGCTAGAGAAAGATGTGAAAGATTATGTTAGGATTGTAGAAAGGTTTGAGGAACAGATTAGAGCTTTTCAAGCTAATGAACTTCAACACCACTATGATACTAACTATTGGAAGTGGGAGAAGAATGAGTATGAGATTAAGCTGAAAGTGTCTGGGGAGGAGAATGAGAAATTAAAAGAAGAGCTTGAGAAGGTTAAACTTGATGTTGAAAAGTTTACCTGTGCTTCTAAAACCATGGATACCATCATTAAGGCTCAAATCCATGACAAGATGAAAGTAGGGATAGGGTACAATGCCACACCTCCACCCTACAATAACAACTACATACCTCCCAAGTCTGATTTGTTAGAGACCAAGGATAGAAAGGAACCTGAATTAAAGATTAATATAGATCCTTGTGAAAAAGAAATAGTTGTTGAGGATGAGACTGACAAAGTAGACTCTGATGAGGAATGTGAGAGTCCATGTGTCAAGAACACTGAGATCAAAAGGACTGAAAAGGAAAAGGGAGTCCATTACAAACATACTACAGTTGTGGCTCCCAATACCTGTAAACATTGTTCTTGTAAGAAATCTCAAGAGCTCAAGCCCCCAAAACATGATAATCAGAGGGGAAATCAAAGGAACTGGAATAACCAGTGGGCTATGAGACAAGGAGTTGACCTGAACAGAATCAACAGGCCAAAACCTTGCTTCATCTGTGGTAAGCTAAATCACTTAGCCAAACACTGTTATTTCAATCCAGTTAACCAAAGGTTTAATGCTCAAAGATATTTTCAAAAACCTGCTGGTTACAGAAAGAGTGGGGGATATAAAAAGTCTGTGAGGAAAGTTGTGGCAAAGAAACAAGTTAAAACCATAAGCCACATGAAAAAGGCAGAAACAGAAAGTGTTAGAGTATGGATGCCTAAAGGTACTAATGATAATACTGCCAACTCAGTTAGTACTGCTAACAATGTTAGTACTGCAGGAAGCAATAATGTTACTAGCAGTGTTAGTACTGCTAACACAGTTAGTACTTCTTCAACAATTAATACTGCTTCTAGTGTTAGTACTGCTAAGTTAGTTAATACTGCTGAGAAGGCTAGTACTTCTGGAAGCAATGTTAGTGCTGCCAAAGTTAGCACTTCTACATCAGTTAGTACTGCTTCTATACCTATCATCAAAACAAAGTACTCAAGCACTGATGTTCCTCACTTTGACAAGCTCATCAAAACAGAATGTAAGTATTTTGATGATCAAGGGAGACCCAAGACCACTATGGCTTGGGTCCCTAACAAAAACTAATTGATTTATCAGATGTGCAGGGCAGCCAACAGCTTAAGGGAAGAAGCATTTGGCATGTTGACAGTGGTTGCTCTAGGCACATGACAGGTAACATGGCCTGCCTTCAATATTTCAAATGAATTGATGGAGGACATGCTACTTTTGAACATAATCCTGCAGAAGGTAAGAGAAGTGGTAAAAGTGATGTGTAAGATGACATTTGAGGATTTGACAAGTGGTGCATAGTGCAAAGTTACTACTGCCTGTGTTCTATAGTTAATACTGCTAGTGCAGTTAATACTGCTAGGTAGTTAATACTGCTTGGTAGTTAATACTGCTTGGTAGTTAATACTGCTCGGTAGTTAATACTGCTAGTGCACAGTTAATACTGCTCAGTAGTTAATACTGCTAGTGCAGTTAATACTGCTAGGTAGTTAATACTGCTAGGTAGTTAATACTGCTTGGTAGTTAATACTGCTCGGTAGTTAATACTGCTAGGTAGTTAATACTGCTTGGTAGTTAATACTGCTCGGTAGTTAATACTGCTAGGTAGTTAATACTGCTTGGTAGTTAATACTGCTGTGTAGTTAATACTGCCTTGCAGTTAATACTGCTAGGTAGTTAATACTGCTTGGTAGTTAATACTGCTCGGTAGTTAATACTGCTAGGTAGTTAATACTGCTTGGAAGTTAATACTGCTCGGTAGTTAATACTGCTAGGTAGTTAATACTGCTTGGTAGTTAATACTGCTGTGTAGTTAATACTGCCTTGCAGTTAATACTGCTCAGTAGTTAATACTGCTTATGTCGTTAATACTGCTTTTGATAATCTAGGGCATATAAATACCCCTGTTTGCCCGCCAATGTTCATAACGACTCTTCGCATTTACTTCTTCTCTCTCGTTCTAACCTAGTCTCCCCAGAATCTTTGTGTTTTGCTTTCAAGAATCCTCAGGAATCATGGAGTTTGTGGATGAGCACAATGAAATAGCCATGCTTCAGAAGCCGAAACAAGCTGCGGGATTCCACGATATAGTCGATTTTCTCAAATCCTCGCACATCTCCTATGCCCTAACGGTGAGCCCAACAATCTATATCGAACATCAGACACAATTTTGGGAGAATGCCACTGTCAGTTTCGAAGAAGGGCAGAAAACCATTCGAACAAGGGTTTGTGATAAACCCTTGAAAGTCACTGAAGAGGTTATTCGCATCTCTCTTCAGTTGAATGATGCTTCAGGTATATCTTCTATTCCTAATGAAGAACTCTTTTCTACTTTACAAAGAATGGGGTATGAAGGTCCCATTGGTGTTTTTAAATTCTACAAGTCAAAAATTTTCAACCAATGGAGATTTCTTGTTCATACCCTGATGCACTGTATTTCCAAGAAAACTACTGGATGGAGTGAGTTCAGCAGTCCCATTGCATATGCCTTGGTCTGCTTATCCACTGCCAGAAAGTACAATTTCTCAGCAATGATCTTTAATGATCTTGTATCAAACTTGGAATCCAAAAAGAGCTTTTACATGTATCCAAGGTTTGTGCAAGAAGTTATTACCAAGGAATTGATGGACTTACCTCAGTTTACTGAGGTATATGTACCCAAATCCCCTAAAGGGAAGGTTTTTTCAAATATGAAAAGACTTCCTAGGGACTCGGAAGGAGTTGACACACCATTGTTCTCTACAATGATGGTTGTGTCCCACCCCTCTGAAGGTATGGCATCAGGATCAAGGCCCTCATTAGATCAACCCACTGATGACCAATCCCAACCTTCCATCTCAAAAGACATCCCTCAGTCCATTCTTGAACAACCCACTCCCACAATCACCAAAAGGTTTCAACGAAGAAAGGTGCACAAGGTTCCTTCCCTTGATGTACCTACTCAGAGCCCTAAGCCTTTAAGCCCTCAGTTGGAGCATTCTCCAATTGAGAATATCAACAGGGAAACCACAGGGGTGTCTCCCAACCCCAAGAAGGTGGTCTCTAAGGAGAAGGATGACCATATGGGTGCTAAGGCTGCCACTACTTCTGCTAGCACAGAGAAGGACAGTGGTAACATAAATAAGACCTTCCCCATGGCAACTCTATATGAGAAATCATTAGGAGGACCCAGGTGCCAAGAAACCAAGGGGGCAGTTAGTGCTTCTGCTAGGCAGAAGGCTTCTGCTAAAACTTCCAAGGATCCTTTAAAGAAGGTAAACACTTCTAAACAAGGTGAGGATAGATATAACTATGAGGAATTGATGGAAACCATAGGGAATATCAACTTGGATGTTATGGCACAAAAGAAAGAGATTGAGCAACTTAAGAATGTGGTCACCTACCAACAGTCTCAAATTGAGAAGCTCAAAAAGATGGTCACCAAGTTGCTGAACAGAAAGAAAAAGGCAAGATTTGTGCTGAGAAGAAGAACTTCAACTGATGATGCTCCCAAAAAGGGGGAGTCAGAGTCAGAAGCAGAACTGAAAATGAAGGGTCCACAAATTAAGGGGGGAGACTGTTCACATGGAGACTGAGATGGAAATGGATTATGCACAGTTTAAGGGGGAGTCCAGTGCACAGAATAAGGGGGAGACAGAAAAAGTGGAGGAGATGATTAAAGAAGCAGAAACTTCAAGAGCAGCAGAAACCACAGCAGCAGAAACTGTTAATGCTGCTGAGTTTGAACAAGCAGCAGAAACAGTTAATGCTGCTGAAGACCTTACAGAGAAAGAACCTGAAATTGAAGTAGCAGCAGAAACTGTTAATGCTGCTGACTCTAAGCAAGCAGCAGAAACAGTTAATGCTGCTCAATCTACAAAGAAAGCAGAAACAGTAACAGAGAAGCTTACAGTAGAAGAAGTGGAGGTTGCAGAGGCTTTAATCAAAGCCAAACATGATACACCTCCAAATGCCAAGAAACAGGAAGAACCTAAGGATGCAAAGATGGTTTTCAGCAGAAAGAGAACAAAGTCTGTGGCCACTAAAAAGAAGTGTGTAAAGAAGCAAAAGGCAGAACCTGTTGAGAAACCAGTGGTAGAAGAGAAAGAAAAGGAAGATGTTGCCAAGGATGAAGGACAAGGAGATAGCAAGACAGGTCAATCCAGTAAGGCACAATCACTTAGCAATGAACAGTGTGACTTGTACATCACTATGGTTGATGCTGAACCAATAAAAGTGACTCCATTAGACTCAAAGCCTCCTGAAATCAGTCACTGGGATACATTGATAGATGAAAGAAAGGAGTATATCAGACTCAAGAGAGCTGATGGGCAGTTTGAAGTCTACAGAACATGGGGACAAGTCATAAGAAAATGCTCAAGATCTGACCTGGAAGAGATGTTCAAAGTAGGCATGCAGATCTATGGCAACATGTTGACAGAAAGAGGTATGTCTATCACAAAGATGGTGTTAGAATACCTATGCCTAATGTTCAGACCAGAAGTAGTTCAGCACATAACAGCAAGACCTTTTCAAGCAGTAACCCACTGGATGCTCTATGAAAATTGTGGAGTGTATGTTATATCAATTGACAACACATATCAGGAGTATTATCTGGTGGATGAAATATACAATCACAGCATGAAAAGACTGAAAGGGATGCTACATGTAAAGTTGGTCTGCAACAAAGACTCTGCTATGGGAAGATTCTTGGTAAGGAGGATTGCAAATCAAAGTCTAGGTTTAAGTCCTAATCTGTGTGTACATGATGACTAAGTTTTGGAAGCATCATCTGAAGAACTTGACTTCTTTTCCTAAAAGTCAAGTTAGGGGGAGATTGTTGGGAACTGAAGATATGCCAAGTATGGTTAGTACTGCTAAGTCTACATTACTACTGCCAGTTCTTCGTTACTACTGCTGGGCAAGATTACTACTGCTAGACGAAGTTAGTACTGCTAGACCAAGTTACTACTGCTAGACGAAGTTAGTACTGCTAGACCAAGTTACTACTGCTAGACGAAGTTAGTGCTGCTAGACCAAATTACTACTGCTAGACATGGTTAGTACTGCTGAGCTGAGTTACTACTGCTTGAAGACTGTGAAGGTTAATACTGCTGAAGGTCGTTAATGCTGCTGAGCCAAATCATCATTAATGCTGCTGAGCCAAATCATTGTTAATACTGCTGACTTGATAAGTTTGGTATGCGATGCTTTTGGAGACAAATAAGGAATTGATCAAGATATGTTTAACGAAGATTCAGAAGATCAATTTACTTTTGATAGTTATCTTGTAATTACTTTTGTATAAATAGTATTGATAGATAGCTATTAGAACATACGAAAATAGACGACAGAAGATAGATAGTATACAGAATTCTATATTCATTCAAGAGAGAATTAACCTCAAGATCATAGATCCTATTTCTAGAGAAGTAGAAATCGTCTTGTTGAGCCTGTTCAACAAGATTGAGGTTTGGTGTAAAGCTTGTGAGTAATACTGTTTGATATATATACAGTGTATTGAATTTCTATTGATTGTTCTTTAATTGATTTAGAGTTCTATTCCGCAAGATTCTCTAAATTCTGTTTCTAAGAAGTTTAATTCTTGTTAAGAATCGATCCTGACACAAACATCAAAATATGTATAATTGTCTATTTTATCCCTAAAAAATACAACTTAAATACGTCAATTGAAGTGGGCATCGATGATCGAAGGACATAACAAAAAAAGAAGAAGAATGTTGGTAGATTTGCACAACTGTGGAGTTTTAATCATATCTCACACACCGAAGCCCCAATTTAAGCGATTCAAAATATTTTGGAAAGCCAATACACAGATCTAAAATCTTCGTGAAATTCAGGGTTCATCTAGGCTAAAAGTCTAAAACCGACGTTGAAATCGAAAGAATATTGTTAGACGAAAATAAGAGAAGATTTAAGAGATAAGGTTACCACTTTTTTTGTCCATATCATATTAAAAGATAAGAGGTCGTGAAAATAAAATAGAACAAATAGTCTGAATTCTAAAAGGTCTGACTGAATCAAACATAAGTGGCGATTAAGGATTTAAAATGAAAAAACAAGCAAGGTTACTCTTCCAATCTCGTCTCCGTACCAACAATACCATAAATGATTGAAAGTTTTATTGGTCATCTTAATCATGTTCAATAATTTGACAAATCAAAGAGACAAATTTAAATTCTCTTAGACACATTCCATTCTAATTCCTATCGATTAAATATATGATCAAACATGATTAAAATCCATTCCAATTCCCTTGACATATGCCAATTCTTACAAATTTTATTTTGCAAACCAAACGCTACTTAGTCTCTTATAAATAATTATGATTATTATATAAATTACATGATTATGGTGGAATAATCATCAAAATTATCTTATATAAGTTGTTAATGATTCAACTAACTTCTTCTAAATATATTATCGATTAAATTGTGCCTTCTCTTCATATTTTTGTCATATATGTTACCTGTTTATTGTAAATAATTTTTTATTTTTTTGATGAGCAAAACCATGATATATTACCACCACTAATTTACAATACAGAGGCAAAAGTTACTTGCCCAGAAACATTACATCCATGACAGCTAGCTAAGACCAAGGTTTGCCAGTAACAAACCACACAACCAAGCCAACTAAAACAAGGCAGACACCGATCAGACGCATCTACATGAACACCTCTATATAGCCCACGTAAACGATCAAAACGAACAGCCGATTACGGTTATGGCATACAGCAGTTGAGGGGTGCGGACAGCCAACCAGCCCAGTCTTGCAGAAAGTTACGATCTCTTTTCGAAATCCATTCGAACGCCTTCCGTTGAAATTCAAAAAATTGTCCAAGAATGTTTGTTTTATCCTCTCTAAATATGAGGTTGTTCTATTCCCACCAACTATTGTTCCTCCCAATCCTTGGATAACACCAAATAGAAAGAAAATATCCAAAGACCAAAATAACCTTGTCATTATCCATAAACCTTCTGATTTATCTACTGCCATCGATTTAGCTAAGTCGATTGAAGAGAAATACACTTCTAATCGAACCTCTTTCAATCGGAATACCCAAACTTCCCATCATTTTACACCATCACCCAATCCGATTATTACGTCCCCACCACCAGTTTTGTCACCAAAACCGTTACTAGCCTTACCACCCATTCCTCCCCCACATCAAAAACTACCTCTGTTGCCCCCTCCGATTCGCAAATTAACGGAAAGTGAACAACAGAGCCGTCGGGCTCAAGGGCGGTGTTTTAATTGTGATGAACGGTTCCGTCCGGGTCATAAATGTAAGAATCGTTTCTTGTTGCAACTGCTCGATGGCGATGAGGGCGACGAACCAGACCCATCATCGGGCACCGACCATTCCATGGACTCATCTGAAACACCTCCGGAGATATCTCTCCATGCGTTGACTGGTACTACGCATCCGCGGACTTTCAGGTTTTATGGGTCTATATTTGGATCACCGGTCTCCATTCTGGTTGACACCGGGAGTACACATAATTACCTTTACCCTCGTATTGTTCAATTTCTTCGAATTCCTTTGGATACTTCACACGGTCATTCAGTGGCTGTTGGAAATGGTGAAAAATTGCACACCACAGGTGGGTGTTCTCAGGTGCAGTTACTGGTTCAAGGTCATACATTTGACGTGGATTTTCACGTCTTAAACTTTTCTGGTGCGGATGCGGTGTTAGGCGTCCAATGGTTAGCCACCTTGGGACCTATTACTACCGATCACAGGACTTTGACGATGGAGTTTACTCTTAACAATCAAGCCATCAAACTACAGGGTCTCACACATACAGCCCCACCCTCACCCATAACCCTTAATCAGCTTCGTCGTCTACACAAGACGGATGCGGCTGCATCTTACTTTCACATTCATCTTCTGCAATCGTCACCCACTCCCTCCCACATGCCTGCTTCACATCAACCCACCACACCCTCAACCAGTACCTCGCCCCACCCAGCAATCCAATCTCTTTTGACCCAATTTGCACCCGTCTTCCAACTACCTCAAAGCTTACCTCCTCACAGAAGCTTTGATCACCATATTAACCTATTGCCTAATGTACAACCTGTGAACGTTCGACCATACCGATACCCTTATTTTCAAAAATCTGAATTAGAACGTCAGGTACAAGTTATGCTACACGAAGGTTTGATACGACCATCTACAAGTCCATTTTCTTCACCGGTTTTATTGGTGAAAAAGAAGGACGGATCATGGCGTTTTTGTGTCGATTACCGGGCACTTAATTCCATTACCGTGAAGGACCGCTTTCCCATTCCTACGGTGGATGAACTTTTTGATGAGTTGCATGGAGCGCAGTTTTTCTCTAAGTTGGACCTCCGAAGTGGCTATTTTCAGATTCGTGTCCATCCTACGGATATTCCCAAAACAGCCTTTCGACCCACGAAGGTCATTACGAGTTTCTCGTCATGCCTTTTGGGCTTTCCAATGCTCCGAGCACCTTTCAAGCAACCATGAACAACATGTTTCATCGTTAACTCCGTAAGTATGTTCTTGTTTTTTTGACGTTATACTTATTTACAGTAGTACGTGGGAGTTACATTTACAGCAATTAGCCACTGTGCTGCAACTGTTACAAGACAACGCTTTTTTTGCCAAGCAAAGTAAATGTGCTTTTGGTCAATCTCAAATAGAATATTTGGGACATATCATCTCTGGTATTGGCATCCATGTTGACCCTAACAAAATTTCCACCATGGTGGCTTGGCCTAAACCTACATCAATTACTGCGATCCGTGGGTTCCTTGGTCTCACGGGTTATTATCGGCGTTTTATAAAGAACTACGCTACCATTGCTGGCCCTTTGACGGATCTATTGCGCAAAGATTCTTGTATATGGAACGAATCCGCAGAGATTGCCTTTCTTACACTTAAACAGGCAATGACGCAAGCACCGGTTTTAGCTCTTCCCGATTTTTCTAAACCATTTAGTGTGGAAACAGATGCTTCTGGCATTGCTATTGGCGCTGTACTATCTCAAGTCGGACATCCTCTCGCTTTTTATAGTAAACGACTATATCCTCGTATGCAACATGCCCCATCTTATTCAAGAGAAATGTTTACCATCACGTCGGCCGTTAAAAAATGGCGGCAATACCTGTTAGGAAGGCCTTTTACCATCCTCACCGATCACCAAAGTCTTCGCCAATTGGTTTCTCAAACCATCTAAACTCCGGAACAACAGAAGTGGTTGAACAAACTTCTGGGATTTGAATTTACAATCGTGCACAAGGCAGGAGCCTCCAATAAGCTGCTGATGCCTTTTCACGTTGGTCATCCGAAGCCACCGACTCCTTATTCGCTATCTCTATGCCTATTGTAGGATTCCTGGATGCTATTCGCACCGCTTTAACGACTGACCCTGCTTCAAAAAAAATTATTGATGAGTTACATAACCAGCTGGATCCATCTACACCCTTCACCTATCGTGACGGTCTTCTTTTCTTTAATGGACGCATATATGCGCCTGATGTTAATGGCTTCTGACAGCAGCTCATCTCAGTCAATCATGACTCTCTTATAGGGGGGCATTCTGGTGTTCGCGTCACATTTGCAAGGCTGTCTGCAAGTTTTTATTGGCCCAAAATGCGTAATGAGGTCCAATCCTATGTTCAATGTTGTGGCACATGTTTGCAAGTTAAACCACACACTTCGAAACCTGGTCTCTTACAACCCTTGCCTATTCCAACTCGTACATGGGATGCAGATTCCATGGATTTTATCACCGCCTTCCTCCGTCGCAAGGACATACATGCATTTAGGTCATTGTTGACCGACTCTCCAAATATGCTCATTTTTGCCCCTTACCGGAGACAATTACAGCTGCCAAATTGGCAGAACGTTTCATCACAAAATATGTACGATTACATGGTTTTCCAACCTCCATTGTGTCGGACCGAGACAAGCTCTTCACTAGCACTTTCTGGAAGGAATTATTTCGCCTCCAAGGAACATCCTTGAACTTCAGTAGTGCCTACCACCCACAGACGGATGGTCAATCAGAGGTTGTAAATCGTTGCTTAGAAACTTACTTACGAGCTATTGCTAGTGATCATCCCACCAAATGGGCCCGTTGTTTACCATGGGCTGAGTATTGGTACAACACTTGCGTTCATAGTTCCACCGGCTATTCTCCTTTCCACGTTGTGTATGGTCACCCACCGCCTCTAGTCACCGATTTCGTTCCAGGATCTACTGATGTGGCGGACCTTGACACATGGCTTAGTGATCGATCTACTTTTTTGAATGATGTTAAGTTCAATCTACAACGTGCTCAAGTACGCATGAAAACTCAAGCCGACAAGCATCATCAAGACAAGGAATTTTTGGTTGGTTCCTGGGTATTCGTCAAATTACAACTGTATCGTCAACATTCGGTTCAGGCTCGACCATATCCCAAGCTTGCTAAACGTTACTTCGGTCCATTCTTAATCATTGAACGCATCGGCAAAGTGGCGTACCGCTTACAGTTACCACCCTCGGCTAAGGTCCACAATGTCTTTCATGTTTTTGTTTTAAAGTTTTGCCCTCAACCTGAAACTGCTCAGGTCGCCCCATTACCTGACTACTTTGCCGAAGGTCATCCTGACTTCCTACCTCAAAACATTTTGCAAGTCCGCCGAGCTAAAGTAAATCGTAAATGGGAAGTTCAATTGTTGGTTCAACGGCAACACACCACTCCAGACAACGCTACTTGGGAAGAACTCAACCAGTTTCGTTCCAGTTTCCCTCACTTTCACCTTGAGGGCAAGGTGACTCTCCCAGAAAGCGGCAATGATATGGGCCAGGTCACACCAAGGGTTAAGAGAATTACCCATTTACCATCTAAATTGAAGGACTATGAGATGTAGGGAAGGCATTACCTCAGTGGATCTCTACCTAGCTGCTGAGTTTGTTATTTTATTCCTTTTCATTTAATTTGCACCGTAGATTACTTTCTGTTTCAAATGAAGGGTAAGGATACAATTCCTTTTTATTTTAAATCAAAGAGTTAGAGCATCCACAACAAGGATTTCATTTGCATTGCAAAAGTGCCATGTAGGATTGCTTAATTAGAAATTGTAGTGGTTGTGAGTATGATTGCTAAATTAGAAATTGGTTTTGGTAATTTGCAAATGTCAAATCAGTACTTTTTGCTGATGTGGCAGTGAATAGTATAAGAAATTGTAGGGAATAATTTCTAAATTAGAAATTGCTTTATGTCAAATCATGTTTTGTGATGTTTTGTAGAGAATGTTTATGAAAAAATGTATGAATAATTTTATTTGTTAATAAAAATATTAATTTTTTTTAAAGGCATAAATATTAAAAAATGCAAAATATAATTTTTATTAAAGTACAATAAAATAAATTACATATTAAAAAAAAATACAAACTTAACACATAAAAATACATCATTGTTCTTTTAGAAGTTCTTCAAGTTGATGTTCGTACAATCTCCGTTGTGGTTCGCTCATTGTTGTGGGATCCATTTCCATCAACTTCATTATCATTTTCCGATTTTCCCGTTTGTTCTTAAGTTTTTCTGTTTCCACAAATAATGTGTGGAACTTCTCATCACCTGAATTTTTTCTTTTTCAATATTCAGGCGTTCTAACATTGTCACTTGTTCGTTTTCGGTAGAACTTGATGAAAAATGACTTTTTTACCTTTATCCTTCGAGACTTTCTTTCCCAAATTGATGATATAAACTATCTCCAAAATCATATACAAGTACGTAATCGGTCAACAAATCATTGTTTACAATCAGATTTGATTGAAGAGATTTGGCAAAGATTTAGAGAAGAAGAAAATGATGATTAATGTAATATTTTTACTTTGTATTTTAGTTTAATGTTTTATAAATTAAATATTTTATTTAAATAATTTATTTTATTTTATTATAGTTATTTAATTAATAAAATATTTCATATTAAATTATAGTAAAGAGTATTTAATTGTAGTTTTGTTATTATTTGATTAAAATATAGTTTTTTATGATGAGGTGTCACTTTAGAAAGTGGTTGAAATTTCATTGTTTTGGGGGATAATTTCAAGATAATTACAAAGTTGATGGGGCGCTGATGTGGCCCATTTGCAATTGGAATTAAATTTCATTGTTGTGGATACTCTTAGTGGGTGGAACTCCCCAGAAATTGGCAGTAAATCATTCTTCTTCTCTCTATCTTCTCTTCTTCTTCCCCAAAATTCTCTGCTTCTTTAAGAATCCCATCATTTTCCCACTTCGTTTACCTCCCTCCCCGCTCTTACCACCTCGCTCCACACTGAATTTCTATTCCCACCAACTATTGTTCATCCCAATCCTTGGATAACACCAAATAGAAAGAAAATAAGACCAAAATAACCTTGTTATTAACGGAGATGTTAGACCGGGGATAAATTTAAAACTAATGTTAATATAAAAATCTATGTCCGTAACCACGTCATCAAATGATATCGAGTTGGAAGCTACATCACTCACCACATCGGCATGGTAAGAGGTTAATGCTTATTAAACCGGTTACTCATGTACTTCAATATTTGAAACTACACATCTTAGGTACCAAAACATATGTTTTGAAAGTACGTTACCAAAAAGAATAAAGGCAAAATACGTTATTTTTTCGGGAATGTAATTAAAATACCCAAAGTTTGACTTTGACTTACCAAAATACCCATTTTCTAAACAACTTTTGCAAAAATACCCAAAAATCCCACGACCTATCCCGCGATCGCGGGATAGGGGGTTTTCTGAAATTTTTTGATCCTGCCATTCGCGGGATGAGTCCCGCGTCACACATACAATTGTGAATTCTAATTCAATGTTACACTTTCAACCCCTATACTTATTTATTTACTTTACTTTATACCTTTTACTTTCCTAATTTTAATTTTACTCTTTCATCATATTAACACATATAATCGTATTATTAACTAAAATACGTTAAAAAAATACGTTTTAATTTTAACAAGTTACACCATTATAATCGTCTCTTCGATACGTTCGAAATGAGCCCAATATTGAATATTTTTTGATTTATTTATTTTATTATATATCATATATACTACATAAAAAATATTTTTAATATTTACAATTCATACCCTTATAGTTAATTATTTAATTTATGGTACATCTGTTATTTTTTTTCAATTTTGTTTTACACTCGCATCGCATTAACATAATAATCATATATTAACTAATTCATTAAATCGTTTTAAATTATTATTATTTGTATGTGTTTATAGATATCGTGAATGGCAATAGGACAATGTTTCACGAGAAGAATATGAAATGGGGTTTTGACAAGTTGGTATCACTTGACTCATTTAAGAATTGTGAAAATGGGTATTTGGCGATAATGATTCATGTGTGTTTGGAGCTGAAGTATTTGCAGTTACAGAGTATGCACAAAATGATCGATGTCTGTCCATCACAAAGCCTCCGCCAATTTTTAATACTTACACTTGGACCATCAATAATAAAATAAATAAATCAAAAAATATTCAATATTGGGCTCATTTCGAAGGTATCGAAGAGACGAGTACAATGATGTAACTTGTTAAAATTAAAACGTATTTTTAACGTATTTTAGTTAATAATACGATTATATGTGTTAATATGATGAATGTGTAAAATTAAAATTAAGAAAGTAAAAGGTATAGAGTAAAGTAAGTAAATAACTATAGGGGTTGAAAGTGTAACATTGAATTAGAAATCACAAATTTTGGGCAGCCGCCGGACTCCTTCTGCGATAGCGGGATCAAAATTTTTCAAAAAACAGCCTATCCCGCGATAGGTCGCGGGATTTTTGGGTATTTTTGTAAAAGCTGAAAAAATGGGTATTTTGGTAAGTAAAAGTCAAACTTTGGGTATTTTAATTAAATTCCCTATTTTTTTCATGTAGTTTGTCCATTTATAAATAAAGCTTATTTAATTTATATTTTATAGAGTCAATTACATTCTTTGATCATATGGTTTATTAAAAGTTATTATTTTCGTTCCTATGGTTTAAAAATTATGATTCTCGTTTTTATGGTTTGTAATTTATTGATATATTTTTTATGAGTACAATTTATATCTATTTTGGTCCTAGCGGTTTATAATTTTTTATTTTTATAGTGCCTTATACTTAAATGTAGAAATTAGTACAAAAACAAAAATAGCAATAAAATATAAACTATATGAATATAATTAAAAAATTTAAATCATAAGGATGAAAATTATAATTATTAACAAACTACAAGGATGAAAATTGTAATTTACTCTAATTTATATTGAAAACTTGAAGTTCTATAATAGTTAAAAAAACTAAAATAAACGCCGGTTTAAGTTGAAAAATAATCATATCATTTAGAGGACCCCCATCACCCCATGCCATGTATCTATTTAATCTCACACACGTTTCAACTTTCAACACATGTTCAATAATAATAATTTTAATTTTTAAACTACATTCTATATAGGGAAATTAATTAAAATACCCAAAGTTTGACTTTGACTTACCAAAATACTCACTTTCTAAACCATTTTGTCAAAATACCCATTTTTTCTGCAATGGGGTTCGCGATCAGGGACCAATTTTGAAAATTAGTCTCCTGCGATCGCGAGAGGAGTCGGGCGGTGCACACTCATTTGGTGATTTTGATTTGAAATTTACACTTTCAACTCCTATAATTATTTACTTAGTTTACTTTATACCTTTTACTTTCCTAATTTTAATTTTACACCTTCATCATATTAACACATATAATCGTTTATTAACTAAAATACGTTAAAAAAATACGTTTTAATTTTAACAAGTTACACCATTGTAATCGTCTCTTTGATACCTTCGAAATGAGTCTAATATTAAATATTTTTTGATTTAATTATTTAATTATACATCATATATACTACACTAAAGTATTTTTAATATTTACAATTCATAACATTATAGTTAATTATTTAATTTATGGTATATCTCTTATTTTTTTAATTTTCGTTTTACACTCTTATCGCATTAACATAATAATCATATATTAACTAAAATATGTTAAAAAAGTACGTTTTAACATATCACATTAACATACATAATTACGTTAAAATATGTTAAGAAGTTCGATAAATATATATATATATATATAATCACGTTAAAATATGTTAAGGAGTTTGATAAATAAATAAATAAATAAATAAATATATATATATATATATATATACTAGTTATTTACCCGCTGCAATGCAGCGAGACGTATAATCCAAATAATTTGACGATTTAATCAATTATTAACTAAAATACGTTAAAAAATGTTTTTTAATTTTAACAAGTTACACCATTAATATCGTCTCGTCGATTCCTTCGAAATGAGCCCAAAATGCTTTGATTTAATTATATTATACTTATTTAGTTATTTTACTTTATACCTATTAGTTTTTTATTTTTCATTTAGTTAATATAAGATTATTATGTTAATGTGATAAGATTGTAAATCAAAATTGAAAAATAAGAGACGTACCATAAATTAAATAATTAACTATAATGTTATGAATTGTAAATATTAAAAATACTTTTATGTAGTATATATGATATATAATAAAATAATTAAATCAAAAAATATTCAATATTAGGCTCATTTCGAAGGTATCGAAGAGACGATTACAATGGCGTAACTTGTTAAAATTAAAACGTATTTTTTAACGTATTTTAGTTAATAAACGATTATAAGTGTTAATATGATGAATGTATAAAATTAAAATTAGAAAAGTAAAAGGTATAAAGTAAACTAAGTAAATAATTATAGGGGTTGAAAGTGTAAATTTCAAATCAAAAGCACCAAATGAGTGTGCACCACGGGACTCCTCTCGCGATCGCAGGAGACTAATTTTCAAAATTGGTCCCTGGTCCGCGATCGCGAACCCATCGCGGAAAAATGAGTATTTTGGTAAAATGGTTTAGAAAGTGGGTATTTTGGTAAGTCAAAGTCAAACTTTGGGTATTTTAATTAATTTCCCTTCTATATATCTTATAATTAATTATTTACTTTATATCATATTCTTACTTTTCATTTATTAATTAACATTTTTATCATATTAACATACATATATGTTGGTGCAAGTGTACCCAGCTTTAAATATTATGATATATTTTTGGTACACATAAAATCACATCTCCATATTTATTTTGATGATTACAAAACACACCGCATTATTTTGTTATCTAATATTTTATCTGAGTGTGCAGATATTTAAATGATCTCGATAATTTTTTATCTGAAGAATCCAAGTCTGAAGAGTTTCGTCATTTTATTTTAAAATGATAAACACCCTAAAATATTTTATCACTTGGATATTTCGTATCTATATAAATATATTTGAATCAAATATATATAATATATATATGTTATATTATTTAAATCTAATCTCTGTCACTGTTCATCAACTGCAAAAAGAGGTTCAGCCGAAGTAACCCTGCGTTGCCATGCTCTCATTGGACAATACTTCAGGCGGTATACCGCCAAGGTCTTCGCGGTATACCGCGACACTATTCACCCGTCACATCTTCTGCATGTGAAGCTTCTATTGTCAGCAACTTTTTCAGGCGGTATACCGCCATGTGCAACGCGGTATACCGCGGGTACTTGTAGCCGTTGATCTTTTGCAGGTTGACTTTCTCCTTGCAGTGTCTTTTTCTGACGCAGGTATACCGCGATGGTTTGGCGGTATACCGCGAAAACTCTCAAGACTGATGATCATCCAGTATAAATACAAGCATCCAGCAGCCTTCAATGCTACACCAAACTTCAGCAATAAATTCTCCCTCAGCATTTGATTATTATTCTGCTGCTTTCTTACTCACACTAAATCACTTAAACTGATAAAATTAATTTTTGAGCAAGAAATCTTGAGTTGATAGCAGATTAAAATCTCTCGATTAGTTGAATCAGCAACACAACTCAAGTGATCAAACTCTCTAAAAATATACAAGTGATAAACCTTATTCAAGAGTGCTTATTCATATTAAAATTTATACCCTCTTGTAAGTGTTTGATTTAGAGTGAGTGATCCACATTAATCTCTCAAAGAAGAGTGTTTCGCGTTTGTTGTATTAAGGTTTGTGTTTCTACCGTAAAGAACACGTTTCGTATTGGATCTCCGAGAAGTGTTATTTTCTCGAGGTGGACTAGCCAACTTTGTGTTTGGTGAACCACTTTAAAAATACCGTTGTCAAGTATTCTCTTTCCCTTATCTATTTACATTTCCGCTGTGCATTTAAATTATATCTGTTTATATAATTGTTGTATACTTATTTATTTATCTCTGCTTTATTTATTCTGTATTTATTTGTTCAAAGAATTTTTTGAAAGAAAAAGATTTTAAATACAACCTTACCCCCCCCTTAGGTTGTCCAACATTTGGTATCAGAGCAGGTCTTTCAAAAATATTCTGCATATTTTTTCTCTCTTATTCTTCTAAATGGCTCAACAAACTAATATCGTGTTTTCAAAACCTCCTTTGATAGATACTGAAAAGTTTGGCATTTGGGCCGAGCTATTTGAATGTCACGTGCGTGGCAAAAATCAAAAGATTTGGAATATTATAGAAAAAGGGAATTTTAAACCCACCATTGTGAAAGATGATGTTTATATTGATAAACCTATAGATGACTGGACTACTTCTGATGAAGCTCATTTTTGTTTAAACTTCGAAGCTAAGAATATATTATATGCTGCTTTAACAACTGATGAGATTGAAAGAGTATATACATATAAAACTGCAAATCAAATATGGGAAAGTTTAAATAATACTCATCGTGGAAACACGGAGGTTAAATCTAGTAAAGTGAATATTTTAGTTCACGATTATGAACTATTCGAAATGAAACAAGATGAGTCAATTGACTCAATGTTTAAAAGATTTAACCTTATTGTGACTACTTTGAAAGGTTTGGATCGCACTTATCCTAACGAGGACTATATAAGGAAAATCCTACGAGCCCTTCCTTCCGAGTGGATGCAAAAGATAACATCTTTAGAAGACTCCCGTGACCTTTCCATAATGAAGATAGATGACTTGATCGGTAATCTTAAAGTGCATGAAATTGCACTTAAAAGAAACAAAGATCGGGAGCAAGTTAAAAAGAAATCAATCGCTCTCAATGTCTCAACACCAAAAGATGAGAAGAAAAAGGAGAAAGCTAGCTCCTCGAAAGATCCATCCGAAACTCTCGATGAAGTCGCCATGTTGGTAAGAAACTTTTCCAAATTTCTTAATAATAATAATAAATTTTCTAACAATGGCAGATTTCAAAGAAACGGTAACTACCGTCGTGGTGGTGATAATCGATGTCGTAAGTTCCATAAACGAGACGAAAAAGTTAAGAAAAATGGCGACTCGAGTGAAGACGATAAAGCTAAGCCAAAGAGAGGCTTTTGCTACTCATGTGGTGACAAAGACCACTACGCCAATGAATGTCCGAAAAAGAACAAATTCCAAAAGAAGAAGGAGAAAGCCTTCATTGGAGGCGCGTGGAGCGAGAGTGAAGAAGAAGATGACTATCAAGCCATTTGTCTTATGGCCGATAGCGACGACGAGGTAAAATCTTCTTACTCGGATTACGATAGTGATTATGAAAGTGATAATGAAAATAATCTTGAAGAATTATATGAATCTTTTCATAAAATGGCCGCTCTTGCAAATCGTTTCCAAGATGAGAATGCTATGTTAAAAGAAACTGTAAATACATGTAAAAAGGAAATAAAAAATGTTAAACAAAAATCTGAAAATGATATGGATATAATTGCTAAATTAGAAACTAAATTAGGAGAAAAAGATTTTTGTAAATCTTGTGATGCTTTAAATAAAGAAATTGCATGCTTAAATAAAAAATCACATGAAAATATTATTTGTACAAAATGTGATATTCTTGAGAATGAGATTACATGCTTAAAGGCTAAATGTGCTTCATATGAAAAAGATAACATGCTAGCTAAAGCCTTTGAAAGTAGTAATAAAAAGGTTCTTAACATGCTTAATATGCCTAACCGTATAAAATGTAGAAAAGGCATTGGTTCCAATACTTGTGTTGATAAATGTTCATGTATACCCATCAAAAGATTTTATGAATCACCTAAAGTAAATACAAGAAATCAATATGTGCAAAAACCTCCGTATGTGCGTAAAATAAATAATGTAAATTATAATACGAGAAAACCGTATGCTCGCATGTATCATGATAAATATTCTAAACCTAATAATAATGCGAATGTAAATGCTTGTTTTTATGTGTATGACAAATATAATCGCAAAATTAAAATGGTAAATAAATGGATTCCAAAAGGAATGTTTAGTAATGATAATCCCGGTGGTATGCGTTTATGGTTTTAAATGTGTTATGTATATGTGTTATATATTATAGTAAAATATTGTTATTTGTACTTTTTATACTATTCATATATATATATACATACGTACTGCACATATATATATACATTTTATTTAATTCTTTTAATTCTTATATATATATACTTTGTTTGTTTAATGTGTTATATATATATATTAATATGGTTTGATGTATTATATATTGTGTAATATATTATATATATATATATTCTGTTTGACTTAATATATATGCATATTGGTTGACTTTTGAAACTAATTGTCAAGGACCCACGAGAAATGGGGACCATAAAAGTTACATCTTCATTATTGTAGATTGACCTTGATATGGACTGGATACTCGATAGTGGTTGCACACGTCACATGACCGGAAACAATAATCTCTTTTCATCATATAAGTCATGTGATGGTGGACAGGTAATTTTTGGAGGAAACTCCAAAGGAAATATAATTGGTAGAGGTACAGTCTCTTGCAATAATGTTCAATTTCTTAATGTTAATCATGTTGATAATTTACATTTTAATTTGTTGAGTGTTCGCCAATTGTGTAAAAATAATACAACTGTTGTCTTCGAAGAAGATTCTTGTAAAATCATAAAAAATGGCAAAGTTCTTTTAAATGGCTTTGTAAAAGGAAATTTATATATTTGTAAAACTGTTGTATCTGATAATGTATGCTTATCTTCTATTAATGATGTTTCTACTTTATGGCATAGGCGTTTAGGTCACGCTAATCTAAGATTAATGCAAAACTTAAAAAATAAGGAGCTTGTGAGTGACCTGCCAAAATTAAAGTTTGATAATCATTTTTGTGATGCTTGTCGTGTCGGCAAACAACATCACGTTTCTCATAAATCAAAAAATGTTATTTCTACTCAAAGAGTTTTAGAACTTTTACATATGGATCTTTTTGGCCCGATGGCTGTTCAAAGTTTTGGAGGAAATTTTTATACTTTGGTTATTGTGGATGATTATTCCCGTTATACTTGGACTTTATTTTTGAGACATAAAAATGAGGCTTTTGAAAAGTTTAAAATTTTGGGAAAACGAATTCAAAACCAACAAGGTTGTACGATTGTTTCCATACGTACGGACCATGGACGAGAATTCGATAATGATGTACAATTTGGTGCCTTTTGTGATAAACATGGTATAACTCATAACTTTTCGGCTCCTCGAACTCCTCAATCTAACGGGGTTGTTGAAAGGAAAAATC
The DNA here is from genome assembly GCA_033807775.1 of Saussurea involucrata. Lineage (NCBI taxonomy): Eukaryota > Viridiplantae > Streptophyta > Magnoliopsida > Asterales > Asteraceae > Saussurea > Saussurea involucrata. The sequence goes on from JAWVWS010000026.1 coordinate 173,216, forward strand.
GAACGTTGCAAGAAATGAGTAGAACTATGCTAAACGAACATCAAGTTCCCCAAAAGTTTTGGTGTGATGCCGTTGCTACCGCGACCTATGTGCTTAACCGTGTCCTAATTAGAGGTATCCTAAATAAGACACCCTATGAACTTTACCGAGGTAGAAAACCTTCCCTAGCTCACCTAAAAGTTTTTGGTTGTAAATGTTTCATTTTAAACACCAAATCCTACCTAACCAAATTTGACCCCAAAGCCTATGAGGGAGTGTTCCTAGGTTATTCTTGGAATAGCAAAGCCTATAGAATCCTAAATAAGGAGACCATGGTAGTGGAAGAATCCCTTAATGTTAGCTTTGACGAGAGTCCTCCCAAACCGAGTGCACCCTTAGCAAATGACAATGTTTGTGAAGGAGATGTCTTAGCCCAACAACTTAGTACCTTGGATTTAGGTACCCAACCTTCCACAAATAATATTGAATCTAGTGATGCCCCTCCATGCTTTATTCCACAAGGTATAGATGATCCTAACCTTAGAACCGCTCGAGGCCATCCCGTAGATCAAATTATAGGTGACCTAAACCAAAGGACAACTAGATCACAAATCCTTACCCATTGTGCTTTCCATGCCTTTATCTCAACCATAGAACCTAAAACCATAGATGAAGCTTTAGGTGATGAGGATTGGATATTGGCCATGCAAGATGAGTTAAACCAATTTACTAGGAATGATGTGTGGGACTTAGTGCCTAGCCCTAGTAGTCAAACCATTATTGGCACAAGATGGGTCTTCCGAAACAAGGTAGACGAGAACGGTGGAGTCACACGAAACAAGGCACGTTTAGTTGCCAAGGGGTACAGTCAACAAGAAGGTATAGATTATGACGAAACCTTTGCACCGGTTGCAAGGTTGGAGTCTATTCGAATGCTTCTCGCTTTTGCAAATGCTAAAGATTTTAAGTTATTTCAAATGGATGTTAAAAGTGCTTTCTTAAATGGTATTATAAATGAGGAGGTATACGTTTCTCAACCTCCCGGTTTTGAAAGTTTTGAAAACCCGACACATGTTTATAAATTAAAAAAGGCGCTTTATGGTTTAAAGCAGGCTCCGCGTGCGTGGTATGATAGATTAAAAACCTTTTTAATTGTTAGTGGTTATATTATGGGTAAAATTGATAATACTTTATTTGTGAAATATGTTCAAAATGATATTGTGGTTGTGCAAGTATATGTTGATGATATTATTTTTGGTTCCACTAATGAAAAACTGTGTAATGAATTTTCTGCGAAAATGACAAGCGAATTTGAAATGAGCATGATGGGAGAGTTAAAATACTTCTTAGGATTGCAAATAAAACAATGTGAAACTGGTATTTTTATTAGTCAATCTAAATATTGTAAAGATATGTTGAAAAAGTTTAACTTTGAAAATGTCAAACCCGTTGAAACTCCAATGACCACAAATTTGCAATTATCTCGTGACGAGGAGGGAAACGATTTTAATGAAAAGATTTATCGTGGTATGATTGGTAGTTTATTATATTTAACTGCTAGTAGACCTGACATTATGTTTAGTGTATGTTTATGTGCTCGTTTTCAATCTTCACCTAAACAATCTCACTATGAAGCTGTCAAGCGTATTTTTCGATATTTACGAGGTACTACTAATCTTGGCTTATGGTACGCAAAGCAACCCGAGTTAGAAGTAACGTGTTTTGCCGATTCCGATCTTGGTGGATCTATTGTTGACCGAAAAAGTACTAGTGGGGTATGTGCCTTTATAGGTCTCTCACTTGTATCTTGGTTCTCTAAGAAACAACAATCCGTAGCTTTGTCTACCACCGAAGCGGAATATGTAGCCGCCGCAAGAGCATGTGCTCAAGTCCTATGGATGAAACACACACTTACCGATTTTGAGGTACACCTAACCAAAATTCCAATTATGTGTGATAACTCAAGTGCCATAAACTTAAGTAAAAATCCCGTTTTGCATTCTCGTACCAAACATATTGAATTGAGACATCATTTTTTACGAGATAATGTTCAAAAAGGCAAAATCGTGCTTGAAAAGGTTGATTCGGAAGATAATTTGGCCGATATTTTCACTAAAGCTCTAAACAAGAAGGCGTTCTTTAAATTAAGACTTGGTTTAGGCATGCTTGAGTATAACCCTTGATACATACTAACTCTCAAATATTTCATTTTTTGAGGGGGAGCATCTTTCGAGGGGGAGCATAAGCGACTTTCTTAAACCCTTTTTGCTTCGACAAAAGGGGGAGAGAAACCGAGTATGCTCTCGTGTTTAGCGTTGTGTTTGTCATCATCAAAAAGGGGGAGATTGTTGGTGCAAGTGTACCCAGCTTTAAATATTATGATATATTTTTGGTACACATAAAATCACATCTCCATATTTATTTTGATGATTACAAAACACACCGCATTATTTTGTTATCTAATATTTTATCTGAGTGTGCAGATATTTAAATGATCTCGATAATTTTTTATCTGAAGAATCCAAGTCTGAAGAGTTTCGTCATTTTATTTTAAAATGATAAACACCCTAAAATATTTTATCACTTGGATATTTCGTATCTATATAAATATATTTGAATCAAATATATATAATATATATATGTTATATTATTTAAATCTAATCTCTGTCACTGTTCATCAACTGCAAAAAGAGGTTCAGCCGAAGTAACCCTGCGTTGCCATGCTCTCATTGGACAATACTTCAGGCGGTATACCGCCAAGGTCTTCGCGGTATACCGCGACACTATTCACCCGTCACATCTTCTGCATGTGAAGCTTCTATTGTCAGCAACTTTTTCAGGCGGTATACCGCCATGTGCAACGCGGTATACCGCGGGTACTTGTAGCCGTTGATCTTTTGCAGGTTGACTTTCTCCTTGCAGTGTCTTTTTCTGACGCAGGTATACCGCGATGGTTTGGCGGTATACCGCGAAAACTCTCAAGACTGATGATCATCCAGTATAAATACAAGCATCCAGCAGCCTTCAATGCTACACCAAACTTCAGCAATAAATTCTCCCTCAGCATTTGATTATTATTCTGCTGCTTTCTTACTCACACTAAATCACTTAAACTGATAAAATTAATTTTTGAGCAAGAAATCTTGAGTTGATAGCAGATTAAAATCTCTCGATTAGTTGAATCAGCAACACAACTCAAGTGATCAAACTCTCTAAAAATATACAAGTGATAAACCTTATTCAAGAGTGCTTATTCATATTAAAATTTATACCCTCTTGTAAGTGTTTGATTTAGAGTGAGTGATCCACATTAATCTCTCAAAGAAGAGTGTTTCGCGTTTGTTGTATTAAGGTTTGTGTTTCTACCGTAAAGAACACGTTTCGTATTGGATCTCCGAGAAGTGTTATTTTCTCGAGGTGGACTAGCCAACTTTGTGTTTGGTGAACCACTTTAAAAATACCGTTGTCAAGTATTCTCTTTCCCTTATCTATTTACATTTCCGCTGTGCATTTAAATTATATCTTTTTATATAATTGTTGTATACTTATTTATTTATCTCTGCTTTATTTATTCTGTATTTATTTGTTCAAAGAATTTTTTGAAAGAAAAAGATTTTAAATACAACCTTACCCCCCCCTTAGGTTGTCCAACAATATATTAACTAAGTATGTGAAAAAAATATTTTTCTTCTTTACCAAATTACACTATTATATGTATATCGTCAATTTTTCAAAATCAGTTCAATATTAAATGGTTTTAGATTTAACCACATTATAATATATCATGAATATTATGAAATTATTTGGGAACCTAATTTTTTTGGATAAGGTTCATCTAGGCTTTGCCTAGACTACATCCTTGGCAATTTGGAAACAAACAAACAAAGCGAACGTCTGAGACTAAGCCTGACCACAAAATGCTGACGTCTGGACTCGAACCCGGGGTGGATGGGATATTCCACCACATCCCCCCAAGCCCTTGCCAACACGCCAGCCATTTTTTGATAGTGGTTTCACCTCCTAGCTACTTTTTTCTTACTATGACTGAAATAGCATCAGGTCCGCAATTACGGTTCTACCTCAAAAACACCCAAAAAAATTCAAATTTGATCGACTTTTCTTAAAAAAAATTGACCTAGGTCCACAACATGTAAATAAAAAGTGGAAAATCAATCAGATTCCTTTTTTAAAGGTAGGTTCGTAATTACGGATCTCGTGCTATTTTGGTAATTTTAGAGAGAATGTGACTAAAAAGTTAAATCACCATCAAAAAATGAATAAAACAATTAATTTCCCAAATTATTTTTAATACTTACAACTTATACCTTTATAGTTTTTGTTTTGAAACACAACAGTTTAATAATTATTTACTTAACTTGTTTTATATTATATTTTTATTTTATACTCTTATCTTATTAGTATATATAATTATATGTTAGTTAAAACACATTAAAGAATGCATTACTTTCTTTTATAAATTATATCAATATAATTTTTTCGTAATATATTAAAAATGAGTTCAATATTAAAACACATAAATATTTTGAAAATGACATCATTTCTTTTCCTCCTCTCACTCTTTTTCTACTTATTCATAAAAAATAATTACCGTGCAACAATATAAAACAAAAAAGGATGACATATAAAATTAATTTTAAATATGTAAACTAAATATGTATTGTTATTTACAAAATATCTATACTATATTATAAAACATTTATGAAAAACTCTTAAAAACAACTAATGAAGCTTCATGTATCGCTATTTAATGCTAATTACTTAAAATCTCTTAAAAACAATTAATGAAGCTTTATGTACCGCTTTTAATGTTAATTACTTGATCAATACTTGTTGGTGATTTTAGTGAAATCATCGGTCCATTTTGTGTAGTTGGATTCACAAAGGTAATAATGGGGTTGGTAGCTAAGCTATAACATGAGTTAGGAGGTGTGGAGTGCACACTCGTGTAAGCTAACTAAAACCCGGGATTGTTGGACGGTTAAAATCGACAAGTTACAAAGTGGTTTCTTGAGCTGGGCATCGGGGCCACTTGTGGCGCTACTTATCTAGCGCGGGAAGTAGCCCCAAGCTCTGGAATGTTGCCCGCGCTCCTTTTGGGGCTACTTATCTAGCGCGGGAAGTAGCGCCTGTTGCCCGCGCTCCTTTTGGGGCTACTTATCTAGCACGGGAAGTAGCGCCGGCGTCAGGGATGTTTTCTCACTTTGTAACTCCCGTTTTTTGTAACCGACGTCATTAAGTCCACAATCAAATCTCATTAAATGAGAGATTATTTCCTGGTTCAATACAATGTAGGTTACGATTCTCTAAAGGTGTATAAGTATGAATCGATTAGTGCCTTAATCGAGACACCGAAACAAAGAGATTATCCCCTAGAGAATTTCGTGATACCCAGGCATATAGGGTCGAAATATCTCTTACGGAAAGCGAGCTCTCACGCGATCTCTGCGTTTATCCAAGTTATTCTACATCTATTTCTCTCCCCAATTTTCGAATTCCTCCAACAATCGTAAGAGATATTTGCTTATCGCGAGAGAGATGGCGAATGATCAAACTGTAAGAGACATGACTTCCAAGTTCACGAAACTTGAGAAGTTTGAAGGCGTAGACTTCCATAGATGGCAGAAGAAGATGCACTTCTTATTGACAACTTTGAAGGTGGCGTATGTACTAAGCACCCCGATACCGGAGCTGATGGAGAACGAGACGTTGGAGGTTACCCGGCGTCGCGGCAAGTGGGAGAATGACGACTACATCTATCGTGGCCACATCTTGAACGGTATGTGTGACTCCCTCTTCGATATCTATCAAAATGTGGAATCCTCCAAAGAGCTATGGGACTCTCTCGAGTCCAAATACATGGCGGAGGATGCTTCTAGTAAGAAGTTCCTGGTTTGTAATTTCAACAATTACAAGATGGTGGACTCAAGGCCGGTGATGGAGCAATTCAATGAGATACTTCGCATTTTAGGCCAATATGCTCAACACAATATGAAGATGGACGAATCCATCTCCGTATCGAGCATAATTGATAAATTGCCTCCCTCTTGGAAAGACTTTAAACACATGTTGAAACATAAGAAGGAAGAGTTGTCTATTGTGCAACTCGGTAGTCACTTGCGCATAGAGGAATCTCTTCGGGCGCAAGAGGCTGAGAAACCTAAAGTAAAGGAGGTTTCTGCACCTTCGGTGAACATGGTGGAAGAGAGAAAGACTAATAATTTCAAGGGAAAACAAAAGTTCAACGAAGCCAAGAAAGGGTCCAACAAGAAGGTTAAATTAACCTGTTGGACATGTGGGATGACCGGCCATCTCAAGCGGGATTGTCGGGTTGTCAAGAATAAAGGTGGAGCAAGCACAAGTGGTGTTGGGCAAGGATCCAAGGATCAAAACCCACGGCAAGGTCAGTTTCTTGACTTTGGTTTGTAATTCAAATTTGAATTATGTACCACTAATATCCTAATCTGTTTATGTGCAGGATGATGATGTTGCTTGGTGTAACATCCTAAATTTTGCTATTATTATTTTAATAATAAAATGTTTTGGTATTTGGAGTAACCTTGAATTATATAGAGAAATTATAATTCAAATAGGGTTAAAATACAAATGATGAAAGTTGAAAGATTTATTTTGAGAGTAAATAAATTAAGTTATTATGATTTTAATTATGTATGAGGTGTGTTAGGTTATGTCTTTAAATTTAGAGGGTTGTGGTGTCATTTTATTAAAGTTGGGGGTTCATTGGGTAAAATGGCTAGTGACTCATGTGTTTAAGGTTGGGGTGTCCAAATACTAAGTCATTAGAAGGTTAAGTGGGTGACTAAGTGTATGAATGTGTCATATCTTGTGTGTGTTCGGTTTGCTTGAGAGAAAGAAAAACCGAGATTTGAGATAGAGAATTTGAGAAGAAGAAATAGCAAGGAGAAACAAAGAATTTAGTTGATTTTGGAAGTAATTAAAGAAATCCAAGGTAAACTATTCTTAACTATTATGTTTATAAATTGTTAGATAAGTTTAAGAAATGGGTTGTTATGAAATATAGATGTTTTGGGGAGTTTGATTACATGAGTAGGTTTAGTTTATAACCTTAAACGTATCTGCAAATTGGCATAAACAAACATAGATTAAAAGTACAAAAATCTGGGTTTAGAATGAATTTAGTGGACTGATACTTGGTTGAATATCATCGAAGTCGCAACCTTGAGTTGCGACATTCATGATTGTCGCAATGGGCAATTGCGACTTGGAGTTGGAGTCGCAGTAGACCATTGCGACTTGGCTTTGGAATCGCAACAGTTAGTTGCGACTTGGGTTGAAATCGCAATGGGCAGTTGCGACTTGGTACTGTAGTCGCAACAATTCACCGCGATTTGGATTTGAGATCGCAATAGAGGACTGCGACTTCAGTTGGTTGCGATTTGGAAGTGAAATCGCAATAGGTGATTGCGATTTCAGTTCATTGCGACTTGAGATGTGATTTTAAGAGATTAAGGATTTTCAGTTGTAGAGGGTTCTGTTTTGATGATTAATATCAGTATATGTAATTGAATAATACAGTAAGCTGTGGTAGTGAAGAAAGGAGCCGTTACGTGTTAAAAAGGACTAAAAGAAATAATAACGCATCAGGTGAGTTTATTCAACTCTCTTTAAAATTCAGTAATTAATCTTGAATTAGATGCTTTATATGTATGCATGAATATGTCTTATGTGGATTTGATTAAATTAGAGATAAGCCAAGAGGGCGATTAAAAGTTGTGTTATGTTGGTTACCATGTTAAAGTTTCCAAGATGAGTTATATATGAAATTGATGAACTAGTATTTATTATAAATCTTGCATGCTAAGTTTGATTATTTACTACATGAAATTACTATGTGGTTATGAACTCTAAATATAATTTGAAGCTTGATTGAGATATTAACTTCCATGCTAAGTTAAAGAGGAGATATTAATATTCTTGATATTTTATATATATATATAGAATATGTTCGGAGAAATGATATACTGTATGCTGGACGCATATAGTAGTATCGATTATTACATATATTATATTATGTGATTATGTGCTTTTACTAAAATAGGCATCCGGTCACCGAGGGCACTTGGGTACGGTATGATGGGAACCGATTACTCGCCATAGACCAAAGGGATGTAATTTTAGTAATTGGGTGAACCTTGAATCATGAGTCTCGATTTGAGTATCGCGATATTATAATCCCATGGGGACCATTGATTCTGAGGTGGAATGTGGAATCAGCAGAGTTTGCTTAATGATTCCCATTTCGATTTGGGAAGATCGGAGATTTCCCTGTGATGAGAGGAAGATTAGAGATAGGCATAAAGTAAATTGTAATCTCTACTTCCTGATTAAGAAATAGGCAGGTTTTGACTTGTAATTTCTTGTGTGTGATTATTGATTGTGAATCTGGAATAATTCAGAGTTAACTCTTATTTTTGTTATTACGATTAAATGCGTTAGTCGTAGGAAATTGGGAGTGGGGTAGATTCCCCGATTTGAAAAGGAGTTGTCGTACGGTAAGATGGGTGAGAACAGGTTTGAGTTATCCGTTCATGTTTTAATTATTAAATTTTATTTTGATTTGAGTATCCTCACTAGGCGAAAGCCTAATGTTTCAAGTTGAATCTTCTTACCAGGTACAAGCTCCGGGAAATAGCGGGAATGAGAGACGAGAACTTTTGGAAAGATTCAGACTTAGAGATACCGGAGGATCTAGAGATTTTGATGCTTTTGGGACGGTTGTTTAGATAACTGGATTAATCTGATTGTTATGTTATGATTAGATTAATAAGTTATTTAAGTAATGACGTTTGTATATAGAAACCTTACATTTGATCCTCAGGGTATATAAGTTTGAAAGTTTTTGATCATAACTTGTGATAAATTTCAAGGTTTAAATTGACCCTGTTTTTAGGGTGTTTCAGTATGGTATCAGAGCCTTAGTTTAAGTGAACTAGGTATGAATTTGAGATACCTAGACTTAAGCTGAGATGAGTTAAGTTATGATCCGTGAGTTTTGGTTAGAAATACTAAGAATGGGTAGTCTTAGAGTCGACAGAAATACGCGAAGTTGGTACTGTAACAATGGTAATGAGAATTCTCATGTATGATATGTTCGCAATTTCAATTAGCTACTGTTATTATGAATATATTATTACACAAGCATACTTGTTTCTAAATTGTTACAGTGACTGATTAGCGGTAAAGTATGTATTGTATGTTTAGTTGTATAAACCATTAACTGATGAGTATTCTTTTATGCTCCATCAGAACGATGGTGAATACGCCCCCGAGGTCTCCAAATTCTTCGATGAATAGGAATTGGTTAGACGATGCTGGAGAGAGACAAACTGGATTGGGCGGAGTTCCTGATACGCCATCAGATTTTCTTTCCTTGGGAGGAATGCGAAGTCGAGTACATCCAGGAGGTACTAGTAATGTTGATCAAACGTCGTCAGATTCAGGTATGGAGGGGCGAATAATGGATAATGTGACTCGGCTGATGAATGCTTCAATGGAGAGGCAAGCAGAGATGATGAATACTGTAATGGGGAGACATGCAGAGATGTTTACGAAATTGATTAATGATCGAAATGTGGAGCCAAGGAGAACAGTGACCGATACTAATGTGATAAATTCGATTGTAAATCCAGGAGTGGAGACAGTTAGAAGGGTTGACAGAAACTGTTCTTACAAAACGTTCCTAAGTTGTAAACCACCAGAATTCAAGGGAGATGATAATCCAGTGGTTTGTATGAACTGGATAAGAGAAATCGAGCAGGCTTTTCGTGCCTGTGAATGTACAGATGAGAGATCTAAGGTGAGATTTGGATCACAAATGTTGCGTGGCAAAGCGTTGCAGTGGTGGAATGTGTTGTCATCAACTGTAACCGAAGCAACTTTGAATTCCGTAACTTGGAGTCAGTTTAAAGCAAAGATTTTAGAAGAATATTGTAACGAGCATGAGATGGACCGAATCGAAGAAGAGTTTTGGAATATTAAGAAGGGTAATATGTCGGTGAGAAAATATACCGAGGTCTTTATGGAGAAACTAAATCTTGTGGGGCACGTGGCTTCAACAGAGAAAGAAAAGATTAAGTATTATTTGAAAGGTCTACCAGCCGATATGATGACAAGGGTTCACAGTTCAAAATCTGCTACCTTGAGGGAGACGATTGAGGAAGCAAAGGTGATCGAGGAAATGTATGTGAAAGACAAGGAGGAGAAAGCGCAAGTCGGAGAAAAGAGAAAATGGGAGGGTCGTTCCGAACCTTCTCCAAAATTAAGATTATTCGGAAAGAACATTCGCAATGATTCTCGTAGAGAACCGAGTTGGTGTTCAAAATGTAAAAGTAAACATTTTGGCCAATGCCGTGTGGTTGGAAATCAATGTTTCAAGTGTGGGAAGATGGGACATATGGCGTCAAATTGTACAGTGCCTGGGTCGGTTTGTTTTGAATGTCAGCAACCGGGTCATTTTCGAAAAGATTGTCCGAAGTTGAAAAGAGGAGGAGATCAGGGGAGAAAGCTGGATATTCCCAAACCAACCGGTCGTGCATTCCAAATGACTGCTGATGAAGCGAAGGGGTTAAAGGACGTGGTCTCGGGTACATTTCTTATAAACTCTATTCCTGCACGTGTGTTGTTTGATAGTGGCGCAAATTTCTCTTTTGTATCCAAGATGTTTCAACATAAACTAGCTATGCCTGTTACTACTCTAGGAGATGCCTTAGTAGTCGAAATAGCTAATGGAGTTCAGACTTTGGTTAAGGAGAGCCTGGCCGATTGTAAGATTATGATAGAGGGAACAGAATTTCCGGTTAACTTGTTGTTAATGGAAATTGGGAGTTTTGATATTGTGGTAGGGATGGACTGGTTGAGCAACAACCAGGCAGAAATTATGTGCGCAAAGAAGCTGATTCGAATTCCAATGGGCGAGAAAGATAGTGTATTCGTATTCGGAGAAAAACAGGAAGGATAAATTCCGTTGATTTCAGTGATGAAGGCACGGAAATGTTTATCGAAAGGGTGTTGGTCTCATCTAGCCTATGTTATTGATACAAAGTTAGAAAAGAAAAATATTCAAGATATCAACGTGGTGCGTGAGTTTCCGGATGTGTTCCCGGATGACCTTCCAGGTTTGCCAGTTGAAAGACAGGTGGAGTTTCGTATTGATATTATTCCTGGATCGGCACCGATTGCACGAGCACCTTATCGTTTAGCACCCGCTGAGATGAAAGAGATGATGACTCAGCTTCAGGAGTTATTGGATAAGGGTTTCGTAAGACCAAGTTCTTCACCTTGGGGAGCTCCAGTTTTATTTGTTAAGAAGAAAGATGGTACCATGAGAATGTGTATTGATTACCGAGAGTTGAATAAGGTAACTATTAAGAACAAGTATCCGCTTCCGAGGATTGATGATCTATTCGATCAACTCCAAGGTGCGGGATGCTTTTCAAAGATAGACTTAAGATCTGGATACCATCAAGTGCGAGTAAGAGATGAAGACGTTTCAAAAACAGCGTTTAGAACAAGATATGGGCATTATGAGTTCCTTGTGATGCCATTTGGGTTGACAAATGCTCCTGCAGTATTTATGGATTTGATGAACAGAGTGTGTCGACCATTTTTAGATAAGTTTGTCATTGTGTTTATTGATGACATACTTATTTATTCAAAGACTGAGGAAGATCATGAGCAACATCTTCGTGAAGTCTTAGAAGTTTTAAGAAGAGAGAAGTTATACGCCAAGTTTTCAAAGTGTGAATTTTGGTTGAAGGAAGTGCAGTTTCTAGGTCATGTAATTACTTCTGAAGGAGTTAAAGTAGATCCTTCAAAGATTGAAGCGATGACGAATTGGGAGACACCTAGAAGTGCATCTGAGATAAGAAGCTTTCTGGGATTAGCAGGTTATTATAGAAGATTCATAAAATATTTTTCTAAGATTGCATCTGCTTTGACGTTGTTAACCAGAAAGAATGAGAAGTTTGTTTGGACGGAGAAACAGGAAACAGCTTTCAGAATTTTACGTCAAAAACTGTGTGAAGCACCTATTCTTGCCCTGCCAGAAGGGCCAGAAGATTTTGTTGTATATAGTGATGCTTCAAAGATGGGTTTAGGATGTGTGCTAATGCAAAGGGGCAAAGTGATTGCCTATGCCTCAAGACAGCTTAAAGAGCATGAAAAGAATTATCCTACCCATGATTTAGAGTTAGCAGTAGTGGTGTTCGCTTTGAAGTTGTGGCGACACTATTTGTATGGAACGAAGTGTACTCTTTATACTGATCACAAGAGTTTGCAACATGTTTTTGATCAGAAAGAATTAAACATGAGGCAGCGAAGATGGTTAGAATTGCTTAAGGATTATGATTGTGAATTGCATTACCATCCTGGTAAAGCAAATGTCGTAGCGGATGCCTTAAGTAGAAAAGAATATGGTGGGTGTTTGAAATCGGTAAATGTTAGAATTGATGTAACGTCAAGTTTGATGGAAAAGATCAAAGAAGCACAAGTGATTGCTTTGCAAGAGGAAAATCTGAAAGAGGAAGTAATGGGTAAGCAACATCTTCAGTTGACTGAAGATGGTCGGGGGATTAAATTGTTTCAAGGAAGAGTTTGGGTGCCTAAAATGGGAGGAAATCGAGAGTTGATTCTCGAAGACGCTCATAGATCTAAGTATTCCATACATCCTGGGAGTACGAAGATGTATCGAGATTTGAAATTGCATTATTGGTGGCCAGCGATGAAAGTAGATGTGGCTCGAAAGGTAGAAATGTGTACAACATGTTCGTTAGTGAAAGCTGAACATCAGAAACCTTACGGAAGTTTCCAATCCTTGGAAATTCCAGAATGGAAGTGGGAGAAGATTACCATGGACTTTGTGACGAAGTTACCAAAGACGCAAAAAGGTAACGACACAATATGGGTAATCGTGGATAGATTAACTAAGAGTGCTCATTTTCTAGCAATGAAAGAGGCATCACCAATTGAGAAATTAGCAAAGTTGTATATTGATGAAGTGGTGTCAAGGCATGGTATACCGGTGTCGATAGTGTCAGATCGTGATAGTCGGTTTACCTCGAGATTTTGGCGATCATTGCAAGAAGAATTGGGTACTAAAGTTAATTTGAGTACTGCTTTTCATCCACAGACCGATGGACAGAGTGAGCGGACTATTCAAACTTTGGAGGATATGCTCAGGTGTTGTGTTTTAGATTTTGGTGGTAACTGGGATACGCATCTACCGTTAGTAGAATTTGCGTATAACAATAGTTATCATTCGAGCATCGGGAGAGCACCCTTTGAAGCGTTGTATGGTCGTAAGTGTAGAACTCCGGTGTGTTGGCTAGAAGCCGGGGAGAAACAATTTGCTGGTCCAGAGTTAGTACAGCAAACATCGGATAAAGTAAAAGAGATTTGACAGCATATGAAAGCAGCCCAAGATAGACAGAAAAGTTATGCTGACCCGAAGCGGAGACCAAAGGAATTTTCAAGTTGGGGAGCGTGTGATGCTCAAGGTATCCCCATGGAAAGGTGTGATAAGGTTTGGAAAACGTGGGAAGTTGAGTCCTCGTTTTCTAGGACCTTTCACCATTGTTGAGAGAATTGGGTTACAGGCTTACAAGTTAGATCTTCCACCAGAGTTGGAAGGGGTTCATAATACTTTTCATGTATGTTATCTTCGGAAGTGTTTAGCCGAAGAGGAGGATGTGATTCCACTCACAGATGTGAGGATAGATGAAAAGAGTCGTTGTGTAGAGGAACCAGAGGCAATTTTAGAAAGATCGGTTAGAAAACTACGTAGTGGTAAAGAAGTAGCTATGTTGAAAGTACAGTGGAAACACCATAGAGGTACTAATGTAACTTTAGAGTCAGAAGAGAGTATGAGGAGTAGGTATCCTCATTTGTTTACCTGACTTTGATTTCGAGGACGAAATCCTTTTCAAGTTGGGGAGTATTGTAACATCCTAAATTTTGCTATTATTATTTTAATAATAAAATGTTTTGGTATTTGGAGTAACCTTGAATTATATAGAGAAATTATAATTCAAATAGGGTTAAAATACAAATGATGAAAGTTGAAAGATTTATTTTGAGAGTAAATAAATTAAGTTATTATGATTTTAATTATGTATGAGGTGTGTTAGGTTATGTCTTTAAATTTAGAGGGTTGTGGTGTCATTTTATTAAAGTTGGGGGTTCATTGGGTAAAATGGCTAGTGACTCATGTGTTTAAGGTTGAGGTGTCCAAATACTAAGTCATTAGAAGGTTAAGTGGGTGACTAAGTGTATGAATGTGTGATATCTTGTGTGTGTTCGGTTTGCTTGAGAGAAAGAAAAACCGAGATTTGAGATAGAGAATTTGAGAAGAAGAAATAGCAAGGAGAAACAAAGAATTCAGTTGATTTTGGAAGTAATTAAAGAAATCCAAGGTAAACTATTCTTAACTATTATGTTTATAAATTGTTAGATAAGTTTAAGAAATGGGTTGCTATGAAATATAGATGTTTTGGGGAGTTTGATTACATGAGTAGGTTTAGTTTATAACCTTAAACGTATCTGCAAATTGGCATAAACAAACATAGATTAAAAGTACAAAAATCTAGGTTTAGAATGAATTTAGTGGACTGATACTTGGTTGAATATCATCGAAGTCGCAACCTTGAGTTGCGACATTCATGATTGTCGCAATGGGCAATTGCGACTTGGAGTTGGAGTCGCAGTAGACCATTGCGACTTGGCTTTGGAATCGCAACGGTTAGTTGCGACTTGGGTTGAAATCGCAATGGGCAGTTGCGACTTGGTACTGTAGTCGCAACAGTTCACTGCGATTTGGATTTGAGATCGCAATAGAGGACTGCGACTTCAGTTGGTTGCGATTTGGAAGTGAAATCGCAATAGGTGATTGCGATTTCAGTTCATTGCGACTTGAGATGTGATTTTAAGAGATTAAGGATTTTCAGTTGTAGAGGGTTCTGTTTTGATGATTAATATCAGTATATGTAATTGAATAATACAGTAAGCTGTGGTAGTGAAGAAAGGAGCCGTTACGTGTTAAAAAGGACTAAAAGAAATAATAACACATCAGGTGAGTTTATTCAACTCTCTTTAAAATTCAGTAATTAATCTTGAATTAGATGCTTTATATGTATGCATGAATATGTCTTATGTGGATTTGATTAAATTAGAGATAAGCCAAGAGGGAGATTAAAAGTTGTGTTATGTTGGTTACCATGTTAAAGTTTCCAAGATGAGTTATATATGAAATTGATGAACTAGTATTTATTATAAATCTTGCATGCTAAGTTTGATTATTTACTACATGAAATTACTATGTGGTTATGAACTCTAAATATAATTTGAAGCTTGATTGAGATATTAACTTCCATGCTAAGTTAAAGAGGAGATATTAATATTCTTGATATTTTATATATATATAGAATATGTTCGGAGAAATGATATACTGTATGCTGGACGCATATAGTAGTATCGATTATTACATATATTATATTATGTGATTATGTGCTTTTACTAAAATAGGCATCCGGTCACCGAGGGCACTTGGGTACGGTATGATGGGAACCGATTACTCGCCATAGACCAAAGGGATGTAATTTTAGTAATTGGGTGAACCTTGAATCATGAGTCTCGATTTGAGTATCGCGATATTATAATCCCATGGGGACCATTGATTCTGAGGTGGAATGTGGAATCAGCAGAGTTTGCTTAATGATTCCCATTTCGATTTGGGAAGATCGGAGATTTCCCTGTGATGAGAGGAAGATTAGAGATAGGCATAAAGTAAATTGTAATCTCTACTTCCTGATTAAGAAATAGGCAGGTTTTGACTTGTAATTTCTTGTGTGTGATTATTGATTGTGAATCTGGAATAATTCAGAGTTAACTCTTATTTTTGTTATTACGATTAAATGAGTTAGTCGTAGGAAATTGGGAGTGGGGTAGATTCCCCGATTTGAAAAGGAGTTGTCGTACGGTAAGATGGGTGAGAACAGGTTTGAGTTATCCGTTCATGTTTTAATTATTAAATTTTATTTTGATTTGAGTATCCTCACTAGGCGAAAGCCTAATGTTTCAAGTTGAATCTTCTTACCAGGTACAAGCTCCGGGAAATAGCGGGAATGAGAGACGAGAACTTTTGGAAAGATTCAGACTTAGAGATACCGGAGGATCTAGAGATTTTGATGCTTTTGGGACGGTTGTTTAGATAACTGGATTAATCTGATTGTTATGTTATGATTAGATTAATAAGTTATTTAAGTAATGATGTTTGTATATAGAAACCTTACATTTGATCCTCAGGGTATATAAGTTTGAAAGTTTTTGATCATAACTTGTGATAAATTTCAAGGTTTAAATTGACCCTGTTTTTAGGGTGTTTCACTTGGTGAATCGACTCGGGTGTAACAAGTCGTGTGTTCAAAGATCGCCGTTGGTTCGCCTATATGGAACCGGTTGAAGACGGATTAATGATACACATGGGGAACGAGTCGAGTGCTACCATTCTTGGAAGAGGCTTAGTTAGGCTAGAATCTAGTTCTAGCAAAATAGTTGAATTTTTAATGTTTTGTATGTACCACGAATTCGAAAGAATTTGGTTTCCGGTAACATCTTGAATAAGTTAGGATATAGGCAAGTTTGTGAGTCGGACAAGTTTATCTTGTCAAAGGATGGCTCTTGTATAGGATTTGATTTTATGTTGAATAACATGCTTGAATTAAATTTGAATGAAGGAATGTTGTTTCAAATTTTGTGTATGATACAATTGAATTGCCTTATGTTGTTTTATAAATTGCTTTATGATACAAATGAATTTTGTGTTTAAAATTCTGGTTATGTTGCAATTGAATTTTGTCTAAATTCTGTTTATGTTACTTATGAATTTTTTGTTTAAAATTCGGTTTATATCGCATATGAATTTTTGGTTTAAAATTCTGTTTATGTTGCATATGAATTTTTGTTTAAAATTCTGTTTATATTGCAAATGAATTTTGTTTAAAATTCTGCTAATGTTGCAAATGAATCTTGTTTAATATTCTGTTTATGTTGCATATGAATTTTTGTTTAAAATTCTGTTTATATTGCAAATGAATTTTGTTTAAAATTCTGCTAATGTTGCAAATGAATCTTGTTTAATATTCTGTTTATGTTGCATATCATGTGAATTTTTGTTTACAATTCTGTTCATGTTGCATGTGAATTTTGTTTTAAAATTTTGTTTATGCTACTTTATGAATTGCTTGATGGATTTTGGGGTGAAGCCATGTTAACGGCTTGTTTCTTGTTGAATCGAGTTCCCAATAAAAGGAACAAGATTACCCCGTATGAACTTTGGTTCAAAGGCCTAACTTGAGTTTTATTCAAGTTTGGGAGTGACGAGCGGTTGTTCGATCACCCGAACCCATAAGGAAGACTTTGGGTGATGCATCTTTGTTGGATATGCCGAGCATTCCAAAGCATATAGGTTCTATGTTATTGAACCTAATGATTCTATAGCGACTCACACCGTTATAGAATCGAGAGATGCGATATTTGATGAGACTAGATTCTCTTTAATGCCGAGGCCTAAGGACATAGTTCCAAATACTAGTGAAACTAGTGAGGTTGATGAACAAGCAATTGTTCCAACCGAATCTCCGATGCTTCGAATGAGCAAAAGAGGAAGGATTGAAAAATCCTTTGGTCCCGATTTCCAAGTGTATTTGGTAGAGGGATCAAGAGATGAGATTGGATCCCAATTCCTTACTGTTATAGTGTTGAGGAGGATCCAAAATCATTTGATGAGGCTATTAAGTCTCAAGATGTTGCTTTCTAGAAAGAAGCAATACATGATGAGATGGACTCCATCATGGGGAATAATACTTGGGTATTATCGGACTTGCCACCAGGTTGCAAACCTTTGGGATGCAAGTGGGTCTTCAAAAGGAAGATGAAAGCGGATGGATCAATCGACAAGTTCAAAGCTCGATTAGTGATTCAAGGCTTTAGGCAACGGGAAGGCATAGATTAATTTGTTACTTATGCCCCGGTTGCAAGAATCTCCATGATTAAATTGTTGATAGCTTTAGGTGCTATTCACAATTTAGTGATTCACCAAATGGATGTCAAAACGACATTCTTGAATGGTGATTTGGAGGAGGAAGTTTACATGAAACAACCGGAAGGTTTTGTTATGCCCGAGATGGAGCATAAGGCATGTAAACTTGTAATGACATATGTCGGATTTCCTTCGGTTTTGGAGGGATATTCGGATGCAAGTTGGATTACCAATTTGAAAGATCACTCTTCCACGAGTGGTTGGGTATACTTTCTTGGGGGAGGTGCCATCTCATTGGCTTCCAAGAAGCAAACTTGCATCACGAGTTCGACTATGGAGTCGGAATTTGTGGCGTTAGCCGCTGCCGGTAAAGAGGCGGAATGGCTAAGGAATTTGGTCCATGAAATTCCAGGCTACTTTGGCTAAAGCTTATAGTCAAGTGTATAATGGCAAGTCTAGACACTTAGGTGTTAGACACAACATGATTCGTGAGCTAATCACGAATGAGGTGATTTCGGTTAAGTTTGTTCGGTCACAACAAAATCTAGCGGACCACTTGACGAAGGGGTTAGCTAGGTACTTGGTTCACAAGTCGGTGATAGGGATGGGATTAAAGTCCATCTAAATCTCTAACGGTGAGATACCCAATTCCCTTCTAGTACAACGTTAGAAGTTGAATTCAATGGGGAAGCTCACTCTAAGAGATTGGAGCACAAGACGGTCATCCCAAGGTGTGTGCTCGGTACTGCAAGTGAAGGAGGTAATTGTTCTTTTGTAAAAATGCATGTGCAGGTGCATGAGGAAAAGAACTACCTATATGAGTGTGAAGTGTGGCCGCTTCAAAAAGATTGGACTTGGCTTTGATACACTCACGAATGGATAAGGACACATGGCATGTATAGTGTCAAGTTTATACGTTAGAGAGTCTTTTAAATTCATGTGTATGTTATCTTCCGGTACTCAAATGGGTTGACGGGTTCAATCCATAGGACACCCGGATTCTCGAGTATTTGAAATGTGTAATGTACTAAGATGGAAATTCAATCTTTTAGATATTTTCATTTATGCATGAGTTTGTTTACCTGTATTGTAATTTTATTTTGTGAATCAAGGATTGCACTAAAATGGGGGAGGAATGTTGGTGATTTTAGTGAAATCATCGGTCCATTTTGTGTAGTTGGATTCACAAAGGTAATAATGGGGTTGGTAGCTAAGCTATAACATGAGTTAGGAGGTGTGGAGTGCACACTCGTGTAAGCTAACTAGAACCCGGGATTGTTGGACGGTTAAAATCGACAAGTTACAAAGTGGTTTCTTGAGCTGGGCGTCGGGGCCACTTGTGGCGCTACTTATCTAGCGCGGGAAGTAGCCCCAAGCTCTGGAATGTTGCCCGCGCTCCTTTTGGGGCTACTTATCTTGCACGGGAAGTAGCGCCGGCGCCAGGGATGTTTTCTCACTTTGTAACTCCCGTTTTTTGTAACCGACGTCATTAAGTCCACAATCAAATCTCATTAAATGAGAGATTATTTCCTGGTTCAATACAATGTAGGTTACGATTCTCTAAAGGTGTATAAGTATGAATCGATTAGTGCCTTAATCGAGACACCGAAACAAAGAGATTATCCCCTAGAGAGTTTCGTGATACCCAGGCATATAGGGTCGAAATATCTCTTACGGAAAGCGAGCTCTCACGCGATCTCTGCGTTTATCCAAGTTATTCTACATCTATTTCTCTCCCCAATTTTCGAATTCCTCCAACAATACTTATCTCTAACAACCTTCAAATCCTTAATTTGTGGACTCTTATTAATTAATCCTTATCTCTAACCACTTTCAAATCCTCAAATCATGAATTCCTTAAAAACATCATTCTTTAAACAAATTTAGAAAAAAACATGACCGTTTTCTCAAAACCACACATTAAAATAAGTTAGAACATTAAAATCGAGATATATCGCGCTGTATTGCACGAGTAGACTTCTAGTAAATATATAATGTATTTTACATTACAGACTTCAACCAATGGTTTACCCGTATATAAATCAATAAAAAAATGATAAAATATAGATATTACCCCATGATTTCTCATTTTGTCTTATAAGATTCATAGAAAAAATTACCAATCCTTTTTTAACTCTAGAAAATCTAAGAGTAATGTAACGTCCCAAATTCTTAAACATGCAGTAACATAAAATGAGCATTTGGATTACATAATTCAAACTTGTCTTTACGTCATTACTAAAACATACTAAGCAACAAATGACAGCGGAAGTCTCTAAATCCACAACCGAGAGCTATTCTATAGTGATCATAGCCAAAAATTGAAGTTACTCTATGCTTCAAGTCCTTCTTATCGCCTCCTAGTTCTTACTTGAAGAACCCTTAACATGCTTACCTGTAAATGGTTTAGTTTTGAAAGCCAGGGTTAGACCAAATGGTCTAGTGAATTCCCTCCGTAAAACAACAGGTATAAACCACCCGAAATCATTTTAGAATAATTCATGAACTATCACACATATGGTACTGCACTGTATAGGGAATCACATAAACAACCGCGATCGGGGTCCAAGCAGACTCCCCTTTCGCCCTCTCGTATCGGGGCCCAGGCAGACTCCCCGATACCCGACTAGGAGGGAAACAAATTCCAACCTACCGTCTCATCATACGCATCCAAGGGATCATCGGATCTCGAGGCTCTCCGATTCCACAGTGCAGACCGACATCACATAACATGCATATACATTTCATAGGCATGAAAACATAATCTTTAAAATTACTGCTATCTCATTTCATCATATCAAGCTTTCATTCGACATAAAAGTATGTGCGTAAGAAACATGCATTTCAGTTGTAAACATTTCGTGCGCTTTAAGAACCATAATCAGTAAAGAAAACGTTTAATATTTTAAGCCGTAAAAAGGGTTTAGGGAACTCACCTTGATTGACGTATAATGCACTTCCTAAACACCTTCAAGCTACACCCACAGAACACCTAAGGCAATAGATCCACATCAGATAAATAGCTCAGCCCTACTGTCCGGATACCCCTTCCCGGACACAGCACTTTTCCGGATACAACACTTTTCCGGACACTAGACTTATCCGGACACAACACTTTTCCGGACACTAGACTTATCCGGGCAAAACTACCCGGACACTAAGCTTATCCGGAGACTTCAGCTACCCGGATACTAAGAAAAACCCGGACATCCTCACGGGGCACTTACCCGGACACCTGCAACATATCCAGACACCACCGAACACTAGTGTCCGGAAAACACTGCTGTTCGAATTTTAACAAGTCCAAAACTGATTTATACTCCGATTTTACCATTAAGTCGATTAGATATCTACAAGGGTTCATCCACCAACCTCAAATACTCATTTAATCCATTTATAAACTTCTAAAATCGATTCATTAAGACAAAACCCATAAAACTCATTTTCAAGGAAAAATGATGAAAACTCAAGTAATCATCAACATCAACCTTAAGAATTCATAACAAAGAGAAGGAGAAACACTACCCAAATTAGAAGAACGAATTAGAATGCATTACCTTGCAGATTCTAGCTTGACTCCTCTTTTCCCTTGATTTCTCCTCAGACTCTTCTTTCTCTCTCTCCTTCTTCCTTAGCCGCCAACACCAAGACCAACAAAATACTGATTTGTGATATTGAGGGCTGCCCTAGGGATTTGTGCCCTACACTTCTTTCACCAATTGACACTTAAGCCCCTCAAGAATACTTTCTTTTTATTTCACTTTGACCACCAAACTCTAAAATCCACAAGAATTTGGGTTGTTACAAGTAACTCATCAATTCTTTTTGAACTTTAAACTTTAAAAATAACCGACCATTTATTATTATTTTGTTTCTTGAATATCCAGAGAATAACTTGTTGGTGTAAGTGTGTCACGTCCATAATTCTAAATATCTCGTTATGACACGTAATGGCGCTAATGCTTGACTTCACTGTCATGCTAACTTTGATGACTCCAATCTAAGGCTTGACTTTTGTTGTAACCTCTTATGACGGGTTACGACGCGTTACGGCACGTTATTTTATAAAACATGAGTTTTTTTAACATATAACTTAGGCCATAAATGACAATATTGTACGACACTTAAGACTTAAATAAATATTAAGAAGAAACATAAAAATTAAAACACTAAATAGTCAAATACTTATTCTCATTCCCATAATGGAGAGTCGAACATGAATTTTTTGAAAACTGAAGAAAGTAGTTTGTAGAAAGTAAAAACTCAAGAGATTTAATCTTGATTTTGCGCCATTGATGTCATTTTATTGTAAGCTTGATATATTTGATATACTTGTTTTTTCTTTCCTTTTTTTAGTTTTATAATTTTATATGAATATAGATTGTTCTACAGATTATTCAAAACACTAACACACATACAAATATAAACACACACACACACACATATGTATACATATGCCGTTTTAGGGCACGCCTTGAAAAAATCATGGTCTTGTCATAACTCGTAAGGTTTGAAGCTTGACCTCTCTGCCACGCCACGCCATGCCTCACATCATTTAGAATTTTGGTCACATATTTAAAAATTACACATATATATATAATATTGTTTTGAGTATTACAAACAAACGAATCATATTTTTTATTAATATTCTACTTGATTTGTATTAGACTATTAGGTTGCGTTTTGTATTCAGACATGATGGGACATAAAAGAACAAGACAGGGGAGAACAATTGTTCAACGTTAGGGAAAACATAACTAACATGATAGAACAAATAAAATGACCAATTTATCCCTAATGAGTTGCTTATATCTTTCATATATTTTGATTAAGTTATGTGATATTATTAATTAATAATAAAATAAATATTTTTTATAACAAAATATATTGTTAGAAAGTTTTCGTCAAAATGATTAAAACGACACAAAAATTAAAAGTTTAATGTAGTTTCCAGTTTTTATTCTATACCTTATCTATACTTTATTATTATTAATATTTAATAAATTAACTAAAGTATAAAACCGTATAAAAACAATATTTAGAAGACAATAAGTGAAAGTTTAAAGAACATAAAATACAATAAATAAAATTTAAAGAATGAATAAAATGTAAAGAGAGAGATGATTTGATCTTTTGGAAGATAATTATGTCTTATTTTGAGATTATATTAGTAAAATATAAGTTTGTTCCACCTTGTTTTATGTAATGAGAGTGGAACATGTTTGTTTTATAGGATGGGGGTGGATTTTTTCAAATTTGATATTTTCCTTAAATCAGTTTAATAAAATGTTTAAAAACTTGTTTTTAAAAATATTTAAATTTTTTGAATCTTTTTTATTTTAGAAATCGATTTTCTCTTTTATAAAAGTTGTTTTTCTGGTTTTTATGCACTTGTGCATTATGCATTTGTGCATATGCACGTGTCCATGATACAAATTATCTGTATGCACAAGTGCATACCGCCCAAATGAATGGCTACCAGAGTGTCCCTTAGTTTTTCGTTTATTTGAGGTTTTTCCTGGTAAATGAATACTAAACTTTGTAAAAAAATTCAAGGTATAATTAAAGATAGTTTTAAATTTAAGAAAATATATTCTTTTAATACGAACTGGATGTCAGTGTTGGTCAGCCTTTCTATGACGGTGTTGGTCAGCCCAGTCGGTTGGATTAGCGTAAGTGGCGCAAGAGGTAAGACGCCCAGCCGGACCACGACTATTCATGGGTGGTCCCTCCGAAGGTGGTCCCTCTGATTATTCAAGAAGTATTTAAAGAAAGTACTATTCTTTAATTTTAAAACAACCCTTTAATTAAATTTTGTAAAATAAATAAAGTTATGAATTTATTCGCTAAGAAACATTCTTCTGAAACTGATAACATAGAAGAAAATGATCTTAATATGAACTCTTCTGAAATTCATATTTCAAATATTGAGCAAAGCCTAACAAATTGGACGATTCCCAAACAAGATGTTAAAACAGTTTATAAAATAGGAGCTTTTGATTATTTTCAAGCATATTCAATCAAAACCACAGAACAAACTGTATCAATCAATAGAAGGATTATAGAGAAATGTTGTAGAAAAACTGATGCCTTCTCTTATCTGATAGCGTCTTCTTATATAGGCACTTTGAGTCTCTTGAATAATTGGAAGCAACCGACAGTTGTCCGTTCTCTTTCATTGATTGAATTCTTTAACCGGCAAATAGATGTCGACTCGTTTTGCATTATTAGAGTTCATCTTTTGAAAAGTATTTTGGTCTTCTTGTGATATATTTTTGTCTTTGCCAAAAAAGCATCTTTAGCATGGCCGGCCATCTTTTTGAAAAGTAGTTCTCTTTTGACTTTCTAGCTACTAGCTCTTTTGTTTCTCTTGATTGTTGTAGTACCTGTAATGTTAGTTGTAACATCCCAAAAATACAACAGGACATACATAGCATTAAATCATAACATTCTCAAAACTGGGTCCCAAAATTTCCTTACATCAGTCTCAAACTAAGGTTGGCGGAAACAACCTATACACAACTGAGAACGCACTAGCTTCTATACGCGGCACAGACACTGTCTCTATCTGCATCTGTACTCTATCTTGCTCTTGCTCACTTACCTGAGCCTCCTACTATTTGCTTACCTGAAAAGGTTTTAGTTTTGAAAAGCGAGGGTTAGACCATGAGGCCTAGTGAGTTCCCTCCGTAAACAGCGTACATCAACCTTATGAAAATCATTTTTATAAAATACATTAACATTCTTCACATAATCATTCAAACATGGTACTGCACAGTGTTTAAGGATCACATAGCCATCCGCGATCGGGGCCCAAGCAGACTCCCCTCTCGCCTCATACCGGGGCCCAAGCAGACTCCCCTCTATTCGAGTAGGAAGGAAACGAATTCCCTCCTACAAGCTAGTCACATATCCGAGTAGGAAGGAAATGAATTCCCTCCTACAAGCTTCTCACAACAGCCCAAGGGATCATCGGATCCCGAGGTACTCAGATCCCACTGTGCAGACCTACTCCACATAACATACACATAGCTCATCATAACTCATGAAACGTGAAATCTTTAATAGACATTTCTTTCATGCTAAATCACATTTCAGTCAAATCATATTTGTCATGGAATCGTTCATAAAGGTTTTAAAAATAAAACATGCTCGTAAGTACAGCATAATCAGTAAAACATTTAACTTCCATTCAGGTAAAAATCATGTAAATTAACATGGAATTTCTACACAATCATTTTCTTTGGAAAACACGTAAAATCACGTATTTTAGTTAGAAAAACTCACCTGGTGCGTTTAGCATCTTGTTTTACTTTGCTTCTGACTTACAATCGGGTTACCTGAGAAATTGATGAAATATAAACTGCTCAGACCCTAATACCAATGTAAAGCCCGTATCCCGGTATGTGATTTATTAGTGTTAATTCTTTTCTTTTCGTTTAAGTTTGATTTTTTTGTGGTTTCCGTTAACGGGGTTAGTCGAGTTGGGTTTAATCGTTAAAGTGTCGAAATTCGGGTTAGTTGCGAGAGAGTTGTAAGTTGAGGGGCTATTTGTGTCAAAGGCCAAAACCCTCATGGGTTTTGGCCCATGCAGAAAGTTAGCAAGACCCATATGTTGTTTGTAGAGGTGGCGTGAGAGGAGAACCAAGAAAGAAAAACCAAGGAAACCCTACGGCTCGATATTTGTTTTTCTTGTGGTTGCCGGTCGAAGAGAGAAGCGCCGAGAGGGAGAGAGAGCCGAGAGAGAGAAAGAGTCGCCGGAGAGAGAGAGGGCTCGCCGGAGAGAGAGAGAGAGAGAGAGAGAGAGAGCGAGCGAGAGACAAGAGAAGCCGGAGTCGTGTGTCACGGTTGTGTCGTCGCGAGGTAAGATTTCTTTTCGTCTTGTTTCCTTCTTGCGTTGTTGCCGAAACCGCCACCGCCGGTGGTGGCTGCCGCCGCCGCCGACCACAACTGCCGGAGGCGGCAGTGGGTAGTGATTGGTGTTGTCCAGCCTTCGTACGTCCGTGATATCTAAACCGTAACCCAATCGCGGAAACATCTAAACCGTTTTAAAAACCACTTTCTGTCCCTATTTTGCGTCGGCCATAACTTTTTCTCCGTAGCTCGGTTTGAGGCGAAACTGGTGCCCACAGTTCACGTTCTGGGTCGGGCACATTTTCCGTGTTTTAGTGGAAATCTGGTTCGGCCTCTAGCTAGGTGAAAAAGTGGTCGTTTTTACAGCAGTTCGTCATTTTATGTAAAAAACTGCAGTTTCTGTCCCTGTCTTGCGTTAGTCGTAACTCTTTACTCGTAACTCGGATTGGGGTAATTTCGGTGCCAAAAGTTCCCAATTGGAGTCTAGTAACGTTTCTGTGTTTTGTGTAAAATCCAGTTCGGAACGTAGCATAGGCCAAATCGTCGTTTTATACCGATAGCTGCTGTTTTTTACTGTTCTGCGAACTGTTTTTATTAATTCCGTAATAAAATGTAGAAACATCGTTAGGGGGCGTATAATATGTCCTTGGAACCCTAACTCAGAGTACTTTCTAGTTATGTATTTTAATAGAGTATTTTCTGGGTTTAAGGAGGTCGGATCAGGTCCCGAACATACCTGTTTGGTTAGACCGAAAAGCCGTTTTAGTGACGGTTTAAGCGTGTGTCGTGTAATAGGGTCCGGGTCTCGTATTGACACGTTTTAACATGCGTTTAGGTGCTGGGAAGTGACCGTAATTGTGAAGCTTGAATTGTATTGTTAAGCTAGGCGCGCGTTCGAGGTGAGTTCTCTCACTATAACTAATGTCGGTTATTTTTACATTACGTTGTGTATATATGTGGTAGTTCTATTTGCTTTTGATGCGGGGTTAAATCGTGGGGTGTCTAGTCGGACCTTTATTGTGTGG
Source organism: Saussurea involucrata (assembly GCA_033807775.1). Classification (NCBI taxonomy): domain Eukaryota; kingdom Viridiplantae; phylum Streptophyta; class Magnoliopsida; order Asterales; family Asteraceae; genus Saussurea; species Saussurea involucrata. The sequence continues at coordinate 200,165 of JAWVWS010000026.1, forward strand.
CTACGCGGGTGGCGTAGGAGTTCGGTGGGGGCCGAGGATTACATACGCGGGTGGCGTAGTGACTTGGTGGGGCCAAAAGTTGTATACGCGGGTGGCGTATGAACCCGGGGGTGCCGGGTTGCGAAGGTTGTATACGCGGGTGACGTATGAACCCGGGGGTGCCGGGTTGCGTTTGCACGGTTGTCGTGTGGTCGGTGGGACCGACGTATGCCTATTAGGTGGGTTGGTGTGAGTATGCACGTCTATGATTTGTTCGTAGGCTTGTATGCTGTTTATGTGCAATTATCTGTTTATGGTGGTGTGGAAATAACTGTGTTACTTATGGTGTTGAATTCACTAAGCTTCGTGCTTACCCTTTCCCAATAAACTGTGGCTTCAGGTACGGGCGGCTCCAAGGCGTGACGAGTACACACTGGCGCGCGAGGAGAGCTGGTTGCTTTATGGGTTTTAATAATTAAACGTTTATTCCGCTGGTTTTTATTATGAAGATATTAATTATGAGTTACAAACGAAACGTTGGGATCATTTAATGAGTTGTTATAAATGAAATGTTTATTTAAAATTTTAAATTTTCTTGTAATTTTTGGGACGTTACAACTTGGTATCAGAGCACGGCTTGAGTGAATCAAACGCATTTCGGTGTGTTTGATCTCAAGTTTGCGGCTATAAAAAAATTCTTTTAAAGTTTTTTGGGAATTAAAAAGAAGGAAAAATCCGTTTGAGGAACGGTAATCGAGGGCGCAGTGTGTACAGTCAGCCGGAGCCAAAGGGGAAAGGTACGGTACTTAGTGTATTTATCGCTTTCTAGATTGCCTGTGTTGTTTACACTGTATTGTATGATGACTGCTTGCTAGTAGGAATCAATGCTAGTTATAGTAGGTTGTTAAGTGAAGGCCCTATAGGTTGTATGCAGTAAGAATCATATAGCCTTAGAATATTTGATTTAGTTCTATTGCGCAGCTCTTGTTTGAGTCCAACCGTTCTAGGATAGAATCTTGTATTCGAATGTCTATTTGATTCACGCTGCATGCGACTGGGTATTCGCAAGGCAACTCGTTATGGCTAACAGGGATTCCGAGGTAGCAAGGGTAGTGGGATGAGATGAAATTCCTAGTGAGCTGGGAATAGCGTTTACATATGAGTACGTATGCAAAATTGCTTTCTAGATCATAGGGTATGCATGCTAGATTGCCAGTTGTTAATACTATGCTGTAGTTTGTACTGCTTGCTATTAGGGATTTATACTAGTTATAATCGGTTACTAAGTGAATGCCCTCTAGGTTGTATGCAGTAAGAAATTTATAGCCTTAGAATATTCGATTTAGTTCTTTTGCGCAGCTCTTGTTTGAGTCCAACCGTTCTAGGATAGAATCTCGTATTCGAATGTCTATTTGTTTCGCGCTGCATGCGACTGGGTATTCGCGAGGCAACTCGTTATGGCTAGTAGGGATTCCGTAGTAGCAAGGGTAGTGGGATGAGATGAAATTCCTAGGAAGCTGGGAAGAGTGTTTATATATGAGTAGGTATGCTAGATTGCTTGGTGCTTATTACACTGTACGGCATGTTTGTTGCTTGCTAATAGAAGTTTATGCTAGCCTTGATAGGTTGTTAAGTGAATGCACCATAGGTTGTATGCGGTAGGAACCGAATAGCCCTAGAATGTCGGATTTAGTTCTATTGCGCAGCTCTTGTTTGAGTCCAACCGTTGTAGGATAGAATCCTATATTCGAATGTCTATCTGGTTTTACATGTGTGCGACTGTGCATTCGCGAGGCGACTCGTCATGACTAGTGGGAATTTCGTTGTAGATAGGGTAGTGTTTGGGGTGGAATTCCTAGGGAGCTAGGAAGAGAGTGTACATATGCTGGTGTGGGCATATGGGTATAGTTATCGGCGAGAAACTACTTGGGCGCTTCGGGATGGGACTCGGAACAGGCAATGATAGGTGTGGATGGTAGTAGTAGAGCTCCTACTACCGAAAGCACAGGATCAATGCTCGAGCCGGGGAAAATCACGAAATATCCAAGGAGTTGAGCATGAGTGTTGTAGTGTGAGTTATTATTTGCTAATAACTCGTTGTAATATCTACCCAGAATAGCCATCACAAGGAGGGACAACTATAGTAAACCTACTAGTACAGGTGTGTACTTGTTTTGCTTTGATGGGATGATCGTTATGGTAGTGTCGAAGGTTATAAAATTAGTAGTTGTTGGAATAAAAGGACGATTCTGGTATTGATCACTTGGAGTGACGATGAGGATGATGTTTGTGTCGGGCCAAGATGGATGATTGTGCTAGAATCATAGGCTTATAGAGCCGACTTTGATTTTAGGAAAAATCGTAGGGATTATTTGATGTAATTTCCCAACTTGCCTAAGAGGTTTAAATGTCCGGATGACGCTAGTGGACCTGAGAGATTTGGAGGAGTAGGAGTCGAGGCGTAGAATGCCGACTAAGTCATGCACAAAGTTTGATTTTTAAATAGACTGCATTAACAAATTCTTGTGTTTCAAATCATTTTATGGATGGTGTTTTGGAATTTTGGGAAATGTTCAGCACGCACACAAGATTTTGAAATATGGTTTTGAAAGTGTATGAAATCGTTCTATCACGGGAGTGCAAACTTTGTTAGAATTTGTCTCTTTTCGTTATTTTTCCAACGGTTCTTTCGGGTAAGATGATATCTGTGTCTTGTGGTGTTTAAAATGTTGGGCAAGTGACTACGGCTTGTGACTTTAACATTGGAACTCCTCCACATATGTTAGAGTTGAGACGGAAAGTTACATTCCACGATTTCTGTATTAAGCTATTTGAGTGAGTTGGTTAAAATAAGTTTTGTTTTACGGCATGTTGAGTCGTGTGGGTTTAATTTCACGAGATGCATATCTTATTTGTTTATGTGACCATTTGGGGAAATCTTGGAAATCAATTTAAAGAACCCCACCTTTTTGAGATTTTATGAGATTTTAGTCGATATTTTCAAATGATGGAAACGGATTGGTTTTTATCTTTAAGTTGAAACTTACACGAGACAAGTTGTGTTTTAACAAAATATATATATATATATATATATATATATATATATATATATTTGTAAACCATTTCATCGTTTTGTATGACTAGCCGACGCGCGTAAGATTTGTGGGTGAACCCTGTGCCACGACATTTTATGTTGAAAAAAGAGAAATTTTGGGGTCAAATGTCGTGGAACTGATTTTGAAATTATGTGTACACTTTTGTCGCATCCGGTGTAAGGTCGAGGTTGCTGTTGTAACATGTGCTTTAAGTATCTTGATACAGTGTAACTAGGTTTCCTAGAGCGAGCGTGGAGGATAAGTAGACGGTGGAAGATTGGGTATTCCACAATGGTTGTTAGTGTGGACCGAATAGTGTCGGTTAAGGGAATGATGGCCTTTGTAATTAAGGGAATAAATGCGCAGTAATTTTTTTTAGTAAGTAGTATGTTTAAGTGTCGACTTTTGGGCTTGAGGCCAAACACCTTTAGTGTAATCGGAGATTTGTAGCCGATTTTAAAATAATTATGATGATGGTAGTATTACCCCTGAGATGCGTAATTGTGATGAATGGTTATGGTGGAATGACCTTCGTGAGTGATTTTAAATTTACTGGTTTGACGATTCGTGTAAGGTAAATTTTGGGAGTCTAGTAGAACTCGTAGGAGTTAATTGACAGTTAATAGTAGGAATGATCGAATCCGAGTATCCAGTTGGGTATATTGGTAAGCAACTTTAGGATGTTAGAGCTTGAGATTTGAATCGGGAGGTATAGAATATCTAAGGTTGGGAGACAACCGAAGTCGCTTGGCTAGGAATGATTCTAATTGGTGAAGTGTTCTATCGATCATAATTTCAGTGTCCTAGAAGGAGTACGTTAGTAAGGAAAGTATTCGAGAAGTTTTAGAAGGGGTCTCAAGTGAACTTGGGAACCTGAGGTTGAGATGTGGGAGAACTATCTTTAGCTATACACATTTCAGTCAAATCATATTTGTCATGGAATCGTTCATAAAGGTTTTAAAAATAAAACATGCTCGTAAGTACAGCATAATCAGTAAAACATTTAACTTCCATTCAGGTAAAAATCATGTAAATTAACATGGAATTTCTACACAATCATTTTCTTTGGAAAACACGTAAAATCACGTATTTTAGTTAGAAAAACTCACCTGGTGCGTTTAGCATCTTGTTTTACTTTGCTTCTGACTTACAATCGGGTTACCTGAGAAATTGATGAAATATAAACTGCTCAGACCCTAATACCAATGTAAAGCCCGTATCCCGGTATGTGATTTATTAGTGTTAATTCTTTTCTTTTCGTTTAAGTTTGATTTTTTTGTGGTTTCCGTTAACGGGGTTAGTCGAGTTGGGTTTAATCGTTAAAGTGTCGAAATTCGGGTTAGTTGCGAGAGAGTTGTAAGTTGAGGGGCTATTTGTGTCAAAGGCCAAAACCCTCATGGGTTTCGGCCCATGCAGAAAGTTAGCAAGACCCATATGTTGTTTGTAGAGGTGGCGTGAGAGGAGAACCAAGAAAGAAAAACCAAGGAAACCCTACGGCTCGATATTTGTTTTTCTTGTGGTTGCCGGTCGAAGAGAGAAGAGCCGAGAGAGAGAAGCGCCGAGAGGGAGAGAGAGCCGAGAGAGAGAAAGAGTCGCCGGAGAGAGAGAGGGCTCGCCGGAGAGAGAGAGAGAGAGAGAGCGAGCGAGAGACAAGAGAAGCCGGAGTCGTGTGTAACGGTTGTGTCGTCGCGAGGTAAGATTTCTTTTCGTCTTGTTTCCTTCTTGCGTTGTTGCCGAAACCGCCACCGCCGGTGGTGGCTGCCGCCGCCGCCGACCACAACTGCCGGAGGCGGCAGTGGGTAGTGATTGGTGTTGTCCAGCCTTCGTACGTCCGTGATATCTAAACCGTTACCCAATCGCGAAAACATCTAAACCGTTTTAAAAATCACTTTCTGTCCCTATTTTGCGTCGGCCATAACTTTTTCTCCGTAGCTCGGTTTGAGGCGAAACTGGTGCCCACAGTTCACGTTCTGGTTCGGGCACATTTTCCGTGTTTTAGCGGAAATCTGGTTCGGCCTCTAGCTAGGTGAAAAAGTGGTCGTTTTTACAGCAGTTCGTCATTTTATGTAAAAAACTGCAGTTTCTGTCCCTGTCTTGCGTTAGTCGTAACTCTTTACTCGTAACTCGGATTGGGGTGATTTCGGTGCCAAAAGTTCCCAATTGGAGTCTAGTAACTTTTCTGTGTTTTGTGCAAAATCCAGTTCGGAACGTAGCATAGGCCAAATCGTCGTTTTATACCGATAGCTGCTGTTTTTCACTGTTCTGCGAACTGTTTTTATTAATTCCGTAATAAAATGTAGAAACATCGTTAGGGGGCGTATAATATGTCCTTGGAACCCTAACTCAGAGTACTTTCTAGTTATGTATTTTAATCGAGGATTTTCTGGGTTTAAGGAGGTCGGATCAGGTCCCGAACATACCTGTTTGGTTAGACCGAAAAGCCGTTTTAGTGACGGTTTAAGCGTGTGTCGTGTCATAGGGTCCGAGTCTCGTATTGACACGTTTTAACATGCGTTTAGGTGCTGGGAAGTGACCGTAATTGTGAAGCTTGAATTGTATTGTTAAGCTAGGCGTGCGTTCGAGGTGAGTTCTCTCACTATAACTAATGTCGGTTATTTTTACATTACGTTGTGTATATATGTGGTAGTTCTATTTGCTTTTGATGCGGGGTTAAATCGTGGGGTGTCTAGTCGGACCTTTATTGTGTGGCTACGCGGGTGGCGTAGGAGTTCGGTGGGGGCCGAGGATTACATATGCGGGTGGCGTAGTGACTTGGTGGGGCCAAAAGTTGTATACGCTGGTGGCGTATGAACCCGGGGGTGCCGGGTTGCGTTTGCACGGTTGTCGTGTGGTCGGTGGGACCGACGTATGCCTATTAGGTGGGTTGGTGTGAGTATGCACGTCTATGATTTGTTCGTAGGCTTGTATGCTGTTTATGTGCAATTATCTGTTTATGGTGGTGTGGAAATAAATGTGTTACTTATGGTGTTGAATTCACTAAGCTTCGTGCTTACCCTTTCCCAATAAACTGTGGCTTCAGGTACGGGCGGCTCCAAGGCGTGACGAGTACACACTGGCGCGTGAGGAGAGCTGGTTGCTTTATGGGTTTTAATAATTAAACGTTTATTCCGCTGGTTTTTATTATGAAGATATTAATTATGAGTTACAAACGAAACGTTGGGATCATTTAATGAGTTGTTATAAATGAAATGTTTATTTAAAATTTTAAATTTTCTTGTAATTTTTGGGACGTTACAATAAATCATCTTCAAATTTTTTAATACATAAAACAATGCTTAAAATTTCTTTTTTAACGGTTGAATAATTCTTTTAAGTATCATTCCAAGCGCCTGAAAAAAAATCTTACAAGTTCTTCATTAGAATCTTTACTAATTTTTTGTTTTAATATTCTTCCAAATCATAAATCACTAGCATCGGTTTCAACAATAATACTAGCATTTGGTTGTGGTATATTAAGACAAGGTAAGTATTTAACCTTTTCTTTAATATGTTTAACAACATTTGTATGTTCTTGAGTCCATGTTGGTGGATTCTTTTTGAGTCTTTGATATAAGGGTTTGCATATAATACCTAAATCTTTGAAAAAGTCATGAACATAATTTAGACATCCTAAAAATCGTTGGAGTTGAGTTTTGTCTTTAATTTCGTCTGGCAATTTGTTAGAAAATTCTAAGCTTCTTTGGATTGGCTTGATAGTTCGTTGAACAATATCATGACCTAAGAATCTAATATTAGTCTGAAATACACTCATTTTTGTGGAAGAGATGACTAGCCCGTTATTATGAACTATGTCATAAAATATATTTAAATGTTTGAAATGTTGTTCTATGGATTTTGAAAAGATTAAAACATCATCAATATAAACAATAGCAAAATTGCTTATAGGGATAATGATATCATTCATAATATTTTGAAATTTTGAAGGGGCATTTTTTAGACCAAAAGGCATTACGTTCCATTCATAATGACCAAAAGGAACATTAAAGCCTGTTTTGTATTTATCTTGTTCATGAATCTGTATTTGCCAAAATCCAGATTTCATGTCGAATTTTGAAAATATTTTTGCATCGTAAAATCTTTTTAATAAGTCTCTTTTATTTGGTATTGGATATCGAATCCAGTCCAAAACTTTGTTTAAAGGTTTGTAATTAATAGCAAGTCTTGGAGAACCTTTTTCTAATTCAGCTGCGTTCATAACATAAAAGGTTGAACAAGACCAAGGTGATTTTGAAGGTCTTATAAGTTTTTTTGTCTAATAAATCTTGAATTTCCTTTTTGCAATGTTCTTGCAAATCGTTTGACATATGAATAGCTTTTGATTTTGAAGGGATATCTTTTTCATTAAAATCCTTTATATAGGGTAATTTAATAATATGTTGTTTTCTTTTCCAAAAGGCATTAGGGAAAGTGGAACAAACATTATTTTCAAAATTTTCTTTTAATTTTTTAATTCTATTTTGAATATTTTGATCTTGGAGATTATCAATAATTCTTTTATTACTAATTTCATTAATTAAATATTTTGCTTGATTAACTTTGTTGTTTAGAGTATTTAGTTTTGTATGAATAATTGGATCTGTAAATTTAAAAATTATTTCTTTGTTTAAAACTTTTGTACAAATACCCTCTTCATTTACAGTAATTGGGTAAAGTTGGGAAATAAAAGGGGATCCTAAAATCAAAGTAGAGGTTAAGTTTTTGACAAGGATTAAAGATGTTTTGTAGCAATAATCATCTTTACAAATATGAACATTAGAAACTTTATACGAAATGTTAAGTTTTGATCCATTAGCGGATGATAATCGATTTGAAGTTTTTTCATAATAAATTATAGGGATGATCCCTTCTTGGATACAATTCATGTCAGCACCACTATCAATAAGGGCGATGACAGTTATTTTAAATTTATTTTCTATACAAAGATTAATACTTGTATGCCATTTTTGATATGAAATGTTTTTAGGAATTTTAATTTTATTAATATTTGACTCTTTATTTGAAATGACTGTGACTTTTGGGATTTCGTTTGGAATATCGGTTTTATCCTTTTCTATTTTTGAGAGGCGTTTTTTGATAATTCTAATTTCTGTTTTAACTAAATTTACTTCTTTTTGAAGTTCTTGAGTAGATATAGGTTTAATTGGTTGAGAAAATCTGTTAAAAACTTCTTGAAGATTAAAAGGCTCGTTTGTTTTTGAAGTGTTTGCTTCAATTTTTGGATTGTAATTAAGAAATTTTTTTGTGGCTTCTTCTTTTATGGTTTGGTCAGGAATTTTATCTAGAAGCTCAAGGATCTCTCTATCTTCTTTTGTTATGACATTAATTTTATTACAAGTACAGTTTCCTAAACATTCATATGTTTCGGAGTCTGAACTGGTAGTTGAACAATCTTCTAAAACATTTAAGTCATTTTTATCATAATCTGAGATACTAGATTCATAATCTGAGCTTGAATAATCATCATTGAGGATTAGTTTGCTTATTTGCGTTTTTAGTTGATCAGAAATTTGTAATTCATTAATCTTTTTCTTAACATAGCAATTTTTTGCCATATGTCCGGTTTTGCCACACTTATAACAAATAATTATATCTCTTGAATTTGTTTGTTTATCAGATTTTTTGTTAAATTTATTATAAGGTTTTTTCGTATGGTACTTATTGGTTTTATCGTATTTGTTAGTCTTTTCATATTTTGTCTTAAATCTTTTGCCAGAGTATTTCTTTGAATATCTTTTAGATTTTGATGACGTGGGAGCAGATATGGTTTCATATCCATATTGTTGACAGAAATTACCAAGTTCATCTTTACTATTAATTTTGTCCTTTTTTATTTTGGCTTTAAGTTTTTAAATCTGAACAGATTAACATGACTGGTTATGTCACCGTAAGTTAATTCTTTGTAAGGAACTTGATTATTATATTGTTCTCTTAATTTTTCTCTTATTCTTTCTACAAAAAGTTTTGGTAATCCTGCAATGAACCTTTCTTTCCAGTAGGCTTCTCTACAGTCAGGTCTTAACATTACCTTTGATAAAATCATGTCTTTATACCATCTGTAATCTTGTAGTCTTCTACAAGTGAGATTTAAGAGTATTTCAGAACTTTTTTCATGGAAAAGAGATGGATCTCCTATATAGTTTTTTATAATGCTAGAGATAAGAGTATTGATTATATCATCTTGTTGGGATTGAATTTGTTGATTATTTTCAATTTTGACTATAGTTTTCTTTGAATTGTGGATTAAATGTTTTTCTTCTACAGTAACGTATGAATCCCGCCAGCCTTTCAAATTGCCAGTGAAGCCAGAAATGATAATATTTGCAATTTGTTTTTCAGTATTGCCTTTAGTAAGATAGTATTTAAAGAAATAATAGATGATGAAGAAGCGGGGGCAGGGCTCGTAACTGCCTTAAAGGGGGAAAGTTGCATTTTCTTCTTTCCCTCCGAAGGTGGTCCCTCTGATTATTCAAGAAGTATTTAAAGAAAGAATTATTCTTTAATTTTAAAACAACCCTTTAATTAAATTTTGTAAAATAAATAAAGTTATGAATTTATTCGCTAAGAAATATTCTTCTGAAACTGATAACATAGAAGAAAATGATCTTATAACCTGATTCATCAACAGTTTCATCAAGTCATATCGAAACCCATTAAATCACTTTGTTTCGAAACCCATTAACCTGATGAATTAGGATTCATCATATAACAGTGTCAGCAAGTTTCACCGTCACCACGTTTCATCTCCTTAGAATTTTTCTTCGAAGCCCTTTTTTTCACCGAAGCAGCACCTCCTTCGTCCCCAACTATCTCGTTACCGTCTTCGTCAAGGGGGTTATCAGCACTGTTTTTAAACCTACTGAACTAGTATTCTTCCGTATTCGTTCGCTTGTCTTCCTTCATGTTTCATTCAATGAGCAGAAGAAAAACCGTTTAAATCGTTTAATCCGTTCAGTTAATGTAGGCGATGAAAATTAAAAATACGATACCTCCACCAAGACGAATCATCTTCGAAATCGTAGAATTCGGTGTCGAAGATACTATGAAATCCACAACCAAATTAACGGATTCGATGAGAGTGGGTTTAGTTTTCAAGATTATTCGGTGATGATATTGCGGTTTGTTTCATCGATATTGCTCCGTTGATGGCAGACTCAATTAAAGCTTCTTAATTGCATTACACTTTCATTATAAAATCCGATGACAAAGTACAATTATACCCTTTTATGATTTTCCAGTTAATTAAAATAATAATTTTAATTTCATTATTACCAAATTTAGGCTAATTTAATCTAGACCGTTGATTTTTCTAATCTATGGTGATAAGCTGGGTTTCATGGTTTGCAGATTAATAGTGGTTTGCATTTGAAACCACCTCTCTCTCTCTCTCTCTCTCTCTCTCTATATATATATATATATATATATATATATATATATATATATAAGTATGACATGCGAATTTGTCGATTTACAAAAATGTTTCACTTTTTTTTCTGAAAGTAAAGGAATGAGAACTTAATGAGCTTCGGCATTGCCCATCACCCATTAGAGTTTCATCCGTTTCATTAAAAGGAATAGAATTACAGTAGTTGTTCATACAGCAAGGCAGGAAATCAGGAAAAAACATAAAAAAACATTGAGGACAAGTTAAACAACGAGAGTGTCTCGCCATCAAGTGAGCCATCTCGTTAGCTTGTCGACTAATGGCATGAACGGATAAATTCCTATTAGCAGTGAGAATACTTCTTATGTCTTTAATGATGTCTCCGATTTTTCACTTATTCACCATAACATATTAACATTGTCATGTAAAGCTTAATGCTTGAGTTTTGTCGCCATGTCACAACCCATACCATTTTAAACCAATACTACTTTTCGCCTATAAACCAAATCGGGTAAGGCCATGCGTAGCGGCCGGCTGGTAAGGCCCGGGTTCACATTGGGTTCGAACGGGTTCCGATACAGGGGGGGGTAGCAGCCGGGTTCCCCAACCCGATATACCCGTTCCATTTTATTTTATTTTTTAATTTTTTTAAAATTTTTTTTTGAAAAAAATGCCGTTGAACGGCTAGTTTGTTTAAAATTTTTTTTTTTTAACGAGAACAGTTGGAGGTTCAACGAGAACAGTTGGAGGGTACAATGGAGTACAAAATGAAAAAACTTGAACTCGAACAACAACAGTTGCAGGTTCAACGAGAACAGTTGGAACTCGAACGAGAAAATCGATATCAACAAGACTTCGACTTTTTCATATCCCCGCATGATCACCTTTCGGGAGACGATTTGAGGGCTACTTTAGCGAGAAAAGATAAAATTAGAAAATATCATAAATTTTAGTGTTTTGTATTTTGTAATTTTTATTTTTTTAGTGTTTTGTGTTTTGTAATTTTTAATTTTTTAATGAATGATATGAATTTTTATTTTTATTATTTATCTTATTTTTATTTATTAAAAAATATATAAATATTTTTATTTTATTAAATAATTAAATGTATAAATAAAAGAATTAAAAAGAATGAGGTGACAAGTGGGTTCATTGGGTACTGGTACTCCACTTTTGGGTAAGGATTGAATAAGAAAGAAAAACTGATGTGGCGCTGAGATGGCAAGTGGGTTCATTGGGTTCAAAGGGTACGGGTACTCATGGGCTAACTATTCGTATAACTTCCCAATTGTACCACAAAAGCTTTTGAGGATTTTCAAAAAAAAAAGGGATATGGACATAGTTCTCATTTATTGACTAATTGACTTGGATTTTCCCTTTTTCCCTCCTTATTTATTTTCTTCTCCTTCTTCTTCACAATACGAACAACCAACGGTTTCTAAACACAGATCGGAAAATGGAGACCGCCATAGGAGACATTGTTTCACCTTACAAGCTGTTGTTCAGAGCCCTAACTCTCATACCTATCTCTAACTACCTATTCGTTGCGTTTTTCGTTTTGATTGGTTTTGTACACAATCTACTCGAATTTCATATTCTAACGGACATTATCGGCGGATTTGGAGGTGGTAATGTGTCTCTCACCTTCAATTCATCCAGCGATTTGTACAGAGAAGTCGTCTCCAAGTGTCATTTGCTTCATGGAAGGTTAATTACGTACTCTTTTGCTTAATTATTCTTTTTAGAGTTTTTAATTATGACTGATTAATTCTTAACATTTACACCATTGATTGATGTAGATACTTGGCCACTTTATGGCTTTCTAGTCCCCATCTTCAGACTATTTTTCTGAATGTTTTAGTAAACACTCCTAGCTTCAGATACAAAAGGTAAAAACAACATACATTCATGATCCTTTTATAGTTTGGATTTTTGGTATTCATAAAGTAATATCTAGTAAGACAACGTAAATCAAGGGCGTTAATATGGTGGAACCTATGAATGTTTATGTATTTCCAGAGAGATATTTCGCACTTCCGATGGTGGAACAGTAGCGTTGGATTGGCTGATGAACTCTGATGGTAATGACCCCTCGTTTTCTGTAGTTCATCTTGTAAAATGTGATCATAATATCTAAAAAGAATTGTATATCTTATTCGGTAAATGGGGGGCTAGGTTAGGTGCACCAGGATGAACCCCACCTAGACCATAATGTGCCTGAAATACAACATTATAAACCCATAAATCAAGTAACATAATGTCAAAATGAAGACCAAAGGGTCTACGTTTAGTTGTATTTGAGTTATTGGTAGAGCTTAGCTTTACAAAATATATATATAAGGGGTTCAAACGTCACCAAAGCTGAGGACGTTTGCCGTATATAAATTTTTAAAAAAAGTTTGTGTTAGAGAACAGTAGGTTAGATGCATGATTACCCGTAGTAGAGCCATTCTTTCGTCTTTAGGCTGAGCTATTGCGATGTACAAAGGTTTCCTTCCGACCATCTTTCCTTGCATCTCAACCTTCTGATACGATTCAACACGTTGATTAAATAAAACATATGTAACTAACTGAGTCCGGTATAGCCCACTTTAAGTGAGTCCCATTATATATGCAGACCACCTCTACCTTAAACAGTAGAGCATGCATAATATAAATACTAAGGGCGCGCGGTGTACCAACACAAACTCGTTTTCTGTAGTTCATAATATAAACCTTCTCGATAAACCTTACCGAATATGATAACGTAATAAGCTTCTTTTAGTGATCATGGTACTAAATGGCTTTAATGGTTTAAAGAATTTACGAGAATCATGTTATCTAGAAGCATAATTCTAAGAATGCTATGGCGGTTTAGACAATCACTGAACATTCTCCCTACTGAATTGTGATGTGTTGGTGTTGGAATTGGAAGGATTTAGAATCTTTTATTAATTGATTATTATAAAACAGATTTTTTTGTCGGTAACTCAAATACCCAAACAATAAGAACAAGGATGAATGAGTTACTAGCTATTCGAGAGACTAGTCTCTCCAAAAAAATAAAAAAACAAGAAATAGGGAAAATATCTTCCCATTCCAGACTTTCCTTTAAATCCAATTTCAAGTCCTGCAAACCAAACAGGCCCTTAGAGATTCATGTGCAGTTGGAGTTCAATGTTGTAGGGATCTACCGGCAATTGTATCATTCATTATAAGATTTATCTCATATTGTCCTGTTTGACTGCCTAGTTTTGGAGACAAGCTTTGGAACCAACAGAGTTGCTGATATTCCTGTTGTGATAGTGATTCCTGGCTTAACAAGTCATTCTGAATCCCCTGTGAGTTTCTTCATCTATTGAAACAAGGCCTCTCTTTGTACTTTTTCTTATTTATGATGTTTTTTTGGTTCCATATTGCGTACTTTGCATGATACGATATGTATATGTATGGCAGTATATTAGGAAGATTGCATACTCGATGGCAAAACATGGATGGAATGTTGTCGTAAGCAATCATCGTGGACTAGGAGGCGTTCCACTCACTGTAACTTTTAATTTACTCTATCTAGTCATTTTGTTAAAGTTCATGTCTTGATTGAAATTTAAAACTCGGGTGAATAATTGACTCATCGGGCTTAGTCAACTAACAACTTTGTTGTTTGCTTGTGCAGTCCGAGTGCTTCTACACTGCAGGAAAGTCTGATGATTTAGGTGAAGTAGTCAATCATCTTCATCGTACCCACCCCGAAACTCCCCTTTATGCCGTTGGAACTAGCCTTGGTGCCAATCTTTTGGTACAACTTTTTATAGCCATTTTTCTCTGTATCTACGTGTATTTGTCGGTTTTTGTTGAAAACAATGAGCTACAACAGTGGCTTAGTAGTGTCAGTTTATAATCGTTCAATAGGTTTAATTAATGAAAATAGGACCAAATAGTCATTTCTGTAGTTCAGATTGATTATAGATCTTTGTTGTAAAAATGTATTTTAATTGGTATTTGTTGACAAACACAGTAGGGGTAAAATAGTCATTTCAATCATCCACACTGATTATTCAACACTACAGTCAAATAACAGCTTAGCCTAATTCATACAGATGATTAAATCCCTACAGACAACTTAATCCATACAGGACTTGATGAAAATACAACAGTTGTAGGTTTGGATTAATGATGGTTGATCTTGCAGGTAAAATATCTTGGCGAGGAAGGGGTTAACGTACCTCTTGTTGGGGCTGTAGCTGTCAGTAATCCTTGGGACCTTTTGGTTAGTGTTTTCATGAATTTCATCTGATCTGTTTAAAGAATTATCTGACCTGCCATTGCCATTAGAGGAAAAATGACATCTCTACGTACGATTATTACATATGATCATAAATTCATAATACAAGTTTCTTTGCCATTTGTTCCTATTTCCCGTAAGTCTGCATTATTCTTGGTATCTCTTGGTTTTTGCAGCTTGGTGACCGATTCTTCAGCCGTGCAATTATGCAGAGGTTCTATAATAGAGTTTTAGGGACTTCCTTGAGAGCCACTGCTAAGATGTATGTATTCTTAATTTCCATTCAGACTCTCAACTTTGAACTAGGATATCGTAGTTTACTTGTAAGTTAACAAATTTTGAGTTTCTTTTAGGCACCAGGAAGCATATACTCGACTTTCAGATTGGGAAGGAATCGAAAAGGTAATCCATGTCTTTGATTTCGAACACCTGCCATCTATACATATATATATATATAGAGAGAGAGAGAGGGGCTCTGTAAAATGCAAACCTTGCATTTGTTGCACACCTTACAAACCACAGTGTGCATATGTGCAGAACAAGTGTGCATATATGAACAATGTGCATATGCATACGTGCAAGAATATACATATAATGGACATACATTCATATGGGATAATGCATATATGCATCTCAGATTATGCATATATGCAAATTGATTTGTAAGGGGTGTAACAATCATAGGTAATCCGTCGGAAAAAAAGTAAGCCGTCGGATAAGGTGACAAACTCAAAAAGGTGTTAATACCAAATCTACTAATTACTATCTTGAACTAATATTCCATTCCACAAGATATAGTATTCAAATAACTACGTCTAGCACTATCAGGAATATTATTGATTAACATATGAGTTTTTCTTTTTTACTTTCTCATGATATTTAGTCTTCTTATTTGAACATTCTATATATAATATAGGTAGGGTCGTGGGGGTTCAAAGCCTAGCTAGAGGGGCAACAAGTGTGTAAATGATGTGAGTCAAGCTCGAGTATCATTATATTCGACTCGAACTCAAAAGCTAATTCTCAAGCTCGAACTCAACTCACGAGTAGTGAAAATTCAAACTCGACTCGAACTCGATAACCATTTCTCAAGCTCAAACTCAAACTCATTTCAAGCTCGAACTCAAACTCAATAAAATAATAAACAAAGGTAAACAAAAATCTTACAAGAACTCAAGGTAAACCACTCTCTAGAGTAGACAAAAAAGATTGTTGACAGTTTTGATACTGAATAAAAAGAATGCCAAAGGTGATGGTTGAAAAACAGCCAAAATGTTAGTGAGTAAGGAATATGGTTACTACTTAGTAGTAATAGAAGTTGAGTCATGATTTGGTCCTTCAAAACATCAATTTAAGACCAACTCATAACTAGTTAAACGTTATAAATCAGTTAATCATAATCACCTATTGTCCAATAAATTACTACAAATATATCACCGAATTCTCTAACTTGACAATATGGCTCTATTGGAGTCTGGGAGGTGTAAAACGAACAATCTTTAAACTCTCATTGTCTTTTCTTTAAATCATCATAACTCTTGTGGTGTGAATGCAAAAAAGGAAAAACTTAGGGATACCCTTTTATCTTTCCACCTTGGTGACTGGTGAGTTGGTTCACCCACCCAACCCCACACATGACAAGGGTATAGAAGATGGGTAAAAGGTACTTTGGCCTACTTGTTTGAAAAATATATTATTAAAAGATAAAAGATAAAAGTTTTGATAGGCAAAATCCTTTCCAAAACATATTGTTCACAGTTTTTAAACAAAACTGTAGAAGAGGACTTTTGGCTCAACTTTCAATTCAAAGAAGCAACAAATTAAATTAAAGCCTGATGAAAGAATAACAATCTCACATCGAAACTTTTGAAAATTCAAAGGTACATAAACACCCATATAATGGAAATGTGAAACCCTTCGTTATTTTTTTACAAAAAATTATAACTATAATTATAATAATTGTTTTTTTGTTATAATAAGATACTTAGATAATATAATAAAATAATAAGTATTAATTTTTACATTATATTTAATAAATTATAATATAAAATTAATTATATATAAAATATATTCGAGAAATTAAATTATAGATCTTAGATAATATAATAAAATAATAAGATAATATAAGATCAAAATTAATTATATATAATATAAAATTAAATTAAAATAAGATACTTAGATAATATAATAAAATAATAAGTATTAATTTTTACATTATATTTAATAATTTATATTTAATAAATTATAATATAAAATTAATTTTTACCACCCCTATATATATATATATATATATATATATATATATATATGCATACATAGTGGTTATGTATTGATAAATATACTCATTGACTTGATACATATTTTGATGGTGTATGCATCAATGAATATATATTTGCATACATAGTGGATATGCAATGATAAATATACTCATTGACAGAATACATATTTTGTCTATATGCATAAATTAGTATACAGGTTCTCACAGTTCTCAAAATTTTTGTGGTTCTCACATAAACTTAAGCCTATGTATCTATATATCATGAAAATGCTGGCTTGTATTAACCAATAACCTGACATCTCCTTGCAGTCACGTTCAATTGGAGGCTTCAATAATTACTCAGCTCGAATTGCTGGAAATTTTTATGTAACATCCCTCCCCTCTCTTATCTATAATATATTCTGCTAAAATAACATCTCTACTGTATTATTCATTGATAAAAATGTGTTATTCCTCCAGTCAATTGATGCATTTCATAGATGGGCTAGCAGTGGTCGTCTGGTTGCCAACGTATCTGTGCCACTTCTCTGTCTTAACGCCATAGATGATCCTGTCTGCACTCATGAAGCCATTCCATGGGATGAATGTCGGTACGCACATATACATTTTTCATCACGCTCTTCATTCCTCAGACCAATCAAAAAGTTGTAAAGTTGCATATATACCGGGGTCGGTTCAAATAAGAAGGCTAAACATCTTGAACAACTAAGATTTGTAGATTATAAGCAATGCCAGGTTATTAATTAATAGTTATTCAAATTTTGGTTGGGGGAAATCGGGTTTGGTGAGAAATCAGGAACAGCTCGGATAAGAATGTGAGATCAGGTAAGAGCTTTCTTTCCTTAAGTGATATTGCGACCCTATTTATCTGGGTATCACGAAATTTTTAGTCGACGATAATTTTCAATTCACATTAACGATTTAGGTAGAAATCTTGACCTATATATATAGAGAAATCATAATGGTTTGTGCATTAAAACTGAGAATGAATGCCCCACACATTCATCGGTGTTTCCAAGCACCAATATTGATATATTACTACTAATCTACAACCTGATCACGCTAAAAGCGTTAGTGTCAGCTCTCTTAAATTAAATTTATATCCCTAGGACCTCGCAAGGGGACGCAACCACATGTTTAAAAACTAATGGCTTTCTAGATTTTCATCGTTGTGTGATTTCCTTATGGTTTAGACTGATTTGGTGTAATTTATTAATTAACAGGAAAAATAAAAATATCGTTCTTGCTACCACACAACATGGAGGGCACATCGCGTTTTTTGAAGGAATTTCGGGAAAAAGCTTGTGGTTTGTATCTTTAAATTGTGTCAATATTCAGATATATGGTGAATATATCTATCTTATTAAACATGTGATCCTTTTTTCTGTTTTAAAGGTGGATAAGGGTTGTTGAAGAATACCTCTCCAATCTGAATGCAAGTTCAATCAGAAAACAGCAGGTACAGCAGATCTCATTCACCTTTGTTTTGCTTATCAAACAATCAAAATATGAGGGATTAAGGTATTGTAACACCAAATCCATAAAAATTGGGTAAAATTGGATGATAACAATAAATTTAGGTTCCACCAAATCTTTACGAAATTGGTGTAAAATTTGATGCAAACAATAAATCTACTTATCTAACAAGTAACACCAATCTTTTCTCATGTGTGTAAAATTTGGTGTAAATGAATAGTGTTGCACCAAATTTGAAGTGTTACTGTTTATAACACCAAATTTGGTGTAAATGAATAGGTTGCTTTATAAGTACATTACATAGTTGTCTCAAAACAAATACATAAGAGATGTTCACCTCTTAGCGAAGGAAGGAATCACTCCATTGTTTCGAGATAGAGGTCAACGCTACGTATAGCGGATTAGTTTGGTGTTATGTTCACCAATGTCTTTATTACATTCAAATCACACTTGATTCATTTATCTTGTTGTAACAGATGCAAAAGTTTAAAGATTCGTCTATTGAGACTCCGCAATTCGAGGATTCGCTTTCTCAAGACAACAAGAATTCAATTTAGCTTCCATTTGCTACAATCCAGTCATTTTCGGACATCAATTAGCAAGCAATATATTCAGCCTGATGCCTCGAAACATTTTCGCAGTCATTCTAGCTTTGTAGCTTCTCGTTCTTCCTTCCATCGTTGTTTAAGAATAGTTATGTACGTGAAATCCTTAATTCTAAGTTAAATAACCCAGAAAGACGGACTAAGATCGGAATTAGAAAGTTAATGTTGTCAATGTAACATGTTATTGCTATTTGCTTATATCAACTTTCTTGTAGTGATTTTGTATATTTATTCTTATTTTTTAACTTCAGCTTATAAGAAATAAGATAACTGAATTTAGTCGATTTAGCATAATTAAACCCACTTATTAAGGAGGTTTAAAACTTTAAATTGTTGTTATGACCCTTTATAATCTTGACATATATGGCATATAATTATTTTGTAGTTTTTTTTTTGGAAAAACTGAATGTAACCATATTTTTAAGGATGAATGTGGTATGCAGAATAAGATAAAGGGGACTAGGTGAGAAGGGTAAGAAGGGATCTGGACCTTTGATCACTTTTAATCTCATCCCAACCATGAATTGTGCTTCTCATGAGAATTGATCTGATGCATGTCGATGCATCTCATTAGTGTTGATCTTTAATTAGGATTGATTCAATGGTCCAAATACTTTCTTACGTTTCTCACCATAATTTCTCATCTCACCGGAACCCAACCCTGCAGGATAAGACAAAATAAAAATGTTCACTCTGCCAGTCCCCTCTATACCAAACATACCCTAATGGATGATATTTTTGTTGTCCATCTTAATCATTGTGAGTCCCATTATAACAAGCAACGATTCATATAATGTAGAATATAGGTAACAAGAAGATAGAATAGACAAAGTGGTGTATTATTGATGAAGAACACCTAGAGAGAGAATGGATCTCTCTCTAGTTTACACACACAAACACCTTGGCCTACATTGTGAAATCACACTTACAAACCCTAATTACACACATTTATCTATAAATACCCCTTGTTACATAGTTAAGCCCAAGCCCTTATAACATAACCCAAGCCTATATTACTATTAATACCCCTTTACAAAACTATCTTATAATTAGGACATTTTGTGTCCTAACAATCTCCCCCTATAGTTTTGTAAAGGAATCACTCGTCTCGAAAGATCTTCAGTTCTTCTCCCCCTTGATTTCTTTAGAAAACCGTAGTGATGCAATTCTTCAAATGTAGTATAGGCTCCCCCTTGAAATAAGCTCTTACTCTTTATATTTCAACCTTGACAAATCGGATTCAATGTCTCGATCGAGTGCACGAAAAACATCTTCATAAATGTGGAAACTCTAGATCGGACCGATAAGCTCACAAGAAAGATAACGAGCGAGTTGTTGTGTGACAAACCAAATGCAATCTCAGTCTATAACACCAAATCCGTCGATAAGCCGCGAGTTGAATAGGAATTCAGCTTAAGAGCGTGATTCGGATTTGCTCGAAAGAGGAAACATAATGAAGCATACACTATAAGGTAGGGTTTAGAAGAACTCCACAAGTAACATTGTTCATCAACTGTAGAAGAATGCTCATCCCCAAAATATCAGAACACCGAATGATGAAAATCCGGAACTTCAATCTTCAAGAAATAGCTGAATGATTATAAGCACTCAAGAGTCTGAATCACAACCAAAGCACCAGGACAATGATTGCAAGCACTCACAATTCTAATTGATCAGGTCAGAAGAATGATTAAGAGCACTCAAAGGTCTAGCATCATCAACAAAACTTCAGAATAATGATTGCAAATGCTCAAACGTCTAATCCAATTCAACTAAAGACTGAATTCCAACACCCATCTTCTGGAAATCTTGGCAAACTTGAGCTCTATTAAGCATTGACAGTTGCGAAATGTACGTGACAACCTAAATATGGGAATGATGTCACACACGCTTTATGCTAAACACCATGAACAATGCCCCCCTCCTGAGACTAAGCACGGGGGTTCCGCTAACCGGTTAGCGGATTTTGTTTTTTGTTTTTTTGAATGGGTGATTACTTGGGCGAGGATACCATTTTGATCTCCAGAAACAGTCGCGATTATACATTTTTAACCCTTTGTCGCAACACAAACCATGTCGCAACACAAATTATGTCGCAACCCAAGTAAGTCGCAACACAAGTCTTATCGCAAAAACTGATGTCGCAAAACTGATATCGCAACAGCTTATGTCGCAACAAGAAAAACTTGTCGTATCGCAACAAAAGGTTGCGATATGATACTGTTCAAACACTGAAGCTTGCGATATGGATCAAGTCGCAAGTGACCCTTGCGATATGGAACTGTTTACTATTGCGATATGGATCAAGTCGCAAGTGACCCTTGCGATATATTACTGTTCACGATTTGAAGGTTGCGATATTTATGAATATATGCCACTTGCGATAGGGATGAACATGAAGAACACTTGCAGTTGCGACAGTTATGAAGATTCAAATAATCTTAAGTCTAATCCTCAAAAATGATCTGTTTGGGCTGAAAATTGGTACGCAGATTCGCACTGGTATTCTGGACAACTTTAATACTTCAAGTTTTGTCCAAAAACCATTAGAAAAATGTTTTTCAATCCCAAAACAGTGTGTGCAACAAAAAATCCGAAAAATTACTGTTTCATACCAGATTGGGCTGTTGATGATGAATCGTTGCAAAATGATCGTATCGATGAATGATTTCTTCGATTTTGGC